>JAPDVR010000005.1:6356318-6838818 GCA_026230005.1 Gila orcuttii | reverse complement strand
TGTGACTGTACTTCAGATGCAATCAACTTTGTGTCTGTAAAGGTGTGACCCTAATGGCCCGTACAGACGTATAGCCCATAGACACTGATGGGTGTGAAAGAAACAGCATTGCTCAGAGTAGATTGCAGTGTAGATCAATATACTGTGGGAGGTCCTAAAATTTTTCTATTGTATGTAGACCTTTTGTCTTCATGTCACACAGACAGAAATTTGGGTTAAGATTCTTTGAAGGCCGACAGGCTAACATCGCTGCTAAAGAACTGCTACACTACTACCTTCAATAAATTCTTCACCCCATAATTACTTATTTTATGAATTAGAGAAATCGAATACATTGACGAGCCACCCAAACGACTGCTCAGCCAAATATAGAGAAATATAACAGGTTAGGGGATAGAATATACAGTTTGTACAGTAAAAAAAACATTATTACTATGGAAAGTCCCCATAAAGCATGGAAACCCAACGTGTGTGTGTGTGTGTGTGTGTGTGTGTGTGTGTGTGTGTGTGTGTGTGTGTGTGTGTGTGTGTGTGTGTGTGTGTGTGTGTGTGTGTGTGTGTACAGGTTTGGCTATACCTGTGAAGGTCAAATGTCCTCACTTATGTATTGAAATATTATAACAACCGATTAGTGATTGACATTTTACTGGTCCTCAGTTAAAAGGACTTATAAATCACAGAAACATGGTTGTATTTAAATCTAGTGTTTCTGTGATGGTATGTTTAGGGGCAGGGCTTGGGTTAGGCCATAGAAAATATCATTGACCTGATATAAAATCAACGGAAGTCTATTCAATGTCCTCACTAAAATAGTGAAACAAGTGTGTTTTCGTGCATTTAGTCCTTTCAAAACTTTGGGGCAGTGAGATTTGTATTTTTTTCATTAATTTAATGTTTAATGTGCTGCTTAGCATTTTTGTGTAACCTGTGATAGTTTTTTTTCAGGATTTTTTGATGAATACTAAGTTCAAAAGAACAGCATTTATTTGAAACAATTATCTTTTGTAATATTATAAAAGTCTTTACCGTCATTTTTGATTGGTTTTGTGCATCCTTTCCGAATAAAAGTATAACTAAAAGTAAAATGTTTTTTTTTTTTACTTAGGCTATACCTAAACTTATATGCAGTATAGCATTCACCTTTAGTAGGAAGCACTAAACTATTTAGTATCTTCTTCATTTTACAGCCTAGTAGTAAAATCAGACTGCCATCCAAATATAAAACGAATTGCTAAAATATGTTATTTTGCCATAAATTAAATAATTGTGTTGAATAGAAAGACTGCATGCATTTATTCATAAATCAAATTTGTCAACAGCAGCTCTCTGTTCGTTCACACAGGCTATTACAGGAACACATGTGCACACATACATAATCACAGCATAAAACTTTAATTTCAAAGATTATTATTATTAATCTCTCAACTGTTGGCTGTATGTATTGCTTGATAATCACCACAAGATGGCACCATTGATCATCTTCTGTTTACATCTACATATCTCTGCGTTCATCATTTATGTTTTTTTCATAGTCTGAACTAAAATGTAAAAGAACCAAAATACAACCAGATTAGAAGGATCTTTTACTTTTTTAATTAGATCATGTTAATAGCTAATATATGCAGTGTCTCAAACATTTTCAGTGTCCCACATTAGGGACACAACTGTCCCACATTAGGGAGCTGCAGCTTGTATCAGACGATTTATTGGGTGTGGATTTAATGTTTTGGCTACACATTGCAATGTCACAGAAGTCTGAAATGCAAAAAAATGTCCCATATTAGGGCAATTCATCCTATGTAGGCCTTCAATTTTATATATATATATACTTTTATTAGTTGTTAACTTTTATTAGTTGTTATTAAATTATATGTTAATAATTTATAATAGGTAAATGCTTTTAAATCCTATATAATTCAAATGAATAAAATGTTGCCTACTTAGCTAATATAATTTTAACCCTTAATATAATCATGATGAGTATTATTAAAACTTTATGAGAATTTAATTAATGCTAGCTAACAGAAATAGCATCAGTAGTAACTTTTGCTTTATACTTACACGCCTCTAGGTGTCACAATACGGCCATTTAAAAAATTTGATAGCGCAATTTTATGTATAGACATTATAAATCATCTTACGTGTAGGTTTTTATATCATTGGTAAAAATGATACATGTCCAAGGTGAAGATCATGAAGAAAAAAAGCAAGTGCTCGAAATGTTTGATAAAACTATGATGCTTCCTTGACCAATCTGATCAAATGTATTGTGTTTTTTATTTAATTGATCTTATCCATATTCACATGTGGTGGACATATAGGCATATTACATTGGAAATATGTTTTCTGCCCTTCCCGAAAATGTTGAACTAGCTATAATGTGTAACTAAACATAGTTATTTTGTGTGTAAAGCTATTTGTTTTGAGTTTACTTTTTGTGTGTACTTTTTTATAAGTTACTTATAGTCAACTGAATGTGTTAAAGGGACCATCAAAATTATTTAACTATTGCATATTTTATTTAAACATTTTTGGTATCATTATTTTATTATTATTATTTATTTTCATTATTTTCTGGTTGCGAGTGATTACAATTGTTTAAAAAAAGAAAGGAAAAAAAATCTTTTTTGGGAATAAAATAAAGAGAAAAAAATATTGTATGTCATCTCAAGAGCGTGAGCAATGATTATCTCTATGTTTTAGGACGATAGTCTTTACTGTAAGGAATTTATGTTTTTTTGTCGGCCAAGCTTGCTCACTGAAAGCCAAGTACAAAGTTAGCCCTCCCCTTTAATCGCCTTTGCCCGAGCGCTGAGGAGGACAGACAGCGGAGGGAATGAGGGAATGAGAGAATGAGAGGTAGAAGGGACTTTACACGGGAATAATAATGGCGGCGCCGCTCCGGCGGGACAGCTTACCTGAGAACTGCTCTTATGGGGTGTGCAGGGACGGCAGGGTCTTTTTCACTGAGTGAGGATTCATGTTTACTATTGCATTTGAAAGAATTTCTTTCTCATAGCGTTCGAGTGTTTTCCAGCCTATTGCATCGCTAACAGGTGGTTTGTTTTCCTGCCAGAGATGAGTCGTGCACCACCACTTGGATTCATCCTCGCACTGGAGAACCTGTCAATTCTGGACACATGATCCGATCCGGTAAGTGCATTCATGCTTCCATTTAGCTTTATAGATCCCAGTGTTATTACGTGCTGCATATGCGAACGCTAAAAGTTTCGCAAACGTTCTGTTTTTGTTGCCTCTTAGATCTACCCACAGGTTGGGAGGAAGGTTTCACGAAGGAAGGAGCAAGTTTCTTTATTGAGTAAGTGGATGTGTTTTATTGTAATTATATCTGGCTGCGATCATGTGCTGCGTCAGGCGAATTACAGGTTTAATGGAGGTCATAAGTGGAGCAGATTTGGCTGGGCTTGGTCTCACACCTGACCAGGGAAAAATGTATATTAAGAATTGTGCACGAGAGACATCAAAGGTAAGCTGCACACAGTTATTGTCTTTGTAGACAGCCATTCAAGTACAAAGTCTGCTGATCAGAACAAGTGTACCTTTAAGTGTACAAGTGTACGAGTTTTCAGTTCAAGTCAAATACTGTACAGTGCTGGAGTGTCAAAAACCACACAGAATACACACAGTTGAAAATTATAGTAAGGAAAATGCTCCTTTGCTGTATAATAAACATATCTTGAATTACGATTTTGCCAGCTACATACTTTATAATTATAAAGATACTTTATTCAGTTTTTATCTTATACTACCCCACCTAACAGAAATATGTTCTAAGAACGTTTAGCTAACATTCCCATTAAGTTTTGAAAATGTTATTTCTGAAAGTTCTATTCAGAATGTCCAGTTTTTTTTTTTTTTATGTTTTCAACAAAATTCTGGGTAATGCAAATGTCAGTGGAACATTCTATTTGATCATTTTGCAAACGCTATGGGACCGTTACTAGAATGTTCTCTGAAGTAGTAACATTTTAAAAATGTTAGACGAACGTCCAACTAAAAGATTTCAGAAAATAACTTTCCATGAAAGATGTATAAATAATGTTTCTGTGTTAGCGTTTTGAGAACATTATTAAAAACTATAACTTCTGTTAGTATTACTGATAGAATGTTTGTTCATAACTTTAAGAGAACCTTGCCAGAACATTATGGTGCGCTCAAGTCACGTCGAAAAGATTGTATTTATGAGTTGAACGCACATGAACGCCACCACAAAGTCGTAAATACTAGTGTGAAGCTTGGGATTTTTTTTAAGCCCTGATTTTTATGAGTTGCTGGCATGTCTGTGAGAAACCACAATACTTATAGGTGTATATGTAGCATTGGATTTACATGATCAGACGTTTTTTATTTTCAACGAAATAAGCTTATTCCCTGCACAAACTATGATAGCATTGTAATAACAATATAATATGTAACGATAAAGTTTATAGTGCTTCATACATTAATTAAAAAACTTCCAAGGAGCACTTGAACGCACCATTAGCCAAAGTTCTGAGAACGTTCCCTGTTAGCTGGGATTGCATGTTTGAAGGCCTTTGTGGCAATGGTTCACATGCAGATATGTGTTTGCTTGACTTCAATAGATTTGCTGATACACTATAGATCAGTGATTCTGAAGGTGCGATCACATTAGAGAAATGTCAGCATATGGCATTGGCCATATTCAAGCGCAAGTGCGTCTCGAAAAATCCTCTAAAATCATAGTGTGTTTAGTGCTAGTCTTGTTCTCTTGTCTTGCTCTCCTATCGGATCTGTGTGAGGTGTGTTTAATCCTCTATCTGGCTTGTAGTGCTCTACATTTGAGTCTCAATCTCTTCCAGGTGTTTTTCATATCTTCAGAGTTGCCTCATGCCTTAAGAATTAATAGAAGAATATGAACTCTGATTAAACCTAATGGGAGTGACTGACTGTCTATGTAGATTTCCCATCATAAAGCGCTGATTTGGGGATGAATTTGGTATTAAGCTGCAGGTGGTTGATCAGGACAAAGATAATGATCTTATATTTGCAGTCAGAGCTGAATCTTGAGTATGAAAGGGAAAAAGACAGTTAGCCTGCAGAACTGTATTTGCTGACAAATCCAAAACGCATCACATGACACCAGTCTGTTTGAGGATATTGCATGGGTGGAGACTGTTTGATTAAAGACAAACAGGATACAATAGTGACACTGTACAGTGTGACTTGTAGTGTGAACACAAAGCGGAATGAAACTAAGATAGATGTGGATTGTAATTGATTGATTGAAATAATTATTTTGAAAATATTTGATGTGATTGAAAAAATAAGGAGTTTCTGGCCAATAGTATGAACAATCATATCTCCTAGTCCCACAGCCTGAACCCAACTTCCAAGCAAAGACCAGAATCTGTTTGTATAGTATTTCTTAAAAGGTAATGAATCGATCAAGCATTCAAGTGTTTGAATCAGGACCATGGAAGAGAATTGAGACCCGAATCTTTCTGTGGGCGTTCACACGACACCGTCTTCAACTGCAAACAGAAAACTTGTTATGCATTTTGGCCGTTCATTTAAGTTGTGTTCACACTTGGCATGTTTGGTTGAATTAAAACGAACCCTGTTGTGATTGCTCTGTCAGTGCGGTTCATTTGAGTAAGTGTGAGCGCTGCCGTCTGAACCCAAACAAGCGGACAGAGACCCGCTGAAAAGATGTTAGGTATCAGACATACACCAATTTGCATTGACAAAGTGGCCGTAATTGATTTTCAGTGAAAGTTCACGTTTCTGCCTATGAGGTTATGTGCCAATGTGGGCATTTTCACTAATGCAGACTAGCAGATATTACACTGTTTAAAATGTTGCCCTGAAACTCACACCTTTATTGCAATCCACATGTATCTTAGTTTCATTCTCATTCACTATCTGTTCTCTAATCACACTGCAAGTCGTAATTGATGAACCTTACACATTTATTGAACCGAACTGAATGTCATTGTCTTTTTAGAGCTGCTTTACAGCAGAATTTGAAGTCTCATATTTGATGAAGTTTGCATCACTGATTCAGTTACTCTGAAGCTGCTTTTAAAACAGTCTGTAAAGTTTTGCAGCCCACTAGTAACATTTGGGCATCCAGCAGTAGGAGTGTCCTATCACGCAACAGTAAATCCTGTGCAATAAAGAGGAAATAAACTTGGGATCCTGTGGATCAAGTAAATAATTAACTTTGATAAGTTAAAGCTGCATTCTCTGTGAGGGAATGTGGTGTTGACTCAGGATTTGACGTATAGATTTATCCTGTATTGTGACATTGTGATGATCCACCTTCTGATTATTGTTGTCCTGGTCTTTCCATTCCCAGCCCTAGAGAAGGAGAAGCTGAAGAATGATCTTTAGAGGGAGATATGATGGAGGGTACACCGTAGGAGTGTGTGTCTGAGAGATGGGCTGTGAAAAATGCTGGCAGCACTTGATGAAGCACATCTGACACATATTGTGCATTGTCTCTGCTGCTATAAATCCAGTGTTGTTGCTCTCCTTGGGAAAACCAGTCTCCCAGATGCGTGTAAAGGTGTGATACTGCATGACTGACAGACAGGACAGGAATATAGGCCACATCCTAAACTACTTTGAGATTTACAAGTATCACTTAAGTGGCTTAATGCAGTTTTAATAACTCTTTTCATTATCGAGCATGTCCTATCGCTGATTTGGACATTAAGTTTGGGCTTTTAGGGAGGAAGGGAAGAAATGCACTAAAATCGTCATTGCTATTAGGGTTGCTGTCATTTATTGTCCTTTTCAGACACCTGGTAGAACTGCCAGATGAACATAAGATGCACTTATTACAGTAATTACAATAACTGTGTAATAACTAACCCTGAACCTACCTCTAAACCTAACCTTAACCCATGTAGTTTCCTTATATTACCCAGTATTTTCTTAGGTAAGTACAGTGTAAGTGCATGTAAGTACACATTTGTAGAATAAAGAGTTTAAAATGAAGAGCTCTAACCCATATTCAGTGTGCAACTTGAACAAAGTCAATGCATTGACTTGTACCTGAACTTTAACGCGCTTTTGGTTTTAGTTTGTTTGACAGCAATGGCGCAAAACAAGACATTAAAGACCTTTTATGTTATTATGAGAAGTTTAAATATATTTTGATCATTTTATTGCATTCGTCCTGAATAAAAGGAAAAATTCCTCAATTAAAAAAAAAAACCTTGAATGGTTGTATACTTTCTCTCCCTTGATCTTCAATTTTTTACCTGAACCTCATACAATACAGTGTAGAACTGTATTCATTGAAAATCCACTTAGAATACCTTATTGCTGCTACATGAACCTTTGCTGTAAAGCTGTTTACTTTGCATTAAATGCATTTTTTTGGCCCCCTTGGCGTTGGTTTAAACTAATCCATTATATCAGCTAGCTAATGTTATGTAAAACAAGATAGGCCTGATTTCTCTGATGATCATTATCTGCACTCTTTTCTTCTCTCCATGCAAAAATGATTAGGAATGAGCCTTATTATTTCCCCATCAGGTGAGATGCAATAAAGCAAAAAGTGATTAAAGCTAATTTACTTGCATCACGCAACATTTTCGCTTGTAGTATAGACAGACAAATGACTGATTAGCTCTCTGTGATCTTGTCCAAAAACTACTAATGTTGACAGAAAGTGTTCTGTTACAATTCACTTTGAATTATTTTAGGGGTTGGTTAAAAGCAATGTGCTGGTGTACTAAAGGAACTATTTGCTTCTAGGTGAAAGGGATAGTAAACCCAAAAATGAAAATTCGTTCATCTTTTGAACACAAATGAAAATCTTTTTGATGAAATTTGAGAGTTTTCTGTCCCTCCATTGACAGATACGCAACTACCACTTTGATGCTTCAAAAAGTCCATAAAGATATTTAGCAGTTTCGTCCAATTTTTCTGAAGAGACACAATCGTTTTACATGATGAACAGATTAAATGTAGGTTTTTATCCTTTAAATAAACTCTTACATATCTTCGATGCTATGAATCAGGCAAATTTTCCTAAGATATTCTGCCAGACTAATAAACATATGTTCAAACATGTTGTTTGTGAACTGTGAGGATGTAGTTAGCCTAACAGTCAGCAGGGGGTGGATATGAGAATCCTGCTTTATGACTTCAAAAGAATACAACATTTTGGGTTTTCAACAGGTCTTGATAATGATAAGGTTATGATATCACAGCTCAAATGTAGAAACATCAAATGAATGTAGTACATGCTTATCAGAAAACACTTGGTTTATCTTATCAATTTTTTATGAACTGTTATTTGTGTTTGATTTCAAGTTCCATAGCAACTAAATGATTAATCATGCACAGCTCAGACCCTTAGGATATGAAACTAGGATATTTTTTTCGGCCTTAAGGATTGTGTGAGCCAAGCAGCTTAGTTTGGTTCATATTAATGAATCTCTTTATGATAAAAATGAGTGAGCTTTCCTGAGCTATTACATATTAATGTGCCCTCCAGGCTGTGAGAGTGGGAGAAATCCACTGAGCACATTTTCTTTGTAACTTGATTCTCAGATCCTGTCTTTACTGTTACTCTTGACTTACATCGCCATCACCTAGGGAGTGTGAGACTTACTTCTTTTGTTTTATTAATATTCTTACATCGTTTGAGTTGAAAGTCCATGTGAACCTATAGTGTTTTTTTTTTATCACTTGTTTGACATGAAGTCATGTGACCTTCATGAAGAAAATTGCAGATTTGAGACTGCAAGCACTGAAATGTGGATTTTGGGAGACAATGAGTATTCAGTGGTTTTGTAGAAAATAGGCAATTCAGTTGCTGTTCATTTCTAAAAAAGTCTTTCAGAAACCAAAGCTTTAGTTCTATTACTATGACAACTTGTGGTTCACATACAACGAAAATACTGAAGATGAATACAATAAATACATGTTCTTTGGCAAAAAAATGCATTTTCTCAGTGTGCAAACACAGAATAGGCTTTTCTGATTCTCAGGCTATCTAAATAAATTAATACTTTTATTTAGCAAGAATGCATTAAATTGATCAAAAGTGACAGTAAAGACATTTAGAATATAATGTTTCCAACAAAATACAAATACAAACCATTTCTATTTTAAATAATACTGTTCTTTATATTCATCAAAGTTTTTGCAAAAAATATTAAGCAGCACAACTGTTTTTAACACTGATAATCATAAGAAATGTTTCTTGAGCAGCAAATCAGCATATTAGAATGATTTCTGAAGGATCATGTGACACTGAAGACTGGAGTAATGATGCGGAAAATTCTGTTTTGCTATCAAAGGTTATCTAAAGGTTATTTTGATCAAATTAATGGAGCCTAGGTGAGCAGAAGAGATCATTATATCTGGTAAGATCTGATGTACATAGCCTATTTCAAGAATAAATATTAAATTCATTCGGCATCAGAACTTTAGACAGCAGTGGGAAAAGTTGAGTAAAGATACTTCAAACATAATTACATATTGATAATGTTCATGCATACATGTAGAATGTTCATTTTATTTTTGAAAGTAGATACTAGTTTAAATTCATTAGGCATACGAACTTTAAACAGCAGATGAAAATGCTGGACATCCAAACAATCACACCACAAAAAGTTGATGACTCATAATTGCAGAGGAAGCTTTTTTCTCAGGCAGAGAAAGAACTCTGAGCTAAATATCTATCATCACTCTGGCTTGTTTGTGATTGAAGATACGGTCAGAATTTCCCCCAGACTCTCTGATTGCATTGTAATTTTTGCTGCTATCATAGCTGTGCAAGACAAGTCAATTCAAATGACCTACAGAGAGAAAGAGAGGGTCTTATGAGAGGATTTTTTTACATCTGTTTAACCTTGTCCCATATCTGATGCTGGTAGAGGACACTCCACCTATAGCTGTCAGGTCACCTTCTCCAAATGATCTGGCTCACAATCTGCACTCTTTTACCTGAATCTACACTCTAAAAAATGCTGGGTTGTTTCAACCCAACTTTGGGTCAAATATGGACAAACCTAACTGTTGTGTTACATTTTTAAATGACATTTTTAACCCAATGTTTGGGTTTGTCCATATTTGACCCAAAGTTGGGTTGAAACAACCCAGCATTTTTTAGAGTGTATAGACCACAGGAGGTGATTTCTGAATTGAAAACCCTCAAATGCTCTCTTTTGGCAGTACATTATGAAAAAAAAAAAAGATACATTATATAAAAAAAAGTAATTAAATAATATTAATTATAATAATTAAATAAATAATAAAAAATATTCTCTTGATAGAGTATTTCTTTTCAAGGTCAGAGCATATACAGGGCTCAACCTGAAGGATATATTTTTTTTACTTGCCCTGCCAAAATTTTCACTGGCCCAACCACAAAAAAAAAAAAAAAAAATAGGCCTAGTTATTGTTCTCTTACGAGAGGTTCTCTCGGTTTGCGTAAGTTTAGCTTACGCTACGGGAAAGATTCATCTTCTCGAGATACTGAAGCCAAAAAATGATCCTTAATTTTTGTATACCTTGTCAACGCAGTGCAGCAGCTAGCAGACCTAGAGCAGGCTATCTTGCGTGCTCATTGGCTGCTCTGCAGGCAACTGCTGCAGCCTACCAGTGAGCAGGGCGTGACATCACGCCCAATGAAGGGCGCCCGCGCCTTCATGGCGTCACAGCCCGCCAGAATGGGCGTGGCTTCAGCCTATAAAGGAATGGGCTGTAGGCTGCTTCCCTGATTTTTGTCTCTTCAGCGAGCTCTTCGCATCGCTGGATCTGAGAGAAGCCATCGCCGCCGTCGAATAGCGAACAGCCAGCTTAGGACAGCGCTGAGGAAGCCGGCCGTCTTCGCCACCTTCAGCCATCCGTGCGAGCTACGCTATCCGGCGACGTATCCTTTTGCCTTGCATTAGATTGATTTTCACATCTCTAAAAGAGCAGCGAGCGTCTTTTTAAAGATGCCTCGCTCTTCCTGCGGCTCGTGCAGAGCCCCGCTCAGCGCCGGAGACCGCCATCTGATCTGCGCTCTCTGCCTGGGCCTGGAACATGCCGAGCTCGCCCTCGCTTCCGGGGGTTGCGAGCTCTGTGAGGAACTTCCGTTGGCGACCCTGCGGGCTCGCCTCGAAGCTCTCAGATCTACAGCAGTCACTCCGCCCTCTGTGGGACCGCGCAAGAAGAAGCGCCGTTCCCTGAGACAGCCGAAACCTGTGGCCACAGCGACGCGCTCGCCGGAGAACCTCCCTCGAGCCTCGCTCTCGCCTTCCCCGCCTCCCCTCCCCGACGCGCAGTTGCCGCTCACGAGCCTCACTGCCGTCGCTTCAGAGGATGAGGCCGAGGGACACACCACGAGGGACTGCTGCTCTATCCTGGCATCGGACAGCGAGGAATGGTCGCTTCATTCCGACGCCTCGTCGATCCAGGAATCCACCCGTACCCGCGCTGGAGCTGACGCTGAGCTAATGCGTTTGCTAACCCAGGCCGTGGACCGCCTCGGGCTCGAGTGGTCGCCGCCTGAGGAACCCGCACTGAACAGGCTCGACGGCTGCTTCCTTCAAAGCCGCCGCCGCGCAGCTTCAGCAACGAGGCCCGCTCCATTCCTGCCGGAACTTCACGCGGAGTTGACTAAGTCGTGGAATTCTCCTTTTTCGTCGCGACTACAGTCACCAGCCTCCGCGTCGCTCTCCCGAGTGGACGGCGCCGCCGAGAAAGGGTACACGGTTATTCAACCGGTGGAAGAAACGGTTGCAGCGCACCTTTGCCCGCCCTCCGCGAGATGGCGGTCACGGTCAGCGCTCCCGTCTAAAGCCTGTAGAGCCACGTCCGCCTTGGTCGGCCGCGCTTATGCTGCCTCTGGCCAGGCCGCGTCTGCTTTACATTCCATGGCTGTGCTTCAGATCCTGCAAGCCGACCTCCTCCTTGAATGGGACGAGAAGGGCCGGGATCCAGCTGCTGTTACAGATTTGAGAAGCGCAACGGATCTTTCTCTCCGCGCTACCAAAGCAGCAGCCCAGGCTATCGGACGAGCTATGGCCGCGTTAACCGTTACGGAGAGGCACCTTTGGTTAACGCTCGCGGATATGAGGGAGTCTGAGCGAGCCACATTTCTCAACGCGCCGCTTACCCCCTCTGGTCTCTTCGGCCCAGCGGTTAACGGGATCGTTGATCGTTTTTCTGAGGTACAGAAGACCACGCAGGCCATGAACCTCTTCCTGCCGCGACGCTCGAGTTCCGCCACAGGCCGCTCTCGCGAGAGACAAAGCCAGCCTCCTGTGCGAACCAGCACCCAGCGTCCAGCACAGCCCCAGCCTCAGCCTTCGCAGCGACGTCAGGACGGCCGCCCTAGGTCGCGCTCAGACAGCCGTCATAGACCGCCGCCTCCCAGAGGGCCTCGGCAGAGAATCACGCTGAAGTCTGAGCACGCGAAGCCCTCCTAACAGTAAGAGTGAAAAGACGCGCGTGTCCCGCTGCGGCCGGACCGCCGTCAAAATTCATTTCCCTGTCAGTCCCCTTTAAACAGGCTACTGCAGCGGTCCATTTAGCAGCCAACGAGCCGGTTTATTCACCCTCCCGCCTGCACACAAACGCCGTTTTCACGGTGACCCAGAGAAATCTCAAAAAGAGTGTAATGTCTGGTCCGGCTCATGCCGTCAATGTTTTAAGTGTAGTGAAAGTGCCCACGTCCCAGTGCTCACCCCTACACATAAGCACTCATGTCCTGTGTCACTCACAGAGCACACTCTCATAAAGCGCAGAAAAGCCGCTCGAGTGTTGCATGTAAGAAATGTGTCCACAAGTCTGTGCCCACTATCTGCCCGCTCTGTTACACGGTCAAACAAACAGGTTATAAACGTAAGTCTCGTGCCCGCCGTAGAGCGCTCACGCTTACTAACACAAACCTTTCCCCGGGCCCCGCCCGCGCGCTTAAGCATTATCACGAAACGCAGAGCGTTAATAAAACGCTCCCCGTCTATTATGACCGGGGCGTTAGATACAGTTGTAAGTCTCGAGCCCGCGCCCACGCGCTCACGCTTACAGAGAGCTCTGTCACCCAGAGCACGGCTCGCGCATCAAAATGTGGTAAAAGTGTGTTCCCCATCCCCTATGATCGGGACATCTCACATAAATCAGCCGGTTTCGGCTGTCAGCGAGGCGCCATTGCCCAGAATCGAGAGCGCGCGCGCCGCGCTCTCGGCTCCGGTTCAGTTTCACAAGCCAGCAAATGGCGGTCTGAACACGGAGGCCATTCGCCCCCTAGCGGCTCACATAGCCGCGTGGGAAAAAATCCCAGGGATTTCAGAATGGGTGCTGAGCACAATAAAGCAGGGCTATACACTACAATTCATTCGCCGTCCCCCGCGCTTTCGAGCCTGGACCGCGACAATAGTGAATGTGGAAGTAGCACACCTACTTCACGCAGAAATAGCAAAGCTGCTGTGCAAAGGGGCTATAGAAATGGTACCGCCTTCTCTAAGCGAGTCAGGCTTTTACAGCCGTTATTTTCTCGTGCCCAAGAAGGACGGAGCCTTCAGACCCATCCTAGATCTGAGACATTTGAACAAAGTGCTTGCGAAAAGACCGTTCAAAATGCTTACAACCAGGAAAATCCTCGCGCACGTTCGCCCGAGGGACTGGTTTATCTCTCTAGATCTGAAGGATGCATATTTTCAGATTCAGATAGTACCCCGTCACAGGCAATTTTTGAGATTCGCCTTCGACGGTCAGGTATATCAATACACCGTCCTGCCGTTCGGCCTGTCCCTGGCACCCCGTACATTTATAAAGTGCATGGACGCGGCGCTCGCCCCCCTGAGAAGTCAGGGGCTGCGTATAATGAACTATCTGGACGATTGGCTGATATTGGCACAATCAGAGACAGAAATTCTATCTGACAGAACAGTGCTACTCAGTCATCTGGAAAGCTTGGGTCTCACGGTCAACTGGACCAAGAGCTCACTACTGCCCAGCCAGTCAATTTCCTTCTTAGGAATAGAACTGGACTCGGTAACCATGACGGCTCGTTTGTCGACACAGCGCGCGCGGCGTGTTCGCCACTTAGCCGCTTCTTTCCAGAAGGGCAGCTTCCTCCCTTTGAAAATTTTTCAGAGGATGTTGGGCTGTATGGCATCAGCTGCAGCGGTGCTCCAGCTGGGCCTACTGCGCATGCGCCCACTCCAACGCTGGCTGAATGCTCGCGTGCCCCCCCGAGCCTGGGTATCTGGCGGTCGGAAAATCAGAGTGACTCAGACCTGCATAGCAGCTCTGTAGCCCTGGTTAGTGGCCAGCTGGTTCCAGCAGGGAGTAACGATGGGAACCGTCTCTTACCGGAAAGTCATCTCAACAGACGCGTCCAACTCAGGTTGGGGAGCGCTGTTCGAGGGCAGACCGGCCTTTGGCCAGTGGTCAGACCGGGAGAAGGAGTTTCACATAAACTGTCTGGAAATGATGGTGGTCGAGAACGCACTGCAGTGCTTCCTCCCATTCATACAGGGCCAGCATGTTCTTGTCCGTTCGGACAACACATCTGTGGTTTCCTATATAAACCGTCAGGGCGGTGTCAGATCCAGAAAACTCTGCAATCTGACGGAACGCCTCCTTATTTGGTCTCAGACACACCTGCTGTAAGGCCGTCTAACTCGATCCAATGGCGGTATTCGAATTAGCGGTGAAGGTCTCTGCGTGTTACTGTCTTTTCTTGCAGCAAAGTATTTTTGGTTAAATGTAATACATTTTCTCATGTATTAACTCGTTATTTCATCTGACTCCATAAATGAAAAAGGTTTAAATGATATCCGTGTATCATTAAATGTGAGCGATGTTTTACTATTCTTTTAACTCTTGAATGAAAATAATGTCAAAGTCAATTAGAATAATCAAATATCACAATTTAATATGTCAGGTAAATGTATCATTACAATTTCATAATCAATTCAAAGATAATTAATGTAAAACATCAAATGCTTTAGAACAAAGAAGAAAAAGTTTACCCAACAAGAAATGCATGAGGCTGAGAGTCTCGCAACTCCCAGCCTCACGGGCCGATCTCAAATACAGAAAGGCCCCGAGCCCTCACTGCGTTTCATTTATATACTCAGACCTCATTTCAAATCTAAACCTCATCCACAGTGGAAATTTACCGGCAAGTAACCATTTGCTAACAGTGAGAAATTAGCATTCAGTCAAATGGTCAGAAGGTGTTAACTCAAAGACACATCCTCCAGTATTGGAGGCTGTGGAAGATATTTCTAAACTTCCTAAGAACTTTATTACCTTTCGGTTTACTTCTTTGGGAATAAGACCTTTGTACCAGTCGCACCGAGACATTTCAAATAATATCAAACATGTATAAAATTCGATGATAATCATTCACATTAAACCATTTAGATTCTTGTGTGAGTTTGGGAGATCTCTGCCAGGATGAAGAATGGGGGAGAGAAATGTAGATTGGGATGAGGGAGGTGAGACCTTCGTCTCAATAGTGCATGAGGGGGAGTTCAAATGTTAATTTCCTTTGTTTTCTCAGAGAGTGGTCCTCTCTTAAAGTCCTTCTAGTTTTTCCAGTCTTACACCTGCGCTCGCTGAGGGCGACGCATGTGCCTGGCCATCTGAACGACGGCCCAGACAGACTCTCCAGAGACAATGTTCCCCCAGGGGAGTGGTCCTTACACCCCCAAACGGTCCAGAAACTGTGGCGCCTATTCGGCAGAGCGGAAGTCGACCTATTTGCGTCAAAAGACAACGCTCAATGCCCGATGTTCTTCTCGAAGGACGAGGACGCGCTGGCCCAAGTTTGGCCCAGCCTCCCGCTATATGCTTTCCCTCCGGTCTCTCTGTTACCACAGGTGATCAAGAGAATCAGGGAAACGCGCCACTCGGTGCTCCTCATAGCCCCGCGTTGGGAGAATCAGATTTGGTTCCCGGAACTAGCACAGCTGTCGCTTACAGCTCCGTGGCCGATCCCGGTGAGGGCAGATCTCCTCTCTCAAGCTCGCGGCACGATCTGGCATCCCCATCCAGAGCGCTGGTCGCTGCATGCATGGCTGATCAACGGGTACTCGTTACCCTGCCAGAAGGAGTGATGAACACGATCACACAGTCTAGAGCCCCTTCCACGAGAAGGCTCTACGCGTCTAAATGGTCGGTGTTCTCTGGCTGGTGCACCGACAGAGGTCTGGACATGCGGGGTGGCGCATCTGCTCACTTTCCTACAAGAGCTGTTGGATAAGGGAAGGTCCCCTTCCACGCTCAAAGTGTATGTGGCGGCCGTAGCAGCGTTTGCAGAACCAACGCACGGCTAGCCGCTGGGGAAACATGAGTTGGTCATCCGCTTCCTTAGAGGAGCTAGAAGGATGAATCCGCCGCGCCCCCCGTCGGTTCCTATGTGGGATCTTTCACTGGTCCTCGAGGCCCTGAAAGCTTTTCCCTTCGAACCACTGGACTCCGTGGGGTTGAAATATCTATCACTGAAAACGTTTTTTCTGACTGCGCTGTCATCAGTAAAACTCGTAGGGGATCTACACGCGCTGTCTGTCAGCGCGTCGTGTCTTGAGTTTGGACCAAATGACTCTAAAGTTATTCTCAGACCTAGACACGGCTATGTCCCTAAAGTGATGGGCACTCCATTTAGAGCGCAAGTTATTTCACTATCTGCTCTCGCAGTGTCTGACAGTGAAAGCGATGTAAACCTCCTCTGCCCCGTCAGAGCGCTGAGGAGCTACATTACGCGCACCGCCTCCTTCAGGCGCTCGGAACAGTTTTTTGTTTCGTTTGGAGGGCGCACCAAGGGTTTCGCCTCCTCGAAACAGAGCCTGTCCAGATGGATAGTAGACGCTATAGCGACCGCTTATGCGTCAAAGGATCTGCAATGCCCTCTGGTCATCAGGGCTCATTCCAGCGTGGTCCAGCGGGATTTCTATCCACGACATATGTGTAGCGGCGGGCTGGAGCTCCCCGTCTACCTTTGTCAGGTTCTATAACCTAGAAGTTCCCGCCTTGCAGGCTAAACTACTGTCAGTCTAAAAGAGAGATGTATTCTGCCCAGATCCCCTGCTCAGATCACTCTCACATGACTTAGCTCTCCTGGTTGAGCTGCACTAAAGGGGTTATGCCATGTGCCTATACAGACCCGCGCCCGCGCTGCTCTGTATTCCCTATGTGTGCTTATGTACAAGTGATGGCCCGCGAAACGGCCGGCCACCTTATTTTTCCACTTATGGGGTTCCCCCCTAAGTTCGGGGTCTCATGTGGATGCTTGGCGCGCACGGCGTTGACAAAGTGTTCCCGTAGCGTAAGCTAAACTTACGCAATACGAGAGAACCTCTCGTAAGAGAACGATACTCGGTTACTAACGTAACCTCGGTTCTCTCTAGAAGAGGGAACGAGTATTGCGTAACCGGCCGTGCTCGCGCCACGAGCGACTTCGCTTCAGTCGACAAAAACCAGGGAAGCAGCCTACAGCCCATTCCTTTATAGGCTGAAGCCACGCCCATTCTGGCGGGCTGTGACGCCATGAAGGCGCGGGCGCCCTTCATTGGGCGTGATGTCACGCCCTGCTCACTGGTAGGCTGCAGCAGTTGCCTGCAGAGCAGCCAATGAGCACGCAAGATAGCCTGCTCTAGGTCTGCTAGTTGCTGCACTGCGTTGACAAGGTATACAAAAATTAAGGATAATTTTTTGGCTTCAGTATCTCGAGAAGATGAATCTTTCCCGTAGCGTAAGCTAAACTTACGCAATACTCGTTCCCTCTTCTAGAGAGAACCGAGGTTACGTTAGTAACCAAGTATCGTTTTCGTTGTTTTTGACCCATAACCTTCATAAATAAGGTTATGACACCAAAACCTACTAGCTTAATTAATATAAATTGTAAATATTTTTAAGACAAGTAAACTGTCAGTAATAAAAACAAATAATCGAGCAATAGCACAAATAAATACAATAGAACAAACACACAAATAAAATAAACAGTGCTTTTCAGGCATGTCTAACTGTAGTTTTCAGGTAGAGAAATTAAATAATCGAATGTAAAATAACACTGCATATAGTCTTCGCTGTATAAATTAAATATAGATTAATCCTTATTAAAGTTACAAAAGTTGTTTAGTCAAGAGCAGTGAGTGAGTTTTTTAACATTAAAATCACAGACAGCAGCAGGTTTATTAGGCCGCTGTCACTTTAAGAGCTGCACGGATCCAATATACTGTTACACATGCGTTTTATACCTCAACTGCTTACATTTACTTAAGACGTAACAGACTATGTTTACGAGGATACTCGCCAATATGGACATTTTGACATGATTTAGTGTGAATATGTCTGCTCAAGCAAAAGAAGACGTGAAAGTGAATTCACTTCAGTATCTGCGCGCTGTCTGAGGGCCATCGGGCAGTCCTTATGGTCGAGCCCTGACATCACTTGTTAAGCACTTATTTTATATGGTTTGTGATGTCTCACTGTGGGAATGCTTATGGAACAGTGTTCTCTGTCATGTCTGCTTGTGATGGATATCAGTGGCTCTGACTCAGTGGGCTCTGAAGGACAGAACACTAGCTGGAGGTGGTAGGACAAAGGAGAAATTGAGAGGCAGATTAGGCTAGCTAAAGGCATGCTTTGTGAAAAACGGAGGCGTTGGCTCCCTAAACCCCTAGCGCCCTCACTGCAAACATTAGCATTGGCATCTTAGTGCAGCATCAGATCGTGTGTCCGTCCCTGGCAGACTTGGACAGGCAGAGACAGGAGGTATACGGACAGAGACGAGGTCGGGAATGGGGAACTGCTTTGGTCGTGAAGGGGACTCGGGTCATGAGACGGTGCTGGTCAGACACAGGGTTGCATGGCCAGAGACGGACAGAGTCATCTTCGCGATAGACAGGTACATGTCTCTGACACCGTTCTTATCTGTTTAGAGGATGTGGTGCAGTTTGGCATCCCTGTATATCAGTCAAAAATATAGTATCTCATTCACAAAAATATAAAACACAAGAAGTTTTATTAACCAACGCTGTTCTTGGAGTGTTTACTAGTGTGCTAGTGAAGGGAACTTGCTGAACTGCAGACTGCTGATTCGGTCTATAGTTACTATTTAAAGAGGCAAACAGGATTGGACACCATTCAATAAATGTTATTGAGATAGATGACTGGCCACAGGTGCATACAGATAAGTGAATATTGATAAATGCCTTGTTTTGTTTGGATATAACAGCTAAATACCATTTTTGAATGGGATGTTAGATATGACAACTGTAACTATGTTATATAAAACTAAAAATATATTTGAAAGTTTTAATAATCATTCTAATTATATGAGAATAGGGAAGTCCACACCAGCTATAACGATAACAACACAGAGGAACGATATCATTTGAATCCGTTTCAGTTTAAAAAAATTTCCAGCTGATGGATAATAAAAGCATTGACAGCCAATCAGAATGGCTCAAGCTGTTTCAATTTGTTATCAACTTGGTGGCGAAGTACCTTTTTTTTTTTTTTTTTTTACCCAATCTAGTAGCCTACTAATGAGGTTTTCTCTAAGCTTTATGCATTATATTAACTGCTCCAGTCAAATGAAACTGCAACAGTTGTAGGAATGCAAACAAATTAATTTGATAATTGTCTTTGATAATTAGTTGCAATTCATCTTTCATAACTAATGCCAAAGATCTTGGTAATTTGATGTCCTATTTGCAAATCTCTTAGAGCCTTATCTAACTTTTGTTTTAATTAGATAAAATGCTATGCAGCATTAGTGCTGTAAAAATTCTGCCCTTCCTGTTTGCTGATCATCTTCAAGCCCTCGTTTTCATCCGAGATACTTCTTTAAGTCTTTAATGAGGACAGAAAGAGACCGGCTGGTGCTTGATGTTTGCAGTGATGTGACGCCTCACATGATTCCAGCGAGAAGTTCTCATGTTTAGGTCATTTTCTTCACATTTGCGTTGATAAAGCAGGGCTGTGCAAAGCACAGAAACACTGCACATTCATATTGTCGTGGGATGTGTCATCGGTGCATAGGGAGGTTTTGAAGACCAAACTATTAGAAGAATATCCAACCTAAAATGATCTCTGTTCTTTCTGCGTCTTGAATTATTCATAATTATTGCTGTTTGAAGTCTCTTTGATAGCAACAGGCTGTTTCATTGTTTCTGAATCATTAAATCCTGCCTTAGTGGGTATCACTGTTGTACTGATTAAAATATTAGGCCAAAGTATTAAAACTACTGCTAAATACTGGATTTAAAACCTCACGTTATCAGAAAAAGGCAGGTGGTGACAGAGGTTTTAGGTATTCATATTTTTTTATTTATGCGTTACATTTTCTATTAGTTGCAATGACAAAAACAGGGTCACTTGACAAGTAAATTAGTTTCTTTCAAAAGTAACATTCAGTTCAGTCTAATAAATATTGATGCTACATACTTGTAGACTTTGTGACTATGTGCCTCAAGGTCTATTCAAGACAGTTGTAAGAGATTGTAAAGCAGTGGTGTCCAATCCTGCTCCTGGAGGGCCAATTAAACCCCAATTAAATACACCCGAACCAGCTAATCAAGGTTTTACTAGGGATACGAGAAACTTCCAGGCAGGGGTGTTGAGGCAAGTCTTGCTAAACTCTGCAGGACAGTGGCGATCCAGGACCGTGTTTGGACACCCCTGTTGTAAAGTGCTAATGTGCACGATTGCTATATGGAATTCTAGCAGTTTCTAAGCACTTTGAAAACATGCTAACTTTGTAAAGTTTTCAACGTTTATTTAATTGGCGCTCTGAAAACATCACTTATAAATAAAGTCACTTCCAATAAATTGTATTGAAAGGTTGTTTACTCATAACTTTGTGCTATTATCAATTACCATGATATGACCAATTCAAGTATAATAGACATGCTGTCTTTTATTTGTACAGTACAATTTAAATCCCAAAGTGCATATGCCTATGTTATCTGGATTCAGTAGGAATCAGATGCCTGGTGTTTTCTTCCCAAAGTGTGGCATGAAGAAATTTGTCCTGTTTACATCACCCACCCAAAGAAATCCTCCCCACAGACACCTTTCACAGTGAGAGATTATACCAATTTCAGCTTTTCAGTGAAGTCCAAAGCCTGTGAAATGAAGATTTGTCGGGTCTGTGAAAACTTTGATTTAGTGCATCCATATGTAGTTTAAAATTGAACCTTTGATGTTTTGACTGGACACTCAATTACACTGAAATGCCATGTTTTTTTTATTAACTAGGTCAGTGACTGTTAAGGAGGTAATGGATGTTAATAGAGCTTTAATGAAAGATGCTGATTAACTGGTTCTTTGCACACACACACTCACATTGACTGATATTGGATTCTGAATGCACTGAGGAAAATATGAATTCCAACAAGTTAGTATTGGGTCGTTCTGTCACATGCATCATAGCATCATACTGGGTAAAACATGAACATCATGAGGTTCTTTCAGAGAAGTAGCCTACCAAATATTTACCTTTTATTTTGTTCTGAAACAGGAGTCTTGGTCTATCTCATGATATTATTTAAAGATTTGTATTAACGGGGAAGAAGCAGATTTACATTTGGAGATTAAACTTAATCATAATTCAGTCATTGATTATAAAGTTGAAAATCAATATCTGTTACTTGATTTAATACAGTTGTCAAGGCATATTTGATTTAATCACATTTAAACTCCGTTTTGAGCAGATTTAAAATTTCTATTGATATTCATATTGCTGTCTAATATTTCTCTGAGCATTAGTGTTTGTGTAATAGTGTGGTTAAGCCCTGCAGGCTATCTCGTAGTACGATGTGTAAAAATAGTAAGGTCTGTGAGTCTGCTGAGATCTGGAATAAAATATCTGGTTCATAGATGCTCTTGAGACTGCAGTAGTAGTAAGATACACCATACTTTTTTGACTAAAATATAGATGTTTAGTTGCTGTGTTGATTTTGCGTTGAGTGAATGCTACTATACAATGTTCAACAGTATGGGGTCAGTAAGATGTTTTTTGATGCAATGTTGAAGTCTGTTACTATTTCAAATAAATGCTGTTTGTTTGAACTTTCAGTTCATCAAAGAAAACTGAAAAAATGTGTCATAGTTTCCAGAAAAATATTAAGCAGCAGAACTGTTTTCAACATTGATAAATGTTTCTTGAGCAGCAAATTATTTCCGAAGGATCATGTGACACTGAAGGCTGGAGACTAATGATGCTGAAAATTCATCTTTGCATCATAGGAATAAAGTACATTTTAAAATATTTGAAACCAGTTATTTAAAATTTTAGCAATATCTCACATTGAGCATAAGAGACGTCTTTAAAATACATTTAAAAAAATCGTATCGGCCATAATCTTTAAAAGGGTAGTGTATGTTTGCAGCTTCCTGTGGTATTGGGTTTTATTCGTTTTTTAACGTTTCGAGTCAAATGTCTTAAAACACAAATATTGTCTCTAAAAGTGATTTGTATGTAAGTCTCTTAAATTAGGATATTTGTTGTGAATTATCGGGGCATATTACTTTGCTTTTAATAATGTCTTGCAAGTCTGAACTCGTTCAGTGTACCAGAATAGTCTACAGAAGGTCATAACTCAGTGAGCTTGGGTTTCTGTGTTGACACAGAGAAAGAGGCTGGTGGTGAGATTTATAGGGCAAATCCTCACACATCAGGGAAGATGTCCTCTTGACTTTGATGACTGTATGTTCTTCAGACTGCTGTGTGCTGCCGATAAGCTGTGTGTACGTCACTAATCACACACTTCCCTTTAGCTGATAACATTGACCAGAACACACATTCAAAAATCTTATGACCGCACACACGTCTGTGATGAACATGGGCACAGGTTCAAGGAAAATCCATGACACAGTGGTGTGTTTGGTGCAGATTCAATCGGGAACAAATTAGGATATGACGTTGCATCGTGATATATGGAATCAAATGCATTGCATGTATTACAATGTGTAATCATGAGGTAGTTGCTGTGGTGAGTAGTGATGGAGGACACGTAATTGTGCCAGTCACTGGCTAGCCAGCTTAACCTCTGTGGCTTATTTAATGCAGCTCATTACTCTAACTCTTACTCACTGATTTAAATAAAGCACTGACAACCCTTCAATGCCCCAAGGAGGGATTTCCATGTAATTGCACATAGAGAAGAGGATGATCTGTCCTCTTTAAAAGAAGGATATTTCAATTACACAACTGTTGATCTCCGATTTATTTCTAATATTGATTTTGCAAAGATCACCTATGCATACAGGGTTAACTTAGTCACCATAAAATTACTTCTCTTCTCTTCTCAAGTTTACTGGTGTGAGGGCGGAACAACCTTTCACTCACATGACATCCACCAATAGCAAACCACAACCATCCAATCAATTCCTGATGGACAAAATCAAGTCCCGCCCTACATTTTTTTTTATTGTTCGAGAAGCCGTTTCACTCGATTATATACATCACAATTGGGAAGAAACTTCTGTTTCATGCAGCTTTAAAATAAAGATTCTGCCATCATTTACCTCGATCACCCATGTCATTTAATTTCTTTTTGAAGAATGTCACGACTATGTGCTCCTTTTCATAATATCCATAATTCTCTTAAGTGGACTAAATGGAGTCCAGAGAAATCTGTCATATTCACCAGAATTACTGTGAACGTTTTGATTAAATATTATTAAAAAATAAACATACAAGGATTAATCATTCCATAACGTGCATATACCAAAACAGATAGGATGTATTTTTATTTCATGCCGACTTTAAGACCGCTTGAAAGTAGAAAAAGCAGGAATGAATATGTGGGAATATTGAGTTATTTTAATGCTTCTTTGTGCTGACACTAACTAAAAACAAATCCCATCTGGGAGGAGACAGACTATGAAATATGTACTCTTATTTTAATCTCTGCTTTGTGGAGCCAAAGTTTTAGCTTTCAGATAATTCACTTAAATTCACATTCAACACCAGTGAAGACCTAAATGAGATCGTTTTCTTCTGCCAGCATGGAGCTCATGAAGATTGTAACTGAGATTAAAATGCCACTCACACTTTAGTTTATACTTTTCTTTTTCTATATTTAAACCTTTTAAGTCTCGATTTAACAACGTAACAGATCTTTTTTATGTATTGTGTGACGTATATCAAGTAAAATGGATCCATCGTTTTTTCCATCCTTTTTTATTGAATGGAGGCAGATCTGAATGCTAGCTTGCAATCAATGCCCTGCATATGTCTGTTTCAGCATGAAGATCGAGTTTTGACATTTTGATTGAAAAATTACGATGCATTTTTACATTGAAAAAAAGAAAAGAAGGAAAAACCAGCATGGTGGAATGCAAAAACACATTCTTTGTGCAATTTTCAGTTTCGGACCCAGCCAATGACTTTTCTTTTCTCCGAGCAGAGCTCAAGAGCACCTGTTTTGTTTATTTATTCATTGATCAATTACATTTCCAGATCATTCTCTCTCTCTCTTTCATTGATATATATTTCCCATCCTGTGCTCAGTCCATCTCTTCCTCCAACAACACTGCACATCCTGTGACAGAAACAGGCAGAGATTCAAAAAGAGTAGGTTCACTCTTTTCACCCCTCCCTTCCTCTTTCCCCCCTCCCCGTGAGTGTGTGCAGAGGTACGTCAGAGCAGAAGACTGGTGTGTGTGTGTGTGTGGCTGGTGAGGAAACAGGAGTGTCGGAGATAGGAGACTCCACACAGACAGCAAAATCACGATGCTTACGCCTTTGCCTGCTTCAACGGCGAAATGTGTTGGTTTTACCTATTCTGTGTTTTGACGTCCACGGAGCTCTGAAACCTCTCTGCTGCTCACTCCTGAGAAATGGATGAGATTTAGATTCTGGAACTATTGCATTGGGGCTCTTCTCGGGACTCTTTCCTTTTACTCTGATTCTTTCCATTTCTTGCATTGTTTTCCTCTCCTTCATGAAGCCTGCATTTACTTTGCTATTAAACTGATAGCAACAGAACTGGGCTTTCTGTAAGTGTCAGTCATCCAGTCATTCGTTTGGAAGTTTGGCACTTGGAGCTGTTTGGATTAAACATGTGGAGCCAGTCAGGATATTCCAACCAATACCAACCTCATCCCTCTCACCCCTTTTACAATGTACCGTACAGGTGGGTTGGCCTTCCTCTTTTATTTTATATCACATTAAATGTTAATGATGAAAGTATTTGAATTGGATTTTGGCAAATTTCACATTCGTTTTCCTCTTCCTGTAATGGGGAGTGTCCACAGAATCCTTCCCGAGGGGTCATTACAGGATGGATCTGCCTGGCTGTGTTGACGCTGAAACCGTTTGGCAGGTTTTAGTTGGATAAAACTAGATTAAATCGAAATCACGTGTGTCTGTGGCAGGGATTACACTGCTGTGGGAATGAATGAGAACTGCTTTATTTATGTCAAGACGTTGTGGAATTCCAACAGGTCCTGTTGAACTGGCAAGTTGAGTGAGTTCTGTGGAAGGGAAGACGTGATGCTCAAAAGCATGCCATAAATGCTCTCTGTGAAGCTGTATAGTGTGCTCCACAATCTGACCGCATGCCTTCATATTTTATTGTCCTCCTAACTGACGGTTTTGTATTTCTTTGAATACCGACTGCAACATTCCAATTTACTTGGAAATACTTCTGCAAGTGTGTTTACTTTGAACTCAAACTCTTTCCTGATTGCTTAAAAAGAGATTGTTCTTTCATTATTTACTCATTGCAGGCTTTTGGCTCAGATGCATTTCTCATTATTCAGTGGAAATACTACTGTTAGTTCAGTTGACTTATATTTTTTGTGTACTTTCAGAGGCAGAGCAGGTGCCGCTTATTCCACTTCGCTTTGTTTTCAGCCGCATTCAGATAATTACGCCAAACCCATTATTGCCAGTTGCTTTTTTAACAACTTCTATCCGCATAATGTGTTTACTGTTCACTTTCCCTTGCTATAGACTGGAAAAGTCAGTGTAACCTACATTTGTTTTATAAAGCAGGCCTACTTCTCTAGCATGTGTTTAACCACCAAATGATTCACCTGATAATGCTTTGCTGAAAGTGTTGCTTGGCTGATGTTGAGTAACAGTTCATCCACTCTATTCTAGGACTACAAGTTTGAGGTTTGAGCTAAAGTTCTTGTTTCATTAAAGGGATAGTTCACCCAAAAAATGAAAATGTTGTCATTATTTACTCTCCCTCAAGTTATTCCAAACCTGTATGAATTTCTCTTTTCTGCTGAACACAAAATAAGATGTTTAGTAGAATATGGGTAACAAAACATTTGATGGACCCCATTGACTTCCATAGTATGGAAAAAAATACTATGGAAGTCAATGGAGCCCATCAACTGTTTGGTTTCTTCCATTCTTCAAAATATCTTCTTTTGTCTTCAGGAGAATAAAGAAATTCATACAGGTTTGGAACAACTTGAGGGAGAGTAAATGAAGACAAAATTTTTATTTTTGGATGATCTATCCCTTTAAGGCAGTGGTTCCCAAACTTTTTCTGTTGGGCCCCCCTTTTGTAGAGAAAAATATTTTTAAGACCCCACCTAGATGTACCCACATAAAGACACTCTCAGACACGACCTTGCATACAAAATCCTATAGGATTTATTTGTAACATTGTAATTAATACAACTTCTCAACTTCAACAGGCTTCTCTTTGTGTTTGTGATTTGAAAGTCTTTAAATGGCATCTTAACTTTTTCAGCTTCATACTGTCAGAATATTTTGAAGCACACAACACACTGTGTGATCTCTCTTCATTACCACATTTGTACTGATGAATCCGAGGGCGAGATATGCCATGTTATATTTTCTTGTCTCGAGGGTGTCTAAACTGGGCGTGACAAAATGAATGTTGCAAATCCATTTCTCCTTTGTGTCAGAAGTTGTGTGAGCGCTTGGAGCACGTCAGAAATTGAACGGGCCATCAGTTTACTGTCGGAAATTTGTCATGTTGCGTATTGCCACTCCACATCCAGTGTAGACAGCCTCACTGATTATAATGACTTCTATCTGCTTTTGTCGCGTCGCGTTGCACTGCTCGCGTCTTGTATAGACACATTGTTTTGGTAGTTGTGCATTTAAAATATATTCATTGTCTGCTTTATTTTTACCTGGCACTGGCAGTCCTTTCACTAATTTGGGAACCACTGGACTAAGGATTGTGTCATCTGAAGAGTAATCCGTTAAATTTGACTATCTGTTTGATTTTTCTATATGGCTTGGTAAAAGTGACATATTTAGTGATTGTACATTATAAATTGTCATGCATGAATGCATGCATGCAATTAAAAAGTCCATAAATTGTAGCTAGCTTGAAATTGCACTGCCCATAAAACCATAAAACCCCTACCCATAAAACTGTCGAGGACTGGGGAGAGTTACCACTTTTTGGTGTATCAACTCATCTCATCTTTAACAATAGAATAACATAGTTGGCTACGCCAAGTCATTATAGTATTTGGTTTGCATTATCTTTATAACTTCCTAAAGTCTACATCGTAATGATCTGCTCTGTTAAGTAGCACATTTATAGACATTTCAGATTCACATTTGTGTTAAGCTCCAGGATAAGGAGCTTATCCTGGAGAATAAGGGGGTTGGGGAATGAATGGATGGATGCATTATTCTGAGCTCCTACATAAAAGCCTACATAAAAGTTTTTATTGCATGGGGTTCCCTTCGACATGCAATTTATTCTATTGTTACGCAGCACGTTTGAGCTTCAGCAAGAACCAATGAGGTTTGTTCAGCAGGTTCGGATGAGCTTCTGTTTATGTTCAATAATCAATGTTAAATGTTTTAAACCACTGGATTAGTTTTACGATCTCTTTATGAACTTTTTGAAGCGTCAAAGTGGTAGTTGCGTTTCTGTCAGTTGAGGGACAGAAAGCTCTCAGATGAACGAAAGTCTTACGGGTTTGGGACGACATGAGGGTGAGTAATCAATGACAGAATTTTCATTTTTGGATGAACACTCCCTTTAAGGCTTCATTGTGTACTAATCTTTAAAAGTGAAAGTTCATATTTAGAGTTGATTTTTAGTCGGGAAAACTTTGATGTGTATGTGCACGTGTCTTTGCATTGGCATGTATGTGGATGTGTGCAGCAGTTGTGGTTAAAATTGCAGCAAGTGTATTGGCTCACACACCAGGTGTGAGTGAAAGAGCAGATTGTCTTGATTCAAGTCCTGATTAATCTTAACAGACTTGACCAGTCTGACCTCATTACTATGATGGCATATAACTTGCCTGTACCTCCTAATTGATCAACAGTTTCATTAGTTCCTCCTCTCACACCACGCATGATAAACATCCACTTATAATCAATCAATCAGTCAGTCTGTTAAGTGTACTAAACTGCTCTTTGATTTTCCTCATGCTGTACTCCGAGACCTCTTCTGTATGCAGTGTAATATCAGAGCTGATAATAAATGCAGCTCTTCATGAAAAGATCCGGGCTCTGAGACAAAATCTACAGCAGTGTCTTTGGTGTGATTATCTGTGCCATTTACAAAAACGCAGAATTTGCACAGGGAGCCCATCTGCTTCTCTAGCCCTGGCATGAACCAATCACATTACAGCATGGGTCCCAGAGAGGCCATGCTGAGACCCCAAAAGAGGGCTAAAAAAAGTCCCACGCTCATCTGAGCTGGATCCTGCGTTGTAATTTGCGTTGTGACGCGGATCAGTGATTTATCCAGCGCCGTCAGAAGATTGAGAGGATCAAAGATCAGAGGGATGATCCAGATGTGTGGATATGTGATTTGTGAGAGCCTCGGACTCATTCGTGTATCTTTCTCTGTGATGAGTGGACATCCAGCCAATGAACTGGAACATTTTTATTTCTGTGAGAGGACATTAGATGTTACAGCGAGGAATATTGTCAGTCTTGAATCCACTGAGGGCTAAAAGCCAAAATGCTAGGCAGTTGTTTTCAGAGCTGCTTGGGACTGAATCATTCAAGGTATGACTAATTGAGCAGTTAGGCTTGGTTAAAAGGAAGCTGCTGGGAATTTTAGTAGTGATGTCATATATCATGTGACCTGAGAGGAAGACGGTTTGCCATGAATGCATTGCACCATATATTTGTCATATGTTCTGCTTGCTTTAGTGTTGTGTTCCAGTAAAAATACATAGACATCTTGTACATTTAAAGTAAATTTGACTGAGATAGACTACTGTATTATGATACTTTTTTCAGAGTATATATATTGAACAATATTTCACAATTTCACTGCATTTTTGTTCAAATAAATGCCTTGGTAAGCAGGTTTGTTTCACAAACAAAAGAAATTGTAAATGGCAAATTTTACTGAAAAACAAGGCAAAAAAAAAAAATTCATCTCCTCATTCTCTAAACTTCTCACGCCTTAGTCTAAATGGCTTGTCTGACATTTAAATGTCGCTTTTCAACAAGGGACTCAAGTAGCAGCTTAGGTCTTGTTGACTGTCTGTCAGCGTGTGAATATGTGCAATGCCTTTATTATTAATTCATGCTAGCCATTTATGAAGGTCTCTTATTGCTGCTGAGGAATGTTTCTCTCTTTAATTGGGATATCCATTATAATCTCTCTAAGCTTTGTGTGAAATAGAATGTAAATCTGGGATTGTAAAAGAGTCGAGGCCAGCAACAGTTCAATTCCCATTTAAATGAATCTGAAGCCCTGCAAATATTAATACTGATGTGAATCGAGCTGTGCAGAATAATAAAATGTGCATCATCTGTCTTTGGAGAATGAGAGAGGTCTAAAAATAACTTTGGTGTGTGTGTGTGTGTGTGTGTGTGTGTGTGTGTGTGTGTGTGTGTGTGTGTGTGTGTGTGTGTGTGTGTGTGTGTGTGTGTTTTTATGTGGATCAGCACCAGGTGTTTGGGTTCAGGGTCTGATACAATATATTTGTCTTTCTGCCACATACAAGAACATGGATGAGACACCTACTTGTATTGCCTAAATACAAATATATTTCTCAAGAGAAAATATAAACAGACTTTGTTTACTCATACAGCAAAGCAGTGATTCTTGAGGAGGGCACAGGGCTTTCATGAAGACCCGGAGAAATAGAGGGGGAGAACTTATCGTAAATGTCTTGAATAATTTCAGATGTAATGGTGGGTGGTGAAAATTCCAATGTGTGAATATTTGAGAATAATGTTGCTTTATGCTACTGACTGGTCTTTAACCGAATACATTCAAAAACAGAGTCTGTGGACCATCATGGTGTTTTCTGGTACTTTTAGTACGGTACAATAGGGCTAAAGGCACACCTTAGGAAAAATGTGCTTTTTACTACTCCCATAGTGTGTGATTATGGAAAAATTGGGACATTGATTCAGCACATTCTGTGGGAAAATAATTCGTATTGATACAAATAATTTAAAGTAAAATTTAATACTTGTTCAAAACAATCACTTCAGCTAAAATTGTACTATTTTCTCTTTATTTATTAAAGAATTTAATATACTGTCATTAAAATGTTTATTTTAAAAATACAGAAATAATACTTTAAAATGGCTTTACAGTAGTAACAATAACTATTATATTTTATTATAAGTAATATGAAATATAATGGTTTCATTATAAATATGGTGATTATCTCTAAAGTGGACGGCCAACTCAATAAATTATATTAAATCTGAATTAAACCATGTTATGTCAACAACTGATAAAGTCACCCAGCTGTTTTTATTGTCAATTATTGAGACTTTAGCCCAAATACCATACTTTTCTGTGCACTCTCAGCCAAAGCGCGCACACATAAAGCCGCCACTCAAACAGCTTGCGAGGGTCAAATTAAGTTCATTTTCGCAGCTTATTCCACTTAAACGGTCAAATACACACAAACTTAGGTCAAAATGCCAGAGTATTTGCGTAAACACATAAATTTATGTCTTAAGAAAACACATGTATAACAGTAAATTGGATCAGTGCATTCTGTCTTAAAGTTACAGCAGCCTAATAAACCTGCTGCTCTATTATTTATAATTGTTAATCAGACAATAAATGAAAAAGAGAAAATCACTCACTGCTCTTGACTAAATAACTTCTGTAGCTTTAAAGGGTTAGTTCACCCAAAAATGAAAATTATGTCATTAATGACTCACCCTCATGTCGTCCCAAGCCCGTAAGACCTCCGTTCATCTTTGGAACACAGTTTAAGATATTTTAGATTTAGTCCGAGAGCTTTTTGTCCCTCCATTGAAAATGTACGTACGGCACACACTCTTTGTCCAGAATGGAAATAAAGACATCATCAAAGTAGTCCATGTGACATCAGTGGGTTAGTTAGAATGTTTGGAAGCATCGAAAATACATTTTGGTCCAAACATAACAAAAACTACGACTTTATTCAGCATTGTATTGTCTTCCGGTTCTGTTGTCAATCCGCGTTCATGAGTCCGCTGACGTAAGACGAGCTGACGTGTTATCTGGTGCGCCCGAGCTTCGGTTACAGTCTGAGGGAGACGCACGCTGTAAACAAAACAATCTTCGCAAACATGTCTAAGGATTTCGACACAGGGGAAGACTTGCATTTTTTTTTAACCAGACATATTTATTTGAACCCGAATACACGGACGCACCAGATAACACGTCAGCAGCATCTTACGTCAACAGCTTCACTGGACTCGTGAACGCGGATTGACAACAGAACCGGAAGAGAATACAATGCTGAATTAAGTCATCGTTTTTGTTATTTTTGGAACAAAATGTATTTTCGATGCTTCAAAAAATTCTAACTAACCCACTGAGGTCACGTGGACTACTTTGATGATGTCTTTATTTCCATTCTGGACAAAGAGTGTGTGCCGTACGTACATTTTCAATGGAGGGACAAAAAGCTCTCGGACTAAATCTAAAATATCTTAAACTGTGTTCCAAAGATGAACGGAGGTCTTACGGGCTTGGGACGACATGAGGGTGAGTCATTAATGACATAATTTTCATTTTTGGGTGAACTAACCCTTTAATAAGGATTCATCTATATTTCATTTTTGCAGTTAAGACTGTACAGTGTTAATTTTCATTTGTTTATTCATTTTCTTACTTGAAAACCACTGTTAGACCTACCTAAAGCATAAAGCACTGATTATTTAAATTGTATTTTTATTCTATTGTATTTGTTTGTGCTATTGCTTTTTTCTACATTTAGGTGAGATAATTGCAATTTCTTTTAAAATTCCCCCCATAAGAGTCACCTATAAGGAAGGAAAATTCATCCCCTGCTCATTTAGCTCTATTGTACCCTGTTAGTGGAGTTTACATTGAAAATGGCACTCGAGGTCTGATTAGAGTTGTTGTGGCGAGAGGAAAAATGTTGTAGTGGTGAGCGGGCGGTATAACTAAGTTGTTGGCTGAAGCAGGCTGTAGAGTAGTTATTTTGTTATTTCTTTAAATAATTAATCTGTGGAGCACATTTCTCAGTTCCCTGTAGCTTTGGGAAGTCTGACACATTTCTGCAAATCAGTTTCTTTTGAACAGATCTTAAACATCTGATTTTAAACAGGTTCTGGATTGCAGGAATGAGGCCTAACGTTATAAAAACCATCAGGAATGTAAGTTGTGGGCAGGTGGACAATTCTATAGGAGCAGGTGGACCATTCTATAGGAGCTGGTGGACAATTCTATAGGAGCAGGTGGACAATTCTATAGGAACAGGTGGACAATTCTATAGGAGCTGGTGGACAATTCTATAGGAGCAGGTGGACAATTCTATAGGAGCAGGTGGACAATTCTATAGGAGCAGGTGGACAATTCTATAGGAGCAGGTGGACAATTTTATAGGAGCTGGTGGACACTTCTATAGGAGCAGGTGGACAATTTTATAGGAGCAGGTGGACAATTCTATAGGAGCTGGTGGACAATTCTATAGGAGCAGGTGGACAATTCTACAGGAGCAGGTGGACAATTCTACAGGAGCAGGTGGACAATTCTACAGGAGCAGGTGGACAATTCTACAGGAGCAGGTGGACAATTCTACAGGAGCAGGTGGACAATTCTACAGGAGCAGGTGAAAAATTCTATAGGAGCAGGTGGACAATTCTATAGGAGCAGGTGATGGACAAATCTGTCCCACACAGACCAAAGTGTTGCTCGTTTCTGTTTATGAGAATAATAAGATATTTCAAAGCCTGTATTTAAAAAAACAAAACAAAAAAAACACATAAATTTCCTTATTTTCATAATTGAACTAGCTACTGTACAGAATCAATGAGATAACTAACATACTTATGCATGTGCATATACAAAATATGTTATTCTATTATAACAAATCATTTTACTTCGGGATTACTACAGTTTAATCTGTTTATTTTAATTTGTTCTGTTCAGTAAGTTTTTTTAAAAAGAAATATACTTTTGTTCAGTAAGGATGCATTAAATTGATCAAAATTTATATTTCAAATAAATGCTGTTCTTTTGAGCTTTCCAGTCATCAAATAATCCTAAACAATTTTTAGCATATTTTCCACTAAAATATTAAGCAGCACAACTATTTTCAACATTGATAATATTAAATGATTTCTGAATGATCATGTGACACTGAAGACTGAGTAATGGTTATATTAAAATAGAAAACAATTTATTTAAAATGTTACAAAAGTCATTATTTTAAAACAAAATAATTAAATAAAACAATTATTTTAATAATATTTCTCAATTAAAAATTACACAATTGTACAGTATTTTTGATCAAATAATTGCAGCCATTGTGAACCTAGGAGACTTCTTTTTAAAACATGAAAACATTTGCGTAAATGTCTTGGTACATATAAATGTAAAAAGTATTAAATAGAAATTTGGTTGTGTTCTTACCTTAAAAATCAACATGAAAAACATGCCTTGATTATATTCAACTTGATTTTCACTGTATTTTACTCACGATGGTTCCTCAGACCAAATGGTCTATGTATAATATACTGTAGCATCCAATTTAGTAAAAATATTAATATTTAAATCACCTATCCCAACTTTGAATTGAATGGATTTATCCTTCAGTTTTGACCTATGACCTTATTATTTCACCAACAAATGCTTAAAAATGACCTGTGACCTTCATTCTCAAACACGCCTGAATTTTTTGGCTATTTTTGGGAGCCACATTTAGACAGGTTAACCCTAGAGTCAGGTCGGCATGACTCATCATGCAAACACAAACACTCAGTGACCTGGGATATTATAATATCACACATCTTTAGTTGAACATAATCTGCCCTTCATCTGCCTGTGTGTGAGAGTGTGTGTGTGTGTGGGCTTGAGTGTAGTGACTCATACGGGCAGCAGATTGAATCAAGGGGAACAATAGATTTGAGCAGAACTAGTCAGGAAAAGGCATGGATCAAAAAGCCGTATTACCTGTTTCCTGCCTCATTTTACCTTCTGTAGGCCACGACAGCAGCACTCTTTATTTTTCTTACATCCTTCTCAATGACAAAACAACATCTCTCACAGAGAGGAAGGGCCACACCGCTGGGCCTCAGGCTGCTGGAGCCTATTTTAAACTGAGATCCATGTTTCCTCTGGCCTCAGTGGACCTCCGCCTCTGCTTTTACTTCAGACATCAAGTAGCAGTTTTATGCAGCTCAACAGCACTAGTAAATCAATGAGGAATATGAACAAGACTCATTTTTTAATTTTTTTTTTACTATGTTCACTCCTTCTGGGCTCCTTATCAGGGTTTTTCAAATCTGCAGCCACAAGTGCCAACTGTTTTTCTAAGATAAATGCTAATAGGTTTCAAACTGTGTTTTGCATATGCTTGCTCTTAGGCTACACATTTGAAGATTCATCTTTTGTCCTTGACAAATCTGTTAGTCTGTCTGCTTGTTTGTTTTTCCGGTCACATTTACCGTTGTTTGGTTTATTTTCATGGCTGAAATCGAGCCATTTTAATAGGTATTTTGAACAATTGTGAATTTCACTCAAGGGCGAAAGATTTCCCAAGCAGATTTCACATTGGGTTTAAGTTGATCACACGAATTCGCCGTGTTGACCAACAGAAAGCTGCTTGGTTTGAAAGAGGCTGTGTGTCAATACACTATTGACAATAGTTGTTTCCATCCACCTATTTTTATACAAATCTTGTGGTATATCGCTTAAAAAACGCTAGACGGAAAGGACAATATGCACATCAATTCTAAAAATGCACATAAAAAACTTAACAGCATAAAAACCCTCAATATGCAAAAAAAAAAGTTTTTTATTTTCTGTTGGAACTATAGGGAGCGGTGGAACGGCATAACTGGACTAACCAGCAGATCAGTGTCATTGCACAGCATCTCAAATGTTGTTTTAGTTATTCAAAAGTCTGTCATCAGAATGATTTGGTTTAATTCCCTCCCAGAAGCGTCTCACATGATTGCGTTCACGAACACCAGCATCCGAACACAATATAACATGACAGCATTTATTGCATTTCGTCTGTGTTCTGAGGCGCAAGTAATCTATGATGTATGTAGAAGTGCCACAGCGGCTTCCACGATTGCAGCAACTTTGTTTTATTACAGATATTTTGCACCAAATTTCCCAGGAAGGGACAATTTTGTTCTCTTGAACACATTTTTATGTGATATTCCAATTTTGTGCACAAGTTAAATTTGCAACCTTGAATGGAAATATAGCTAGTGGATAATGGACTTTTTTTTGCCAACTGAATTTTTGCTGAAATTTCACTGTCACTGCAACCTTTAGTCTTATATGCAAAAAAAAAAAAAAGTCCTGTAGAATTATATTTCTATCATAACTCTGCCAGTGCCACATTTTCCCATTGTCTTCAGAAAATATAAAAATCTAGTTTATTTCCTCATTCTGAAGATGCCACAAAGTATCTTGATTGATAATGGCAATATGTTATTAAAACAGATATTTCAATATTTTTTAAATAATGATGGATCACTGAGAATGAGATTTTGGCGTAGAGTTTGGCTTAGGAATTAAAATGTAAATTGGGATAGAAATTGATCCTGGAAAACAAAATGACAGCACACACACATTGCAATTTTATGCAAATTAAGAGGAGTTAGTTATAGGATCTTGATTTAGAGATTTTTCCTTCTTATAAGTAACTGAACAAATTTGTTTCCATAGAATTATTATACTAAATATAAGGATGTTTGTTCAGATGCATTAATAAATATTGATAAGAGGTGAAACGTTGTTCCAGAAGAGAACTAACATACTCTTCTGTTAACCAGCATAACAGGTTAATCCAGTTTATTTGGTTAAGTTGCTTTACATGTCATTTGAATACCGTGTCATCAGAGTAATTCTGTTTACACTCAACCGCTGTTCTGTCATAGTTTAACGTTCCCATGACTTGTCAGGTTCACTGAAACTTGATACGAGATTAGAGCGAAAGACTCTAAAAGGGATATTCTCATACATGGAATTGGACAAGAGTTTCCTGTATGGTCTTTTTACACCCAAAGAAAATGATCTTTGCACCTATAGCCGATGTACTAATTGTAAAAGTATAAATTGTATCGTTTACTTCTCACTATTTGGTATGTTTTTGAGATAACGTAAATGAAGTAAAGAGTTTCTTTAATTTGAATACAGTATATATTACTGATAAAAAAAAATATTTTTGACTGATTAAGAAGTGATTCATTTATTTATACATTCTATATTTCACTCACCGCTCCGATAGCAAGATCGCTTTCAAGACACAATATTCAGAAAGTATTGACAATGGATTACCTTTATACTTTCTCTCTCACTACCTTTCGAGGCTCGGTTTGCCTACTGTTGACGAGTGAGAGGACTTGTTGGATAATCTCATTTCCCCAGACGTCTGAGCTTATTGAATTTCCTGATTTTTGATTTCCTGAGGTGAAGGAGGCTTGTGAATTACTTCTGACATCATAGACAGGCAGAGACAGTGGTTTGCATAATAACATCAGGGTGAGAAAGTTAATTGAAAAGACCTTTTGAACCTTGTTTCATTCAGAGGAGCCTTTTTTTTTTTACTCTCTATTCAATATCATGTGCTGGAATCCTACAAAAGGAAAATAATTTTAAAAGAATCCCATTTCTAACCTTGTGAATTTTAACTGGTGGACTTTTAAAGGGGTGGTATAATGCCCTTTTCACAAGATGTAAAATAAGTCTTTGTTGTCCCCAGAGTGTGTATGTGAAGTTTTAGCTCAAAATACCCCACAGATATTTTATATAGCATGTTAAAATTGTCACTTTTTGAGGGTGAGCAAAAACGCAACGTTTTGTGTCTGTCCCTTTAAATGCAAATGAGCTTCTGCTCCCGGCACAGAGGGCGTAGCTTCAAGAGCTTGTGTCCTTTTACCTCACATAGACATGCACTGAAAATTTCAAAAACTTTTAGCCTTTTATGTTCAAATCGGACTCAGATGATGGAGACACTCAAGAAGAACTGACAACATGTAGAAGCAACAGGACATTTCTGAATGGTTAGTTGAGGAATTTATGCAGCTGATGTGTAGTTATCTTCTAGTCATTGATTAGCATATTCTGTCATGATAATCTATAAATCGTCTTCCAGGGGCGGGGTTTATGTAAATTTTAGGGTTAATGATGTCACTAACCCGGGAGGAAGCTCGTGTAGTCCCTACCAGCCGTTTGTTGTAGTCCTTAAAAAGCAATTTCTTTAAAGGCAAATATCTCCCTTTGCTTTGAACTTTGAGCGTCGTAACTTTGCAGATATTTATGCTCAAACAGCAACATTACACACTAACTAAAGTTAGAAAAGTGAAATCATAATCAACCACCCATTTAAAAATCTGCTTGTTCCATTTTTTTTTTTTTGATCAGAGGTCATTGGAAACCAGGATATCACAAACCTGCTTCAAACTAAGTTGGCTTCTAGTTAAAAGTGATACATATTCATTAGTATTGTCATAAATATAGATTTTTCGTTGCATATAGATTCTGAATATCTGAAACCGTATCGAGACCCTGGTATCAGCTTCTCAACACAGTGTGTATTTTATTTAAAGTCGGCATGAAACGATACTCGGTTACTAACGTAACCTCGGTTCTCTCTAGAAGAGGGAACGAGTATTGCGTAAGTTTAGCTTACGCTACGGGAAAGATTCATCTTCTCGAGATACTGAAGCCAAAAAATTATCCTTAATTTTTGTATACCTTGTCAACGCAGTGCAGCAGCTAGCAGACCTAGAGCAGGCTATCTTGCGTGCTCATTGGCTGCTCTGCAGGCAACTGCTGCAGCCTACCAGTGAGCAGGGCGTGACATCACGCCCAATGAAGGGCGCCCGCGCCTTCATGGCGTCACAGCCCGCCAGAATGGGCGTGGCTTCAGCCTATAAAGGAATGGGCTGTAGGCTGCTTCCCTGGTTTTTGTCGACTGAAGCGAAGTCGCTCGTGGCGCGAGCACGGCCGGTTACGCAATACTCGTTCCCTCTTCTAGAGAGAACCGAGGTTACGTTAGTAACCGAGTATCGTTCTCTTACGAGAGGTTCTCTCGTATTGCGTAAGTTTAGCTTACGCTACGGGAACACTTTGTCAACGCCGTGCGCGCCAAGCATCCACATGAGACCCCGAACTTAGGGCGGAACCCCATAAGTGGAAAAATAAGGTGGCCGGCCGTTTCGCGGGCCATCACTTGTACATAAGCACACATAGGGAATACAGAGCAGCGCGGGCGCGGGTCTGTATAGGCACATGGCATAACCCCTTTAGTGCAGCTCAACCAGGAGAGCTAAGTCATGTGAGAGTGATCTGAGCAGGGGATCTGGGCAGAATACATCTCTCGTTTAGACTGACAGTAGTTTAGCCTGCAAGGCGGGAACTTCTAGGTTATAGAACCTGACAAAGGTAGACGGGGAGCTCCAGCCCGCCGCTACACATATGTTGTGGATAGAAATCCCGCTGAACCATGCCCACGAAGAGGCGACGCCTCTCGTGGAATGTGCCCTGATGCAGATCCTTTGACGCATAAGCGGTCGCTATAGCGTCTACTATCCATCTGGACAGGCTCTGTTTCGAGGAGGCGAAACCCTTGGTGCGCCCTCCAAACGAAACAAAAAGCTGTTCTGAGCGCCTGAAGGAGGCGGTGCGCGTAATGTAGCTCCTCAGCGCTCTGACGGGGCAGAGGAGGTTTACATCGCTTTCACTGTCAGACACTGCGAGAGCAGATAGTGAAATAACTTGCGCTCAAAATGGAGTGCGCATCACTTTAGGGACATAGCCGTGTCTAGGTCTGAGAATAACTTTAGAGTCATTTGGTCCAAACTCAAGACACGACGCGCTGACAGACAGCGCGTGTAGATCCCCTACGCGTTTTACTGATGACAGCGCAGTCAGAAAAACCGTTTTCAGTGATAGATATTTCAACCCCACGGAGTCCAGTGGTTCGAAGGGAAAAGCTTTCAGGGCCTCGAGGACCAGTGAAAGATCCCACATAGGAACCGACGGGGGGCGCGGCGGATTCATCCTTCTAGCTCCTCTAAGGAAGCGGATGACCAACTCATGTTTCCCCAGCGGCTGGCCGTGCGTTGGTTCTGCAAACGCTGCTACGGCCGCCACGTACACTTTGAGCGTGGAAGGGGACCTTCCCTTATCCAACAGCTCTTGTAGGAAAGTGAGCAGATGCGCCACCCCGCATGTCCGCGGGTCCAGACCTCTGTCGGTGCACCAGCCAGAGAACACCGACCATTTAGACGCGTAGAGCCTTCTCGTGGAAGGGGCTCTAGACTGTGTGATCGTGTTCATCACTCCTTCTGGCAGGGTAACGAGTACCCGTTGATCAGCCATGCATGCAGCGACCAGCGCTCTGGATGGGGATGCCCTCACCGGGATCGGCCACGGAGCTGTAAGCGACAGCTGTGCTAGTTCCGGGAACCAAATCTGATTCTCCCAACGCGGGGCTATGAGGAGCACCGAGTGGCGCGTTTCCCTGATTCTCTTGATCACCTGTGGTAACAGAGAGACCGGAGGGAAAGCATATAGCGGGAGGCTGGGCCAAACTTGGGCCAGCGCATCCTCGTCCTTCGAGAAGAACATCGGGCATTGAGGGTTGTCTTTTGACGCAAATAGGTCGACTTCCGCTCTGCCGAATAGGCGCCACAGTTTCTGGACCGTTTGGGGGTGTAAGGACCACTCCCCTGGGGGAACATTGTCTCTGGAGAGTCTGTCTCGGCCGTCGTTCAGATGGCCAGGCACATGCGTCGCCCTCAGCGAGCGCAGGTGTGTCTGAGACCAAATAAGGAGGCGTTCCGTCAGATTGCAGAGTTTTCTGGATCTGACACCGCCCTGACGGTTTATATAGGAAACCACAGATGTGTTGTCCGAACGGACAAGAACATGCTGGCCCTGTATGAACGGGAGGAAGCACTGCAGTGCGTTCTCGACCGCCATCATTTCCAGACAGTTTATGTGAAACTCCTTCTCCCGGTCTGACCACTGGCCAAAGGCCGGTCTGCCCTCGAATAGTGCTCCCCAACCTGAGTTGGACGCGTCTGTTGAGATGACTTTCCGGTAAGAGACGGTTCCCATCGTTACTCCCTGCTGGAACCAGCTGGCCACTAACCAGGGCTGCAGAGCTGCTATGCAGGTCTGAGTCACTCTGATTTTCCGACCGCCAGATACCCAGGCTCGGGGGGGCACGCGAGCATTCAGCCAGCGTTGGAGTGGGCGCATGCGCAGTAGGCCCAGCTGGAGCACCACTGCAGCTGATGCCATACAGCCCAACATCCTCTGAAAAATTTTCAAAGGGAGGAAGCTGCCCTTCTGGAAAGAAGCGGCTAAGTGGCGAACACGGCGCGCGCGCTGTGTCGACAAACGAGCCGTCATGGTTACCGAGTCCAGTTCTATTCCTAAGAAGGAAATTGACTGGCTGGGCAGTAGTGAGCTCTTGGTCCAGTTGACCGTGAGACCCAAGCTTTCCAGATGACTGAGTAGCACTGTTCTGTGAGATAGAAGTTCTGTCTCTGATTGTGCCAATATCAGCCAATCGTCCAGATAGTTCATTATACGCAGCCCCTGACTTCTCAGGGGGGCGAGCGCCGCGTCCATGCACTTTGTAAATGTACGGGGTGCCAGGGACAGGCCGAACGGCAGGACGGTGTATTGATATACCTGACCGTCGAAGGCGAATCTCAAAAATTGCCTGTGACGGGGTACTATCTGAATCTGAAAATATACATCCTTCAGATCTAGAGAGATAAACCAGTCCCTCGGGCGAACGTGCGCGAGGATTTTCCTGGTCGTAAGCATTTTGAACGGTCTTTTCGCAAGCACTTTGTTCAAATGTCTCAGATCTAGGATGGGTCTGAAGGCTCCGTCCTTCTTGGGCATGAGAAAATAACGGCTGTAAAAGCCTGACTCGCTTAGAGAAGGCGGTACCATTTCTATAGCCCCTTTGCACAGCAGCTTTGCTATTTCTGCGTGAAGTAGGTGTGCTACTTCCGCATTCACTATTGTCGCGGTCCGGGCTCGAAAGCGCGGGGGACGGCGAATGAATTGTAGTGTATAGCCCTGCTTTATTGTGCTCAGCACCCATTCTGAAATCCCTGGGATTTTTTCCCACGCGGCTATGCGAGCCGCTAGGGGGCGAATGGCCTCCGTGTTCAGACCGCCATTTGCTGGCTTGTGAAACTGAACCGGAGCCGAGAACGCGGCGCGCGCGCTCTCGATTCTGGGCAATGGCGGCTCGCTGACAGCTGAGTTTCGGCTGATTTATGTGAGATGTCCCGATCATAGGGGATGGGGAACACACTTTTACCACATTTTGATGCGCGAGCCGTGCTCTGGGTGACAGAGCTCTCTGTAAGCGTGAGCGCATGGGCGCGGGCACGAAACTTACAACTGTATCTAACGCCCCGGTCATAATAGACGGGGAGCGTTTTATTAACGCTCTGCGTTTCGTGATAATGCTTAAGCGCGCGGGCGGGGCCCGGGGAAAGTTTTGTGTTAGTAAGCGTGAGCGCTCTCCGGCAGGCACGAGACTTACGTTTATAACCTGTTTGTTTGACCGTGTAACAGAGCGGGCAGATAGTGGGCACAGACTTGTGGACACATTTCTTACATGCAACACTCGAGCGGCTTTTCTGCGCTTTATGAGAGTGTGCTCTGTGAGTGACACAGGATTTTGAGTGCTTATGTGTAGGGGTGAGCACTGGGACGTGGGCACTTTCACTACACTTAAAACATTGACGGCATGAGCCGGACCAGACATTACACTCTTTTTGAGATTTCTCTGGATCGCCGTGAAAACGGCGTTTGTGTGCAGGCGAGAGGGTGAATAAACCGGCTCGTTGGCTGCTAAATGGACCGCTGCAGTAGCCTGTTTGAAGGGGACTGACAGGGAAATGAATTTTGACGGCGGTCCGGCCGCAGCGGGACACGCGCGTCTTTTCCCTCTTACTGTTAGGAGGGCTTCGCGTGCTCAGACTTCAGCGTGATTCTCTGCCGAGGCCCTCTGGGAGGCGGCGGTCTATGACGGCTGTCTGAGCGCGACCTAGGGCGGCCGCCCTGACGTCGCTGCGAAGGCTGAGGCTGGGGCTGTGCTGGACGCTGGGTGCTGGTTCGCACAGGAGGCTGGCTTTGTCTCTCGCGAGAGCGGCCTGTGGCGGAACTCGAGCGTCGCGGCAGGAAGAGGTTCATGGCCTGCGTGGTCTTCTGTACCTCAGAAAAACGATCAACGATCCCGTTAACTGCTGGGCCGAAGAGACCAGAGGGGGTAAGCGGCGCGTTGAGAAATGTGGCTCGCTCAGACTCCCTCATATCCGCGAGTGTTAACCAAAGGTGCCTCTCCGTAACGGTTAATGCGGCCATAGCTCGTCCGATAGCCTGGGCTGCTGCTTTGGTAGCGCGGAGAGAAAGATCCGTTGCGCTTCTCAAATCTGTAACAGCAGCTGGATCCCGGCCCTTCTCATCCCATTCACGGAGGAGGTCGGCTTGCAGGATCTGAAGCACAGCCATGGAATGTAAAGCAGACGCGGCCTGGCCGGAGGCAGCATAAGCGCGGCCAACCAAGGCGGACGTGGCTCTACAGGCTTTAGACGGGAGCGCTGACCGTGACCGCCATCTCGCGGAGGGCGGGCAAAGGTGCGCTGCAACCGTTTCTTCCACCGGTGGAATAACCGTGTACCCTTTCTCGGCGGCGCTGTCCACTCGGGAGAGCGACGCGGAGGCTGGTGACTGTAGTCGCGACGAAAAAGGAGAATTCCACGACTTAGTCAACTCCGCGTGAAGTTCCAGCAGGAATGGAGCGGGCCTCGTTGCTGAAGCTGCGCGGCGGCGGCTTTGAAGGAAGCAGCCGTCGAGCCTGTTCAGTGCGGGTTCTTTAGGCGGCGACCACTCAAGCCCGAGGCGGTCCACGGCCTGGGTTAGCAAACGCATTAGCTCAGCGTCAGCTCCAGCGCGGGTACGGGTGGATTCCTGGATCGACGAGGCGTCGGAATGAAGCGACCATTCCTCGCTGTCCGATGCCAGGATAGAGCAGCAGTCCCTCGTGGTGTGTCCCTCGGCCTCATCCTCTGAAGCGACGGCAGTGAGGCTCGTGAGCGGCAACTGCGCGTCGGGGAGGGGAGGCGGGGAAGGCGAGAGCGAGGCTCGAGGGAGGTTCTCCGGCGAGCGCGTCGCTGTGGCCACAGGTTCCGGCTGTCTCAGGGAACGGCGGTTCTTCTTGCGCGGTCCCACAGAGGGCGGAGTGACTGCTGTAGATCTGAGAGCTTCGAGGCGAGCCCGCAGGGTCGCCAACGGAAGTTCCTCACAGAGCTCGCAACCCCCGGAAGCGAGGGCGAGCTCGGCATGTTCCAGGCCCAGGCAGAGAGCGCAGATCAGATGGCGGTCTCCGGCGCTGAGCGGGGCTCTGCACGAGCCGCAGGAAGTGCGAGGCATCTTTAAAAAGACGCTCGCTGCTCTTTTAGAGATGTGAAAATCAATCTAATGCAAGGCAAAAGGTTACGTCGCCGGATAGCGTAGCTCGCACGGATGGCTGAAGGTGGCGAAGACGGCCGGCTTCCTCAGCGCTGTCCTAAGCTGGCTGTTCGCTGTTCGACGGCGGCGATGGCTTCTCTCAGATCCAGCGATGCGAAGAGCTCACTGAAGAGACAAAAATCAGGGAAGCAGCCTACAGCCCATTCCTTTATAGGCTGAAGCCACGCCCATTCTGGCGGGCTGTGACGCCATGAAGGCGCGGGCGCCCTTCATTGGGCGTGATGTCACGCCCTGCTCACTGGTAGGCTGCAGCAGTTGCCTGCAGAGCAGCCAATGAGCACGCAAGATAGCCTGCTCTAGGTCTGCTAGCTGCTGCACTGCGTTGACAAGGTATACAAAAATTAAGGATAATTTTTTGGCTTCAGTATCTCGAGAAGATGAATCTTTCCCGTAGCGTAAGCTAAACTTACGCAATACGAGAGAACCTCTCGTAAGAGAACAAAAATTTTCTTCTCTTTTGTGACGTATGAAATAGCTTCTGGAACAAGATTATTTTTTTTTTTTTGGATTATAAGTAGCTGATATTATACCTAATTGTTAAATGAGACCACAGTACTAAAAGCATGTGAAAGATCTTATTCCAGCGTTGTTTATCCTCCGTGATTCATCTTCTTTTTGATCCTTCTTGCATTTTCCTCTCTCCAGTGTCCCGCCTCTCTGACTGTCGCAATCGATTTTGGAGATAAGCAGCCTTCAAAGTCTCATCGCATGCTGCCAGAAATCTCCAAGCTGCATGATGGATTACGTCAAATTGCCATCTATATTTATCCGTGAATGAGCTGAGTTTGTGACGGCTTATTGATGCCTCTATCAAATGGCAGGATGTAATACAGACATTAACTGAGATAAGTGGGCCGACCAATGAAGATCTAAATTTGTGCCATATAGCCGCTCAAATTGTAGTCATATTCAAGATATGATTCAAAAGACGTCTTTTTTATTGAACTTTTCTTTGATACTGAACAGATTGCTCTTTATCTTTGTCTTTGGAGAGCTTTTCCATCTCATGCCTCTCAGAGGTCATTGGCCTGACAGTTGAAGTGGCTTCTCCATGTCATCTCCAGGGTTACTGACTGTCTGATAAGCTTTTTGAGGTTTGAGAAAGTTTGACCCAACACACCCTAAAGCCTTCTATCAGGCTCTTAAATTTTGAATGTAGCCATATTTAAGCAGGACTGTATAAATCTTGCCCCCAATTAGGGCTGGGCGATACATCGAGCAATATTATCACAATATCACAAATATCGGGAACATGTTAAAAAGTTTAGTTTATAAAGATTTTTTTTTTCATCTCTTGTAACAGCTATCCAGATATTGGATAGATGAATAAAAAAGAGATGTGACAAAAAAAAAATCACTCGAAAAACGAGTGAAATTGGCTTACTGTCTTTTATAAACTAAACTTTTAACATTTTCATATTTGTGATATTGTGATAATCATGTCTTTTACATAGGGCCAAAAATCAGCCTTTTAAATTATTCCAAAGCAAATGCAAAAATATCGAGAAATATATTAAACTTATTGATTTTTCTTATCACGAGAATGACAGCTGATAGGCTGCTGCTTTCAAGGTATTTACTTTACTCATTTAGTTAAAAACAGCAAGCAATCACTAGATTTTTATTTCAACGGTGTTTTGCCGTAAAATATTGAATATTGTCAAATTTTCAGAATAGATCTGTGCATTAAGACATTGACACATTGAGTGTAAATGCAAACTTATAGACCCGCCATTTTTTCTATGTAACGTGTTTTTGTTATTCTAAGAACTCACTTTGTTGTTGCAACAACCGTAACTTTTTGTTGGAAGATCATTTTCTCAATTTTTTTTGTATATGTTTTTAAATGCTACTTTTGTGTTCATTCAGTAAAAAACAGTAAGTGAATTTTAGATTATTTTTTTCAATAGTGTTGACTTTGAAATGCAACAAAATATATAGATATATTCAATTATTTTGTCAAAATTTGGAAAAATACTTATTTTTAGCTATATCGCCCAGCCTTAGACTCAAGGTCATACACCTTAAATAGCCTAAATATCTTTTCTGTGTCCTTTCCCTGAGTAGAAACTCAGTTTCAGTAAAAACGTGACCTGCTGCCTGTAGTCTCTCTGTGTCTGACAGAGTTGTAGCATTTTGATGCGAAATGTGGCGTCCCATTTCATAGAGCCTCTTCCTACTCAGTCATTACTGCATACACAATGCTGACAGCAACATTTTCATTACCTTTCCAATGATAGACTTAATAAGTAATCTGTTGGTGGGAATTTGCTCTTGAGGGACAAAACAGTTGGTATAGCCTAACTATGCGACATCTGGCACTGAATGGATTATGGTTATGATGAACAGTTTTGACAAAAAGTCAAGGTATAGTATAACTTGTCGTTGCATTCCTTAACAGACATTTTTTCTATAAAAAAAAAACAAAGTGTACAAATCATGTTGCTTGTACTGTGAAAGCCAATACTAGGATTGATGGCCCTCTCTGCTCCAATTACGAGAGAGATGGCATAACTTGGCATACTTTAATTGATCCACTCCAGCAGCTACTTATTTTTAGATACAATCGGGGCCTAGCTACATTTTCATTAGGGGCCGTGCTCTATTCTTATTACACTGCTGGCAGGTCTCAAGAGGACAAGTTTGGCTGCATCCCAGCTTTCTATTACATAGTGTCTTGTGTACAATATTCATTTATTTTGTGTAACAATGAAACAAGAATGAAACTTCCCTAGTCAATTTAGTACTTTTAGCTGCTTTTATTGGTGTTCATCCATTAACAATTTTATGTCATAAAACGATTAATTGGGGGTAGGGCTGGGCGATGAAACTATAAGGATAATTATCGTGATATAATTTTCCTCTATATAATTATAGCAAATGATATAATGTTCGATATAATGTTTATGCGCCAAAAGCGGAACGAAACAGCACTACTCGTTTGAAACACGCCACAAGAGCCATTTATCTGCTCGGATTAAACGGCAGTGCAGTGCGAGCTTACTAGAACAGTCTTAATTCTACGAATAATTCTACGAATGTCTCAGTGATTTAAACAAGTTTAAACCAGATGAAACAGTGTTGACATTCTCAACAGCACTGACAAACATGAGAAACATTGTGGCATGAACGATCCAGTTAGAAGGCTTTTCAATCTACAAATCTCCATCATTTACCATGGATTTATTGTAGTAACACTAACTGGCCAGCCAACATTGTAACTTACAGCGGCCCACTGGGAAATGGCCTGTTTGTCCATGAACAGCACCCTGTTATTGTGGCAGAAATGTTCATATCAAATTTAAATATATTATTAATGTAGACATGTATTAAAAGACTGTCACTGTCCTGCTCCCCTTCCCGAATTAAATTCAATGGAATGTATGTCACCCGGTGGCTATTTTTGGTATTACGCCTAAACAAAATCTCATGGGAACTTCAATTTTTGTGATATCAACTTTAAATTTAGAACACAACTTGGTTAGATATATGGCTGTCATTTTATAGTAAAAAATATTTTGTAAAATTTATATTTTATATATAAAAAATATTAAGTACAGTATATTTGATTTACTGTAAATTTAAACTTGCATAACTTTTTCATACTTTCATTTTCTGAAGTGCTTTCACTTCAGTAATAATCTGCAATAACAAAAAGAAATGTGTTTTCTTTAAAACAAGACCAAACTTAGGTCTATATTCCAAAGCATTCTTGAATTACAACCATTTAAGTTTGAATAGTGCATTTTAATGTCCATTATCAAAAGGGGGGGTGACAGTAAAGGGGTTAAAGGAGTAATGGAGTATAACTACAGTATTTTTTGTTAAGCTATAGCATTTGTGAATTTGTATTTATACACAAATGTATTTAGGCTTTAATGTTTGACTAATAACACATGCAGAAGGGTCACTACTTTTTTGCGAGCTCTCGCAGCTCTCTTCAGGGGTCGTCTCTCAGGACTATGACACTGACACAAGACACCACTACACCGCTGGCATTTTACCCTCCCAACCATACAAGACAACTAGACACGCTAAAGCCTGCAACAGAGGTAGAGCGCTGAAGCCGAACCAGTGACGAGACAGTAAACAAAAGCCTGCTGCTATTCTGCAACACTGTATATGGCATCAGAAGGACGCTTATTGATTGTAAGTGGAGAACAGGTCATTCACCATTGTGAAAATGCTCTTACTAAAGTAATGGGGTCTCTTTAAGTACGGTTTTAGCCTACAGGTAAACAAGCTGTACTGATGTGTTTTCTAAAGGAGATGTCTGGGTGTTAACACAGTGTGAAATTAGGTCTTGCTTTGGTTAAAATTTAACTAAGCTGGTTTACTGTTATGTGCTTCTGAGTTTAAGTTTAACAAAGAAGCTTTCAGTGTGGCGGAAACTTGTTAGTCGAACACAAAAATTAAGCTACTCAATAAATCACTGCGCATGCTATAATATTATACATTGATATATTAAATGACTCATTACTGTCGTATGAAATGTGTTTGGCTGCTCTATATGGCAGTAAATTACATGCTGACTCTGGGTCAGTGTGTGGGATTCAAACTGATTATGTAGTGATTCATTGTAATCAGGGGACCTGCATTAAATGTCAGAAGATGAATTTTCCATCTCAGCCTTCTGTAAATTTCATCATTCTGTGTGATGTGAATGGGAATGACCTTGTCCCACTGAGAGAACCCTTTCAAATGCTTTTCAACCGGTTGCTAGTGTTTAAACACGGCTCATCTGAACATTTTTAAATAGACACCATAAGTAGACGCCACCTTTACACGCCAATTGAACAAATAAACATTTTAAGGCAATTCATTTTGCAGTGTCAAAACATGCCAGCTGGCTTGTGCCAAGCAATTTAAAGACGAAGCTTTCACATTGGGGTAAATAGTCTGTTCAATTGAGGGATTGGTGCCTGACACATTTGACGTGCACTGCTTAGCTGATATAGCCTTGCATCCTCAGATAAATGAATGTATTTGTATTTATAGTCGTTCTTGCCTTTTACTTGCAGTTTAGCTTGTGTTGTGCCAAGTTTGCTTGAGGGTCTAATGACCGGAAGACTATTATGACCACTTGATGTCTTCCACTTGTCGCAAATTGAAAAGAAACATCAAGTGTGTCTGTGACATCTTTTAAAAAAAACAGGTGACCAGAGACTAGTTACTAAGGGAAATCAAACGATTTCAAATGAAATCAAACAGTGTTTTAGTTTTTAGACGCGCACACACACACACACACACACACACACACTCACACACACGCACACACACACAAGGTCCATGCTGAGAACTGAAACAGGCCTACAGAGCAACATATAAGGTGCAGTCTCTGAAATTTCAACAAAATGGTTTTGTCAGTATGTGACGTTACTACACTAAATGTGTAGTGTGATGATCACATTAGCGAAATTTTGTGTGCAAAAAAGGTCCATTGTCTATTGTCAATCGTGTAGTATGGAGCACAGCTCAAACAGACGCCCATCCAAACCTTTCTGTCGGTCAACACAGTAAATCGATGCAAAATATGAGTGGGGACATCTTGTGCCCTCACACGAAATTCCCTACCACAGGGATGCAGCATAAAGTCTGGTACACAATACAGTTTGTTTTTAAGGATCGCTCAATTAGACCGAAAAAGACATTCTGATTGACTTGTAAAGCAACTTATTTTGTTGTTCTGCTTCTACTCCATTCATTCATCTGAAACCGATTATACCACAATAATGCACCATCCATATCACAATTTCAGTTTTGTTTTAAGGCGAGACACTACAGGTGAATAGGGTAATTTTTTTAACTATCAGATAATACCATGAAACTTTGCCAGTTGATTACCTACATTAAGATGAGAAAAAAAATGTATTACAAGTTTTCTGTAATTTAATGTTTAAATATGCAAATGAGGCATTGTCTAATTAAATATGCGCTATTTTGCATATATTTTAAAAAACGAAATCTGAGTATTGGACAAAGCCAGGTTCAAAATTATTTTTTCATTGTGTTCACATATTAGATGGGGAAAAAATTACAGAGGGATTTATGGATATCTACTTTTGTTATCCTGTAAATCAGAATATACTGCCAATAGCCTTAAAAAAATGATTTTCGCCATGTTTTTGGGAATAAAATGTTATATAAATCAGGCTAGGAATAATATATTTACAAATCCCTCTGTAAATGTCTTCATAATATAACTAGGTACAAGACTGGAAAGTTTGGTGTATATAGGTGCTACTGAACTGGAGATTTCGGACTTGGAGTATGAGAGAAAAGACATTTTGAGAAAACGTGCTTTAAAGATTTAGCATCAGCCAATGAGATTGCGCATTTAGAGTAAAATCCCCCCTTTTACTTTCGCGATTGGTTGCTGATAAAAAGGAAATGACCATATTTGGATCCGGCAGTCTTGTTCAGGAGAGAGAGAGCTTTCTTACGGTGTGTGTGATGACAGGGTGCAGATCGCGATCGCGGAGCAGAGGGATGATTTATAACGACAACTTTTGATGAATTTATGAGAAATCTACAGACGCAAACAGACAAAGTGTAGTAAAATAAAGACCTAAATGTGTATTTCAGACTTTTTTTCACCACAAGTCTGAAAGAAGACATGTTATTGAAGACAAATATCCCAAAATCTCAAAATTGACCAGTGAAAAAAAAACGATGTTTTTGCCTGCCGTGTCTCGCCTTAATCATGCAGCCTTATCTAAATGTATAGGATAAGGTGGACAGGAGCTTGTGGCATGTGGAGTGTTTCTACACGGTCACATGAGACTAAACAGGTGTGGTGGTGATTATAGAGATCCGGGGGGCTCTAGTCAAGGATGCACGCCATGTTTGTGCTCACAAATCCTTTACTTACCACAGGCTGTCACCCAGAATTGTAAAGAGTTCCATTACCAACAACCGTAAAGCTGATATAGCCGCCGCAACCTGTGTGGCATCTCCGTGCAGTGACTTAAGGTCTTAAAGGAAACAATGCGCTCTGACCTCACCTCTACCTCTCACTGCCTCAATGGAAGTGTAAAAGCATGTAGAGTTCACATGTTTACACTGTTGATGCAGCGTGTTCTTCTGCCGAAATGATGCCTTGTGACTTCAAAGCATTCCTGTTCAGATAGGGAGTGTTATATGTTCAAGGTCAGTTTATATCCATTTAAAAATGGTTTATATTTTGAGATTTTTTTTTTTAAAAAACTCAGTTTTCATAATGCCAAGAAATGTCTTCTAGTTCTACACATTTTAAATCTGAGACAGAGTTTTTCTGTGGCTGTTCTTCATGGCTTGTCTGCCAAGCGTGGGAGATTATGGTGGTGGAGTCTGAAACCAGTTGCTTCATTTCTCAGGGACCATTGAGCTTCCTGGGCTTCATTAATACAATCTCCAAGGCTGACTTTTCCCCGGCTCTTCAATACAACAGTACACAGCTCATTTATACTCTTACAGTATATTGCTTTTAGTTCGATCTAAGACTGTCTATGTACCTTGGCGGTTCACCCATATTACCTTGAATTGGAGCAACAAGCAACAGTTGGGTTCCTCCGTAAGTAAAAATTCCCATTAATTTTCTCCATAGGGAATTTATTTTGACAGCTTTAAAGACAGACCTGCTGTGAGCTGTGAGGCTGTTAATAAATGGATATTTTTATTGATGGAACATCATCCATGATTCTACAGAGAAATCTCCAACAATCAGAGAACTGAAAACAAGCAAATTGCGCCAAAAGTTGTAGTTCTTTTGTAGTTCGCCATTAAGTACGCAATGTTGTACCTTTTGTCTTTTTGTCCGTTTTTCAAACAAGTTTGTAATGTTGAGATTCACCTCGTAGCTGGTTGGTATGGTTCATGGCATATACTGTAACTCTTGAAAGGATAGAAAAAGTTAGTGTCATGGATGTGAGCATTGGCTGGACCAACAAGCTTTCTTTAATGCAATTTGAGCATAAGAAACAACATTTATGGGACAGGTCATGTCAAGTACATATACTGTAAAAAATAATTTGATCATTCATCGTTTGTTTCCCTCCACTGGACCATTTCGTCTCATCTTGATTTTGTGAGTTTGTCTAATCACAAGTAAATTCAAAGTAGTTGGATTAAGTCTAAGGAATTAAACAGAGTAAAGATGTGGTCACATTTATTGCATGTGCAAAATCCAGTAATTTCAACAGGAATCCCTGTGGTCGAGAATTTCGTGTGAGGGCACAAGATGTCCCCACTCATATTTTGCATCGATTTGCTGTGTCGACAGAAAGGTTTGGATGGGCTTCTGTTTGAGCTGTGCTTCATACTTCATGATTGACAATAGACCTTTTTTGCACACAAAATTTCACTAATGTGATCACACTACACATTTACTGTATGACCACTGCATTTACTATACTGACAAAAAAAAATTTTCAGAGCCCGCACCTTATGTTGCTCTGCAGGCCTGTTTCAGTTCTCAGCATGGACCTTATAAGTGTTTGTGTGTGTGTGTGTGTGTGTGTGTGTGTGTGTGTGTGTGTGTGTGTGTGTGTGTGTGTGTGTGTGTGTGTGTGTGTGTGTGTGTGTGTGTGTGTGTGTGTGTGTGTGTGTGTGTGTGTGTGTGTGTGTGTGTGCACGTCTGAAAACTAAAAAACTTTGTGTAAGGTGCTGTTAAATACAAATACATGTAAATGTAAGTATACTGTAATTATATTACCTTCAGATTTCTTTTCAGACTCATTTGTGTTTCTTTTTAAAACAACATTTTCTTAACACTCAGCAGCCATTAAACAGACATAAAAGGTGCTTTTCATCAGCTCAGACATAAACGGCAGCATACCTCTGATTAAATATGCAAGCACAGTTATTTAGTCTCTTGATGTTGTTTTAGAAATGAAGCATTTGAATGCACCGTAGAGACAATGCCCCTGTTCATATGGTCAGTGTATTTCTGCTGTGCAAACTTGCCCCCCTCACATGTAACTTGATGTTGATGCAGTTTCTTAAAATAGGCAAATTGGACAGCTGACTTCTTGCCAAACCACATACTACGTTACACTGAGAGAATAAATCATTTCTAATGATGCCTTACTTACTGAATGTAATATTTTAGATGGTATTAGCTTATATACAGTCATTAGTCACTGGCTACTGTCTCATATTGTAAACAACCAGATTAAAGAGGCAAACACCTCTGATTATCATCACTGGTGTGGTGTGTGTGGTTCATTTTGATGGACATGTCTGGGACAATCTGAGGCTCTGATTGTGCTGACGTTCACTTGGTGATATGTGTTTTTGCTTCAGGGAAGCATAATAATCATGCTAATGCAATGCTGCTTTGTTTTTGTCTTATCTGCAGTCATAACCAGAGGACGACTACATTCATACATCCAGTGACAGGCCAGATCTCTGCTGAGAACACTGATTTCAGACTTCAGGACCAGTAAGTATTGCCTTTTGACATTGCTTATAGTAAAGGTTGACTACATTGTTTAAGATTCCTGTCTGAACCTAGCAGCCCAAATCTTGAGTTAATCTCTAATAACAGAGATTGTATAATACTTTTTTAATGTATGATAAATTACAGGATACATTTGTCTAATTTGACCTGACGGGGGTTTAAATAGTAGCATTACTAACTATTACTAGATATTAATTCATGCAAAAGCTGATATTATATGCTACATGATTCGTTTATTTAGTTTATGGACTATCGGCATCAGTTGTTAACTTGGATTATTTGCTACTTTGATTATAAAAAGCGGTCCTTTTTTGAAAGAAATTAATACTTTTATTTAGCAATGATGCATCAAATTGATCCAAAGGGAAACTTGTAAAACATTTGTTACCAAATTTTTTTTTTTTTAATAAATACTGTAAAAAAAAAAAAGGGAAAAAACATCACTGTTTCCACCAAAAATATTAAGCAGCTCAACTGCTATCGACATTGATAATAATAAGAAATATTACATGAGCATCAAATCAGCATGTTGGAATGATAGAAGGATCATGTGACACCAAAGACTGGAGTAATGATGCTGAAAATTCAGCTTTGCATCACATGAATAAATTACATTTTAAAATATATTCAAATAGAAAACAGTTATTTTAAATTGAAGTAACATTTCACAATATTACTGTTTCTACTGCCTTGGTGAATATGATTTTTTTTGTACCGAACCTTTGAATGGTAGTGTATGTTAGTAGCTCTTTGAATTGCCATTGAACAGAACTCTCTACTGATATTATAAGGCAGTAAAATCATACCATTATGATATCATGATCTATATGTTGGTAGAAGCAGAGCTGGAAGGATACAGCTGACTGAAGTATCACATGTCTCCACTGGCATTTGTCAATAGTCTTGCTCTTAACAGTTCCCCTGCCGTCAAGTTGTAACTTATATTACAGCTGTCTGTTTTATCAAACATGCATGCAGATCACTTGGGTTGTTATGCTTTTTATCAAGAGTGGTTTGCACAGGAAAATATTTAGAAATACTTTTCACTCACAACACAATTCTGGGCTGTTTCATTTTATGCTTTAAGAGATACAGCAAAATCTTTCAGGTTATGTTCGAGAACTCAATAATAACGCTACACAATCCAGCAGCTCCATGTTCGAGAATGATCTGGCATTAGATGTCAGTTTCAACAGCTGCCCACCGGTCTTATCTAACTCGAATCTCTCTAAAAGCAGCTCATATTAGCGCGTATATATCACAAAAGACTGGGGCTCTCTTAGCATCTGACTACGAGCGGGAGGCCGTATTCTCCTGCCACATCCTAATGGATGCATCTCATTACCAGCTGTGTGGGTGCACGAGGCTTTCTGAGAACCGCAGGTTATGTGTCATTGGCTGTTAATGTTTCAGCCATATCACATGTTGGAAAGAACTACTATGGACCGTGGAGCTCGTATAATAACCGAACTTCTATACATTATGCAGATTATGATGACAGATTGTGCTGGACACTTGACACTTTTATTTATTTCTAGGTATCATTTTGACGCATCAAAGTTGTAATTTTTTGAGACTTTGGTGCAGAACTCATTTTGTACTGTTTTAACTGTAGTATGCTGTAGCATGCTATTACTTTTCTAAGCGATCATACAATTTTCATATGGTGGAAAACAAGCAATAACATCCCATGGCTTTAAACCTATGAGCCAAAATGTTATGACCACCTGCCTAATATGTGGTTAATCCTGCTTAAACATTGCTGACCCGCCGATGCATGGACTCTACATACCCTGAAGGTGTCCTGTGGTATCTGGCGTTAGCAGCAGATCCTGTAGATTGTGAGGTGGAGCCGCCGTGGATCAAACTGGTTGGTCCAGCACATCCCACAGATGCTCAATTGGATTGAGATCTGAGGAATTTGGAGGCCAGGGAAACACCTTGAGCTCTTTATCATGTTCCTCAAACCATTCCTGAACAATGTGTGCAGTGTGGCAGTGTGCTTTATCCTCCTGAAGAGGCATTTCCACTAGAGGACACCATTGTCATGAAGGGGTGTACCTGGTCTGCATCAATGTTTATATCTAGGAGGCACGTGACAAATTTACGTCCACATGAATGGCCGGACTCAGGGTTTCCCAGCAGAACTTTGCTCAGAGTTTCACTCTCCCTCCAGTGGCTTGTCGTCGTCCCACAGTGATCATGGTGTCGTGTACATATGTACACGGCCGCCCATGTGATGTAAAAGAAAATGGGACTCATCCGACCAGGCGACCTTCTTCCACTGCTTCAAGGTCATGTGCCCATTCAACAGTGTGACATCAGTCATCATAGACACCCGGGTTGGTCTGCAGCTACGCAGCCAAACACAGCAGAGTGTGATGAACTGAACTGTATGTTGACACACATTCCTCCCATAACCATCATTAAAGTTTTGTGTGACTTGTGCCACAGACCTTCTGTTGGCTCGGATCAGACAGGATAGCCTTTGTTGCTCTCGTGCATCAATGAGCCTTGGCCGCCCAACACCCTGTCGTCGGTTTGTAGTCTGTCTCTCAATTTCCCAGATATTGGCTTCATCTGTGACTGGTAATAATGTTTTGGCTCATCAGTGTATCATGACTGACTTTTCAGTCTCTGCTGACCTCAGTCTCAGAGATATGGAGTGGGCTTGTTTGACGTGGTGTCCACAGGCCCCAGGGGCCACTTGACATATCTTAAGCACCAGAATATCCCAGAGACCAGTGCTATTTTTAGATTATTTATATAGTATTATATTATTTAGTTGCCAAGGCAACATTTCTAATTTCCATAATATTAAAGTTTTTATTATTAGCCTTTGTTTTTCCTCTAATATTTATATTTTATTTTATATCAGTTTTTTTTTCAGTTACCAAAAAAAGGTTTTAATAGATTTAGTTTGAAGGGAAAGTTCACCCAAAAATGATGTCATTAATTACTCACCCTCATGTCGTTCCAAACCTGTACGACTTTCTTTCATCTTCAGAACACAAATGTAGATCTTTTTGATGATTTATATTTTAGGCTAGCTTGGCAATGCTTTTAGAAATATTCTATTCTGCTAAACCATGCTGATTCTTTCCATGCCTTTACTAAGAGCCACTGAATAAAAGGTGCTGGAGAGGTTTGAGTGCCCAAAGCACATGGATTCCTCAGATGTTATGAATGTGCTATAAGCACAATCTGTTTCTGTTTCTATTGTATGTTAGCTCTTTATATGTCTGACCATCTGTTCTTAGATTGTAAGTGTGAGGATCGTGCTGTGAGGTTTCCTCGACTATCTCCCTGTTGACTCTACCTCTTATACAAAGACTTCTGATTAAAACTGATGGAAAAGTACAAACATGTATGTCATACAGGTTTATGTTAATGTTTGTGTGTTATGGTAGTCGGGCTTGTGGCATAATGTATGAGAATAGGTTATGAATGACAGAATTACGTTATATTTTGTCCTTCTGTTTTTATGTTTTGACATACTTCAGACGGCTCAAGGTCAGACTGTAATGACAGTTATGCAAAGCACAACTTTCGTTGTTGTGTAGGCAATAGATCTTGTTTACTAAAAGTTGTGGCTTCCTTTGTAATTATGCCAGCTGGAATCGGGAGACATTTTATCTCAGACATTTTTTGTCTTAAAAGACAGATAGAACAGATTTAACACTAACTTAGATAAAGCAGTAACTTGAGTCAGCTCTGATTATTTTAATATTGACGATCATAGAGGACACTTTTGGTTCCTCTCTGACTGAAGAGGAGTCAAAAGCAGTGGTTCTGTCCTAGTTTGCCAGGAGCCTGTGCTTCTGAGCTTTGATTGCTGGAATATATTTAACTCTTTCCCTGCCATTGACGGAATTTTCCGGATTTCCGTGTTTTCACTGTTATAAGATAGAGGGCGCTATTACGCATCTTCTGAAAGAAGACAGAGTCTCCTGATCAAAATACATGTGAAGAAGAAGCAGAAACAAGCAATAGCATATGTAAGCAGATGCATATGTAAAATAGAGAGCCTAAGTCCCTCCCCTCCGCTTCCGGCTCATGGGATCTTATTTCGGAAAAAATATGTATGGTAGTCAATGGCGAGAGACAACTTATCTTTTTATTTCGTCTGAACTGTGCCCTGAATTACACATATGATGTTTGTCAATTTAAAAGATAATTATGAAAGTCAAGAAAGTCACAGTTTGTCATTAAACAGAAGAGTAACATTTAGTTTTATGTGGAAATCACTCAATGAACTACATCTCTCGTCTCGCACTATATACGTCACCAAGCTCGTGTGTGTGCAGTCTGGTACAAAACACACAGGCATGACGGCGTAACGTTACGATTATAACGTTAGACTATAGAAAAAATGACAGACATTAGCTTCAGTAAAGTTAGCTTCATTCTTTGAGAAAAAAGGTATGACGTCACATGCAGTTATCAAAAATGCAGGAGCTGACTGGCAACTTTTTTCAAAATATTTATAAGAATTAATATATATGGTTCAAAAGTTTTGGCTCTGCCATGTTTTTTTGTGTTTTTTTTAAAGAAATTAATACTTTTAGTCCGCAAGGAGGCAATAAATTGACAGTCAAGACATTTATAATTTTGATATGTAGAATATTAAAGCAGTATTTATCAGAAATATGTTTTAAAAGGTATTTGACAGTTTGCATAAGTTCATAACCCAACAATATAACCTGCCTGTTGAATGTCTCAGGAATTGTATTTGACATCCAGGCCAGCGAGCGCTGAAGGGGAAATTCATTCTCGGTCTAATCATGGGGAATTATACTTGACACATCACAGCAACTATAATTTACTAAAAGCTTTTTGAAGTGAGCCTGTGATATTAAAAACTGGTACTATGCATCTCTTGTGTGAATCAGTAATGAACAGTGCAGTGTTGCATTGGAATGGTTGTTAATCCAGTTCCAAATCCATAGGGAGTCACTTCACTTCCTACTACCGACATAGTCAGCTGACTTCTAACAGCCATGGAACCTCATAAGTGACCAATTTGGAGTGTTCTAAAAGGCAGCTAGACACTAATATTGCTCTGTATGGGAGACTTAAAGGGATAGTTCACACAAAAATGAAATCCTGTTATCATTTTCTGTGGAACACAAAAAGAGAGCTGTTGGTTGTTTCTAACAGTTTTGGTTACCCTTGACTTCCATTGTATAGACAAAAAAAAAAAATAGACATTTCTTGTGTTCCAAAGAAGAAAGAAAGTTTTATAATGACATGAGGGTGAAAAAATAATAAAAGAATTTAGATTTTTCTTATCCCTTTAAGCCACAATTAATTTCACAATTAAATATCACTTCTTTTCTGTGTTGAATGAAATATTTGTTTATTATTAACCAATGATTCAAGTCAGGATTCAAGGCCAATTAGTGATCATTTGAAAGTGTCAGAGGGCTTAAACTGTTAGTCATTCATATTTAATACTAGCCACATATACCCTTACCAATACCCCTTTATCTTGGTAACCGTAATTTCCACTAAGATACCATAGTTCTCCTTCAAACAGTGTGAAGTTTTCAGAGCCCATGCTATTTTTTAGTGACAATGGTGGCTAAGTTACTCTTGTAACAATACAATACATTGTAACTGTTGTAACAATAACTGTAATATCTATGATAGTTTGGTGGAAGCTTACCATTGTCAGTTTAGGAAGGGTAACTTTAATGTCAAACTCCTGAGAGCAGTGAAACACACTGTTTGCTAAACGCACCATATGTTAGCATTCAACTATACTAGCAATATGACTGAGACTTCTGATCACAGAGGATTTCACCTTTACACTGATGTGGAAACAACCTGAAGTTATACCCATTGACATGCCATTATCAAGCAGTAATAATATGATATGGGTAATTATGGAGAGTATGGATAATTAAAATGGGGCAAGAGAGACGAGGCAAAGCTTTGTTGTATGGTCCTAAATGTGTGGTGTCGTCTAAACCCTTTACAACTGGACAACTAGTTGTCCAGTCCGGTTCCAGTCACACAGTGTGAGTCCTGAATATTTACGGGATGCAAGTTCAGTTATAGAATGCGGTTGTCACTCCCGTAAACTACTGAACTGTTTGTGAACGTAACCGTATTAAGGACTCAACTACAGGAGCGACAACCGTAATCTGCTGCTGTGTGAACGTGGCCACAGAAACACGCAGCGTATATATTTATTTATTTAAATCGAAACTTTTGCGATTTGCTAATCGCACCAAGCCATGTCTTGATTTCGATTTAAAGTGTGCATCTCTAATTTAACGTATCGAATGTAACTATAAATTCCTTGAAGAATCTGCTGTACCCTACGTCCTACTGTTAGTTTAACTGCTTCTATTGTTCTAATTTGTAAGTCGCTTTAGATAAAAGTGTCTGCTAAATGAATAAATGTAAATGTAATGTACCCGTTGAAAAGCATCATTGTGCTCTCCTCTACAGGACTGGTGGACACATGCAGAAGCAGCCACAGGCGAACACAAGACCCTCCAGCACAGTTAGTGAAGCCTCCACCACCGTCACCTCCTCCACTGTGGACACCACTTCAGGATCAAAGGTCAGAAACTAGTCAGAGGGTGGGGAAATACACCTGGGATTTTGTAGAGATAGAAGTAGAAGACAGTACCTCTGCATATTGAAGACTCTGGTGCAGAACATTCTCCATGCTTGGTTAGCACCTGTTCTGGTAATTCGAGTGTTTATTCTTCTGGGCTGCGTGACTATTCCCCAGTGCTGGCGACACACACTCAGAGCCCTTGACTGCCGTCTCAGATGCAGACACAGAACATCCATGAAACGGATTGGGATTCGTATTGTGAGTGATTTCTGTGCAAGGGTGCATTGTTTGGAATGTGATGCACATGAGCTGAATAATGCTTTTTTAAAATGTATATATTTAAATGTATAATCAACTCAATAAGTACAATTTCATCACTAGAATTATAAAATTTCATCACTTTTTTTTTATAAAATTATAAAAAAAAGTATTATACTTTAGCACACTTTTAAAAATAGTACTGAAAACTTATGGAAATAATACACTTTAAAGAATATACTTAAGTGCAAACTGAACTGCAAAGTTAGCAGGACTTAAGTGCATCTTTAAATGTAATATCTTAATTACTTCTGTTGTCTTTGAAATATGGTTAAACATACTGCTGAATGTACTGACAAGTATTAAAGCTAAAAATGTACTTAAATGTTATTTCTGTTCAAACTTGTATGTCTTGTATTTAAATATATTTGTAATTACACATTTGTAATGATGTTGCAATTTAGTACATTTAAAATAGTTTAACTTTAAATATAATATCTACTACTATTAAAATTATAATCAAGTACTTTACATATGCATATCTGACAGCAGCTGCATCACAAACCACAAGCCTTAAAGGAGCCGCCACTTAAAAATGGGTTATTTCAGACAGAGGGTCAGAATGTGGGTTGAAAATATCATTATTCCACACACACATATATATATATATATATTTGTGCAACAAAACTTTATTAACATTATTATCATTGAACTTCAAGGAACATATTACAATAATAATAAAAAAATCCATGCCATGCCCCCTTTAATATGATCTAATATTATTTATATATATTATATAGGGGACCTTCAAATATTGTGTTGGAAAATGGGGGTCCTTCGAGTCAAAAGTTTACGAACAACTGATCTAAGGAATTAGACCTTTGCTATATAAAAACAGCTGCTGTTTGATGCTAACTTATAGCGTCATAATGGAAACATTGTAATCATCATTATGTAATTTTACCTCTCAGAATGCATGTGCAAAAATATCTGAAGTGTACTTGTGACGGCTGACTGCCATAGTTTGATTAATGTGGAGAGATGCGGAGAAACGCACCAGCAGGAACGCTGCCCGTGTAATCTCCTGCCTGCGTTTGGACTGTTCTAGATGAATGATTGCTCGTAGCTCTTATCGTTGGCAGTGACGGCGTGCACTGGTGATGTATTAGGCGTATTAATGCATTGGCATGTGTGATTGGCTTACGTTCGTTGCTGTGCCCACAGAATGCCAGCGATGGTGTGTAAGATCAGCTGTGCACCCCTGGCAGATGTCTAGACTAATGTGTGATGAATGAGCTTTCAATCCCCCCGCTCATCTTGTGTGTGTGTGTGTTGGTGTGTGATATAGGGATCCAAGTCCAGTGGAAGGGTCCATAGCTTTGGCAAACGAGATTATGCCATAAAGAGGAATCCCAGTGTTCCTGTAGTGGTACGGGGATGGCTCCACAAACAGGTAAGAGAATTGATCAATGTGACAGTTTATTGATTAACCAAACATTGGCTTTCAAATGATACTTTACATGAGAAGTTTTTAGACTTTACAGACCCAGAGGCCCCAAAACCAGGAACTCCTAGTATAAAATGGCAGATTGTCTCAGTAACACTTATAATATCTATGACTTACACCACTGTTTGGGGTTAGCACATATTTTTCAAAGATTTTTCAAAAGAATCATGTGACACTGAAGACTGATGTAATGACTGATGAAAATGCAGCTTTGCATCGCAGGAATAAATTACATTTTAAAATATATTGAAATGGAAAACACTTTATTACAGTTTACATAGTGTCTTACACAATATTACTGAGAGCATACACAATATTACTGTTTTTACTGTATTTTTTTAACAAATAAATGCAGCCTTGGTGAGTAAAAAGACTTTTCAAACTTTTGAATGATATTACTATATTATTCAGTGGTCAACAGCTCATAGAAAGAAAGGTATAAGTTAGAGTTAGAAATTAGTTAATAATTAGGCATGTCATTGTTTTATAAAATTCAGTTTCATCTTTTGTCTGGAGTTTCTTTATAGGGACTTTCACAAACCCATAGTTTAAAATTATAGCCTTATATCATTTGACTAAATGTGACACATGGACAACATAAAGTTATGTTGGTGTTTCAAAACCTAGTGAGCTGCCTAAGAAGACCAAATCATTCAAACTGGTGGGACAAAAAAAGTTTAAAAGGTTTAAAACCCCATTTTGGTTGAGCACACATCTGAATATCGGGGGAAATGTGTCTCTCAAAACATAACAAATGGTCACAGCCCCACTGGATGGCTTTTTTTGGGCATTATAGGCACTTTTGGACAGTTGAAAAACACATCAAAAAGCTGTCTAGATTGGCTGCTCATTTGGGTTTTCTTTTTGAGAGCCAGCCAGTTAGTTTTACAGACACAAACACACATGAACACACAAGTCTTTCATGGCATGAAAACATCAGGAGTGTATTTACATGAATAGTTTTTGATAATAGACTTTGAATAAACTCTTTAACTGGAAGTGAAACGGTACTGTCATAGGGAATTGCTGCGAATTGCCTTTTGGAAGTGTGTTTGAAGTGCTGTCTTTCCCCATCAGATGTCTTCAGCTGCCTGAGGGTGTGTGTTTTCCCATCAGTGTTTGTGTTGCTTTGTACTTTCAGGACAGCTCAGGGATGCGGCTGTGGAAAAGAAAATGGTTTGTTCTGGCTGATTATTGCCTCTTCTACTACAAAGGTGAGTGTCTTCACCAAACATCAAACAGAATCACATTTACACATGGACATTTAATTGCTAACTTTTCTCCCAGATAATGATTATTATCATTACTTTGTTAGTAATAGCGTTATTGGCCTACTTCAACAAGTTGCAAACTCAATATTTTTGCTTTGTACTGTCCCCAGAGTTTAACATGACACATTTAGCAAACTCTGAAAGTAGATAACTCAGGGAAAGTAATATGATGTTTTTGGGTTAATCTCTCTCATATGTATGCAGTTTCTTGGATCACACCAAACCCTCTCTGGGAATTCAACATGCTATTTCAGCTGACTCAAAACTTTTTGTGTTGCTCTTAACAAAAACAGCCATTACAAAAAAGAAGTTTACTTTACATTATTTTGATTAAATAAATTTAAGTTGAATTAAACGTATATTTTATGATGTAAGTATACTAAAATCAGTGTACCAGTAGTATACTCGTAAACATACTATGTTAGTACATGGGACCAACTTGGCTTAAGTATACTTTTAAGTGCACTTTAAATGTTAAAGTAATAGACTTTGAGTACACAACTAGTTTACACCAACGTTTTTCTATGGCAACCATACTTATATACTACAGTATGTAGTAAAACCCTTAAACCTAACCTTAAACCACGTAGTTTCCTTATATTACCAAGTATTTTCTTTAGTAAGTACACTGTAATTACATGCAAGTACACTTACTGTAAAAGAAAGTGCAAGTGTACATTTTTCTTTATACTTGTCAGAATAAGCCAAGCATACTTGCATATAAATTTGTTAAGTGTATCTCTGATAATTACATAAAAAGTACACTCTTATTTTTATTTTAAAATAAGTGTTTAGTATAGCACAGTTGAATAAACTTCCTTTTCGTAAGAGAGAGCTAAATTAAAGGAGAAGTTCACCAAAAAAATTTATATTCGGTCATTATTTGCTCACCCTTATGTTATTACAAATCTTTATGCTGTTGTTTATGCAACACAGTCATTGGTTACACAACTCTTACCACACAACTTATGAAGCCAAATGAATGCTTTGTGCAAAAAAACAGATGAAGTGTAAATTGTTAATCACTGATATTCTGATATATATTTAAATGAATCATACGAATATATTCTGATATCTTTTATTTATTAACAAATGAATATCTGCAAAAGGAAGATAACTTTTACTGTCACACCTCCCCCCACACCTGTTTTGTCATAATGGTATGTAATCCATCCTAATTTTCCAGTCAGTCTGCTCTTCCCAGTCACAGACCCCTCAGCTCCCCGCTTGCTCAAATGAAAGAGAGACCTGCCTCGGTTTGGAATCTCTCCTTCAACCAACCTTGAAGTATTTTTAACCCATTATGTCCCAATCGAGCCACCCTTATCACTTGTCGACCCACCACTCAATCTCTGTTTCAGACACACCCACACATAAACACACTCTCACTCCCACTCACACTCACATCGGTGTCGCCAGCACGCCACTGGAAAGAAATGGTCAAGGCAAAACAAGGAGGCAGAGCGAGGCTAAACTTAAATGTGTGAAATGTGATGATGTTATCAGAGTGGTGTGAGAAAGACAGGTCAGAGAGTATCACATGCCAGGAAGGAAGAGAGGGAGAAAGACAGACACAGTCAAAACCTCAGTGGGATTGTTTTCCCCCCACAGACAGTCGTGAAGAGTCGGTTCTGGGTAGCATTCCTCTGCCCAGCTACACTATCGCTCCTGTTGGACCTGAAGATCACATTAGCCGCAAATATGCCTTTAAGGTAAGATCTCATTTTCATACAGATATCAACACACTTTTAAAAAAGAATGATAAAAAGTATTCTTCACTTCAAATTGCAAGGATGTTTACTTGGGTATAACTTCACAGTTCACCCAAAAAATTAACATTCTTTCATCGTTTAATTATTTACTGTCTACTAAATATAATATTAAATGAGAATTTAAAGTGAATGGACTGTAGTTGGTCATTCTTTTAAAATGGTAGTTCACCCAAAAATTAAAAATCTGCTATTAATTACTCGCCCTCATGTAATTCCAAACTTTATTTACAAAATATTAATCTCCAATGCACGTTCATGAGAGCGCCACGACACATGCATGTTGTGTTGATGTGAGAGCAGTCATTGTTGCGTGAACGTGCATCGGAGATTAATATTTTGTGGCAAATTATGTTTTTTTTTTGTGCCAACAAACACGTGTCACTTCATAAAATTGAGGTTAAACCACTGGAGTCATATGGATTACTTTTATGATGTCTTTACTACCTTTCTGGTGCTTAAAAAATGTGGTAGTTGTGTAGACTGTCAGAAAGCTCACAGATTTCATTAAATAGATTGTGAAGATGAGCAAATGTCTTACGGGTTTGGAACGACATGAGGGTGAGTAATTAATGACAGAATTTACATTTTTGTGTGAACTAACCCTTTAAATACAACTAAAGTGAATGAGGACTGGAGCTTCTAAAAAGATAGATTAGCGCCAAAAAGTATCATTGAAGTGGTCCAAATGACTCTTTACCTTTTTAAGTCATATAATGGCTTTGGGTGTAAAACAAACCATTCTAACATTTTTGTCTGTTTCTGACATAATTCGATTACATGACCCCCAGTGTTGTTACACTTAACTAAAACTATATAAAAATATTTTTTGTTAATAATAAAACAAAATATGAGTATAAGATGAAAAATGCAAACTTAATTCAGAATTCATGTTGCCTTGGCTGAAATAAGTCAAGTTTAAGTACTAAAATTACAGAACAACAATTGAAATAAAACTAAATTAAAGCTAAATTGAAATATTTGGACAAAAATCAAATTATCAAAACTAAAATTCAATAAAAAATGTACTTTTGTTTTGAGTCGATGATGACAGGATTTTCATTTTCATGGTCTATAACTGACAGTTGTCCCGAGCAAAATGTTGTCAGGGTGATACGGGTTTATATTGTGCTAATGACCCAATGACTGTAAATACTCCTTGCTTATTCATCTCAATGTTCTTGCAATAGCTGCTTCCTGTTCCCCAATCAGCTGTTTTTCTGTTTTGTTATGTGCAATGGCTAAATACATTGGGTCACTGTGCAGTTATGAATGTGCATGCTTCCTTATCTTGCATGGCTTCAGCCCTGTGTATAGAATGCAAAGAAGATGCATGTAAAAAATTCCACATACCTCAAAATACCTAAAATCCTATCTAAAAAGTTCAGTTGCTGCCTTATATTTGTTTTAATATAATCAAATTGGCTGTAGAAGTCGATTCAATTAATGCGGTCTAGTTGAATCTGTATCGGAAAAACATATGTTGCCATGCCATAATCATATCTCTTTTTTTCTTACAAATCAACCTTCTAGTGCACTGACAACACAACACAACATGAGTATTTTCTTTCAATTTGGAATAAATATTCCCCATGAAGGCTGTAAATTTGACATAACCAATTATCCAAGCTGTTTTTATACATATACAGCTTTTCTTATGTGGTACCGATCTATGTGCGAGTGTTTTTGTAGGCAAAGACTTTAGCAGTGTTTTATGTGGATTCATACCCTGCAGCTTGTGCGGTTCATTGTTGTCTTCATGGGGTTCATGACACAGAGTGAATGTATGGGTCTGTACTCATCCTGAGGGCAACAAGGTTACATAACCAGTCTACCTCTCTCTGCTCATCTCCTTCCTGCCCGTTCTCAGCTAGAGAGAGATTTTGTTTAACGTGGGAGCAGAAGGAGACGACATTCCAGTTTTCAAGAAGAAGATCTTAATGCTTGATGGTTTAAAGTGCAAGTTGATCTCAGTTTGCACTTTGCAGCACTCCTGTTTCACTTTTCTTCCTGGATAGTTTTACACAGCCTACGGTGTCACGTCTTCCTCCAGGAGTGCTGTTTACAAAACTGTTCACCCTTTTGGCGAGTACCCAGCTAACAAAATATGTTCTAAGAATGTTTTACTAACGTTCCCATTAAAGGGATAGTTCACCCAAAAGTTTAAATTCTGTCATTAATTTCTCACCCTCATGACGTTCCAAATTCGTAAGACTTTCGTTCATCTTCAGAACACAAATGAAGATCTTTTTAATGAAATCTGAGAGCTTTCTGTCCGTTTGAGCTTCAGCAAGAACCAATGAGGTTTGTTCTCGTGCGTCAAGCAGGTTTGGTTGAGCTTCTGTTTATTTTCGCTGATCAATGTTTATATGTGAATAAAAGCCTACAGTAAATTCAATCTGTTCATCATATAAAGCGATTGAGTCTCTTCAGAAATTTTGGACTAAACCGCTTAATTCATATGGATTCGTTTTACGATCTCTTTATGAACTTTTTGAAGCATAAAAGTGGTAGTTGCAAAGCTGTCAATGGAGGGACAGAAATCAGATTTCATTCAAAAATATCTTCATTTGTGTTCTGAAGATGAACGAAAGTCTTACAGGTTTGAAACGACATGAGGGTGAGCAATTAATGACAGAATTTTCATTTTTGGGTGAACTATCACTTTAAACTATCACACTTCAATTATATAAAAAAAAATGTATGTCAACATTTCGAGAACATTATTAAAGACCAGATAAGATAACCTTTTGTTAATGTTACTGGAAGAGTGTTTGTTCATGAATTTGAGAGAAGCCAGAGTTCTGAGAACATTCCCTATTAGCTGGGTCTCTAGTAGTTGTATCATACAGTCCGCTGAGGGTTAGGGATCATTTGCCGTAAGCTTCACACAAGAGAGAATGTTTACCCTGGAATCTGGATGTCGATTTTTAGCATTAAGTGACTCAGATGGGCAGCAGAGTCTGTAATCTGTACTAATCCTCTATGAAAAAGAAGGCTTACTGCGGTGAATCCTGCTCAGCCAGCGATCTCACCCCACATGCTGGTGCATAGACACAGCCGAGCGACAAAATCTTTCACTGATTCGATGATGAGATATCGGTTCAAAGGTGGAAAAAACCCCAGGCTAAAGTGCTAAGCAAATGTATTTCTCTTATGGCTTCTTTCTGTGGGCGTTTGTGCTTTGTGTTTCAGGCTGTTTTGCGGTCTGGCGTGCTGTTTTGTGCTCTTTCACTCCTGCTATTTATTTGTGTAACCCTCTTATCTTGATTGTGCTGACAGTCTTTAAATTGTACTCACAATTTCCCAGCACTTGTATATATCCTAAACAGGAAAAGCCAGTAGGTGTTGGTTCAGGTGACCAGCCATTGTCCTCTATTTGCTGAACTATGTCCTTCTTCTGTTCCCATTGGTGGGCTTCCTGCCTGTGATGAGTGACTGACAGTCCAGAAAGGCTCTGAGACACATTCAGCATCATCTGTAAATAGGTACACTTTTAACTCTATGGCTTCTCTACATTAACCACTGGCATGCGCAAACTCTTTGAGAATCTGTGTGACTTTTCTCACTGACAGCATTTCCTCTTTTTGAGATGTTTGAAGTTATACTTTTCAGGAAACGATATCTATTGGAAATTTAAGAGGTCTTAGGATATAGCTGATTTTTTTTGTTCTTTATTTGCATAAGAGACCTTGAAGAAAACTGAATATATCAGATAATATTGTAATATTTGGTTTAGTTTACTTAGGGTTCCCATGGTCATGGAAAACTTATAGGGAATTTTAAAATAGTTATTTCCAGAACAAGAAAGTTATGGAAATAAATAATATCTTTAGAAAATGGATTATAGAATAATTTCCTTGGTGTGCTCAGCTCTAAAATATTTAATGGGTCATTGCACTCTTTGTTATATTCCAAGTATCCTGTATAGAGGACGATCGATAGTGGATTTTACCGATAACGGTAACTAAGTTGGACCATGCTGGCAATGCATGTCTTCCTATGAAAGGCTGTTTACTGATTTTTATATGAGGAACCGTTTTTTTGCCAAAAATCCAAAGGATGTGACGTTTATGTGCGCTCCTGAAAGCCCCTCTTTTCTGTTCTGTGACGCATGTTCTGTGACACATGAAATGAAAGCTTATATAATGTTCAGGAATGGAGAAAGAGCTATTCTGTAACTGTGACGTCAATGTTTCATGCAAAGAAAAGGGATTCATTCAAAATATAGTCTCACATTTCATTTCATTTTTATTTATTTATTAGGGACCATGTACAATTTCAAACATAAATGTTACCATTTAATGCATTGTACCAGAGTTAGCCATAGGATAATTTACATCTGCATACATAGCCACATCTGTATTGTCTATAGTCTCAAATATACTTTATGATCAAACTATCATAACAGTTTAACTTAAATTTTCTCATCTGTTGTCATGATGGCGGTGAATTGCAGAGCTGGTGCAAAAATATCCACATCATCGCTATGATCAGATGATTTCTCAATGCTGTCATTTTTGTTGAGTGTTTATTTTGCTATTGAGAGGAAAACACGCAGCACATATTTACATATTCATCTAAACGTCACTCTCAGGAGCGTGGACGGCGTCGGGAGGTTTGTTAACAAAATATCGCAATATATAACGGGTATTTCCAAAGTTTTTTTTACTTCTTAGCAAAGAACAAGTATATTGCGAGTATATTGGGTCTTTGAATCACGTTGGGTCTCTTGTACGTTACGTGTGCACGAGTGCGAGCATGAGCAATAATTTGCTGGCTGCTGTTCACTTAACGGCCACTGGTTTCGCTAATAACTAAATTCTACATATAGCCCCTTTAAATAGTTTGTCTAAGTCAATTAGTTGAAATTGAATTGAATCAAATCAACTCTCATTGTGAATTGGATCGAATCATTCTGATTTTTCAAAAATCATTCCTGAATCGAATCAAAAATTTTCCATAAACCGTACTAGAGTACAAACTCTGATTATTGTATCATACAGAGATGAAGATATGTATATTGCCCAGTGGAGTCAGTTCACAGATATTCAAAGCTCTCGTGTTGTGGTTGTAAGCAAACAGGACTGTTAAACAAACGTTTGCTGTACCAGGGCGCTGCACACTTATAATGGATCATGGATGACATAATAGAATGCTATTAATGAAAGCTAAAAGCATCTTCAAATAGCACATGCTGCAGGGTGCCAAAAAGAAAGGAAGAAGCATGCTATTGTTAGCTCTTTGTTTTATTTTGTCTCCAAGTGTGTGTACACAGCTGTGTTTTCGTGTGCACATAGTTTTAGTTTGGACCATATTAATAAGATCTGAGTAGTGATTTAATAACACACAAAATGAAACTTTTGGTTTGTATAATGAGTATCACTGAAGGCCAATGTACATTAGCATATTTGAGCTAGGATCTTTCTTCAATCTTCACTGCCGTTCAAAAGTTTGGGGTCGGTAAAATGTTTTAATGTTTTTGAAACAAAACGTAGCTATGCTGACCAAGGCTGATACAGTTGATACTTGATACAGCATTTATAGAAACAATTTTTTTGTTTAATATCTTTATTATATCATTTAAAATAGAAATTACTGTTACTTGAACAATTTAATGCATTCTTGTTGAATAAAAAAATCCCCCCCCCCCCCCAAAAAAAGAAAACGTACTAACCCCAAACGTACATATATTGAAAAAAAAAAAAAAAAAAAGATAACAAATGCTGATTTATCATACATAACTTACCATATAAGGTGCTTTTATGTTCATACACATCCTATTGAAGTTAAAGGGATAGTTCACCAAAAATTTTAATTATGTCAACATGTTGTTCGAAACCTGTATGACTTTTTTCTTCCAAGGAATACAAATGAGATGTTTTCAAGTATTATTCATGAGATTCTTTTTCATACAGTGGAAACACATAGTGACCAGAGACTGTAAAGTTAAATGTCATCATAAAAGTATTCCATTTGCACTATATTCCAAGCCTAAGGTTATTGGGGGAAAAGTCATCATTAACTGTAAACTGCCCTAGGCCGTGTGAATGAAACCAAATGCCTCTGATTGTCAGCAAGTTTGAATATACGGAAGTATAGATGAAATATGAGAACTACTGTATGACAAGATTTTTTCCACTTAAATGTTGGTTTGTCACATACGGTTGTTAGAAGGCTTGTAATGGACTAGTTACATGCGTTTTTGCTTTCGTTGTAAGGATTAGAGCAGCATGCGCATTCATTAGAATATCTCTTATTGTGTTCTATGGAAGAAAGACAGTCACTGTTTAAAAATGACATGAAGATGAATAAATAATGACACTATTTTTACTTTCATGTGAACTGTCACATAAAGAATACGAGTCTCATTTGTCCTCAGTAATTAGCTATAGGTTATTTGCCTGGTTGTTGGATGGTTATTTAGCCGTGGTCCAGACCCCCTGCATGATTCAAAGCGATCAGCCATCTGTCTGTGCTTTACAGCCTCATTGAAGAGCTTTCCCTCAGTGGACTATTAAAACACAGACAGCAGCTTAACACCTCACTGCTTGCCTTTAATGAGACTGTCATGTAAACACGCGTGTCTTCATGCGTCTGTGTATTGTGTTTTGCTTTTTGCACAAGAGAGAAAGAAAGAATTAGTGAAGAAGAGAGATCAGATGTCTATAAATGAACTATAATTATCTCTTGGTTTCATTTTACGTAATCGAATGCAGCAGAAGTTTCTCTCTGAATCTATTTTTAATGAGAAAATTGCAGGTTGAGTTCATGTTAATTACAACAGTGTCTGTGCCCGCCTTTTCTATGGCATTCTGCCTTCAATATAAACAGTAGATATAAGAAATTATATAATAAATAAATTGTGTGTGTGTGTGTGTATATATATATATAAATGTAAGTTAAATTTATATTAAATATATTTATTATGTTATTTATATATTTTATTATATTTATTTGTATGTGAGTTAAAATAAATATAGGGGAAATATATTATATTTTTAATACATTTAATTTTTATTATTTTGTTGGATCACAGGGATGTTATGTTATATAATATTACTATAGTATATTATAAGTATATATTACAATCCTTTTAGTAACGTACATGTGCATCAAAGACACTTTTATACGTTTCATCAAAACATAACATTTAAAACTTATACGTAGTAGTAGTGCTCTCTATATAAGTAAACTTGTCTTTGCTAATATGACTTTGTTTATGACTTATTTGAGTATTTTCAAATGTCTACTCTTGTTGGGGTGTGGTGCTTATTGTAACCTTTGACTTTTTCGTCTTTCCTTCATGCTAATTCATATCGTTGTTTCTGTAGCTTTGATTACATAACTGATAAGTTATGTTTAGTCGGTGTGTCTGTGTGTTTCTTATCACATTGTGGCGTTGGCTTGATCATCATCTGCTCCTTGATTCATTCTGTCTCTCATCAGTAATGTACTCCTTCACGCCTCTTATTATCAAGCTTATTATCAAGCTGAAATCTCAGATGCTTCTCTGGCCAATACTTATCTGCTGATGCAGTGTTTCTCCTTTTCCCAGGGCTGGGCTGATTTTAGTGCTTTCTCTCTTGCAGGCTACACACACAGGGATGCGCTCTTATATTTACAAACAAAGCTCTGTGGTTGGCTCGCAGGCAGAGCACACTGGGATGAGGACGTACTATTTCAGTGCGGACACACAGGAGGACATGAATGGCTGGGTCAAGGCCATGAACCAGGCTGCACTGATGCAAACCCATACAGTGAAGAGGTCAGTGAGTCACAAAACTTTCCTAAATCATTTTCTTAATCAGTATTTTGGTCTTTCTGGCTCGGACAAGAATGGAGAAGAATGTACTTAAAGGGATGGTTCACCCAAAAATGTCATCAAGTTCTGTCATCATTTATTCACCTTTAAGTTGTTCCAAAGCTGTATGAGTTTCTTTCTTCTGCTGAACACAAAAGAAGATATTTTGAAGAATGTCGGTAACCAAACAGTTGATGGACCCCATTGACTTCCATATAACATATAAACATATATATTATTGAAGTCAATGGGGTCCATTTTTCTCCAGATTTCTGTAGTAGTACTAAAACCCAAAATCCATTTTGGTTAAATTTCATACAGTTTATTTTATTGAATGTTGCTTGTTCTACTACTAGCCATATTTTAATCATGTTCATACTTTTTAAGTGAATAAATGTAATTGTTTTTACAATGAACAGATCTATGTTGATCATAAGCCATTTGAAAAAATGCATTTCGAATTATTCATATTTTATTTTATTTGAATAAAATGAAGATGTAAATAGTTAGAAATGAGCTATGCCAAATGGACGGAAATTTTATATGCAGTTAAAATACATAAATCTTAAATTTAAGCCTCTTTCTCTCTCTTTCTATTTCTATTTATGTATTTATTTTTTTTTTTTTATTGCAATAAAATTAAGCTTCTGGTCTTTATACCTGAAAACAAAACAAAAAGCTTTTTCTTAAATTTTCTGTTAAAATCTAAAATGTGGTTTGTGTCATGAAACGTTCATTTGCTCCTGTTGTTTCATTAAAATTATGACAACCGACTAGTGAGTGACATTTTACTGGTTGTAGGAGCCATACACTGGGTTTGACTTGGTTTCTATGATATTTCCTCTCTTCTTTGTACTGTTGTGTATGTGCACTGCACGCGCATTGTGACGTCATCGGTTACTGTGGGCGGGACCGGGGGTGTGGTGTCTGTATTAGTGTGTGTGTGTGTGTGTGCTCACCTGTGTGGGGAAGCTTGGGGTTTGGATCATGACAAATATTGCGGCGTATTATATCACTAAACCAAACCAAACCAAACGCCACAGCAGGCTAAAAACATGAGGGTTTACACTGAAGACGCGTCACCATTGTTATCATCTTCCACTGATGTACTATCTGAGGTACCTTTGCACGGCTAATGAAATGCATCAATCAAAGTAAGTGCTTATGCTGTCTAAGTCTGTGAAATAGTAATAAAGACATCCCATCATGGTTCAGCGTGACGCGTCTTCAGTGTAAACCCTCATGTTTTAAGCCTGCTGTGGGCGTTTGGTTTGGTTTGGTTTAGAGATATAGTACGCCGCAATACTGGTCCTCACTAGTTAAAATGGCTTATAAATGGCAGAAACATGGTTGTATTTAAATCTAGTGTTTCTGTGATGGGTATGTTTAGGGGCAGGACTTGGGTTATGCCAAAGAAAATATCATTACCTTATATAAAATCAATGGATGTCTATGCAACGTCCTTACTAATGTAGTGAAACAAGCGTGTGTTTGTGTTTAAAGGAGTACTGTTGAGTGCAATCTTCACCAGCTTGTGTCAAGGGATGTTGTGTCTGTAAGTGTTTGTCGGGCCGTCAGTCTTGTTGACTGACAGCGAGTCTACAGTGTGTCTTGTTCTGCCACTGCTGAAGACCAGATGGGGAGTGAGCAGTGACTCAGCTTTCTGTCTCTCTGCTGTCTGGGCCGTCAGTCACGGCCCAAGCTCAGTCCAAGCTCAGCTCAGATGTTGGTTGAGTACTCGAGTAGACGAAATGACCAAAATACCCATCCCTAGTTTAGATACTCCAAACATGAATGGGAAAAATCGGGAGCCACACTGGTTAGGATTGTTAGTCCCAAACACAAGCTACGGTTACATGGACACCTTTTGTTTCAATCGGAATGAATTCAATCCAATTGATAAATCCAAACGTAGTGTTTACATGAACGCCAAATAAAGCGTCACAAGCTTTAGATCGGAATTGATTTTTTGATATGCGCACATTGCACCAATATAAAATATAGTATATATATAAAATAAAGTTTCCCGCTGTTTGCACATACTAATCATTCTCCTATATTGCTTATTTTCTTTGTTTTAAAAATCAAACTTAATATCTATTTCGTTTCCTAATTAGGAGATAACGAACACAAGAACCGTTTGTGCTGTTCTGCTAATATTTATCAAACAGTAAAAACAAGGCTGAAACAAGGACTGATGAGATGTTGTCCTGCTCCACAACAACAACAGTTCGTTCCACGCTTCATACTTCATTTTGCCATTTCTACGTCATTGCACATGCTCAGTACTTTCCAGTTTCGGGTTTCAATCTGATCGAGTGTTTGCATGTCATGATTGGATTAGAAAAGGTTTAAACCACCCCTTACTATCTGAATGAAATTTTAATCGGATTTGGCCAATTCGTTCGGATTGAGGTGGTGACTGTGCTACTGGTCCGATTACAATTGGCTTATTAGGGTCCATGTAAACGCAGCTAGGGACTGTGTGAACATAGGCTGCACAAACATGTATATGGTTTAGCCAGTTTGGCCATCTCAAAAATCGGTTTCACTTTGTCGTGCGTAATGCTTGATTTCCAGTTTCATCCACTAAAGACTGAATAGTTTTCTGTCTCTGCTGGTGATGTCGTTAACCAAGGTACCAAATTGGGATCATGGCAGGATCTTTGAGTTGTCATAGCAGCCCAGCACTAATGAGACCGGTGTCAGCTTGAGCTGGCAGCCAGCAAGGCAGAAAATTCAACTGTGATAGTCTAGGATAAAAACGTCATTTCTTTTCATAACTCTATTTAAAGACTCATAGACTGGCTTTTCATTCTCTTTCAATCAATAGATCCTCTTTGTTTGTGTTTTCCTTTTCTCCTTTGTCAGAGTTTTAGTTCTTATACTATTTGTTTTGGGATTGGAATGGAATCAGTCATACTTACGCCTTGGTGTTTCATGTCCGACTATAGGAATGTGAGAGTCATATTTTCTGAGAATCTCTGTTGGCTTTGTTTTGCGTCCAGCCTGTTTGAGTATTTGATCGAGTCCTCAGAGTAAATCATCTGCGATACGCCCATGAAGTGCACTCGCTATTTATTCCTAATAGTAACCTTTATTTGGATAAACCGTTCTCAAACTGTTTGAATACCCTTAGAAGAAGTGCACTTAATTGTACTGAATGTACACTTGTACTTCAAAACTTAAAAGTATATTTAAAAAAAAAACTGTATATGCAGATAATATAATACTAAAGAGAGTACATTTTTATTCATCTGTTTCTTAACACACTTTTAAATAAAACCAAACATGAAGTAATTATGACATTTATGAAAGTCCTACTTAAGTGGGTCCATAAACCAAATTAAACTATAATACATTTTCAGTGTCCAAAAACATTAAGTATATTCTTTTACAGTATATTATTTCCATAATAAGTATTCTTTTTAAAAGTATGCTAATGTATAATTATTATTCACAATGGCACTACTGAATATTAATATTAGTATAAATGCATATTCTTATCAAACAAAATGTGAACAATCACATCTCTAAATACTGTAGATATTATCAGGATAAAAGTAACTGCTGTTCATGTTAAAATGCAGATGGAAATTTGTCTGTTGTGGACTTGTGTTGTGTGTGTCTGAATGCAAAGAGTCACTAGACGCTATTTCTTTTTAGTCTGTGCCGCTTCAATATTATTAGTCTGAATGTAGAGTGAGCTTCAATAGAGATAGCCAAGCTCCCAGCGGCCATGTCTTTTCCTAATGTAGATTCACTCTGGGCCTGATTTAATCATGTCACATTTAGACTGCTAGATACGGACAACTTGAAGCTGGAATTAATTTTACATGGTATTGAACTGCAGATTTTCTTCCACAGTCCTTGGTTGAAGAAACCAAGCAATGAGTCTTTGCAAAGTTCAGCAGAGTATTTAGTGCTCACTGGAGCTGTAAGGCTGTTCATATAGGATACTTTAACACTACATTTATCTTTAAACCGCAATTGTCTGACTTTTCAGACTGAGTCATTAACAGCAGCTTGAGTGCAGATGTCAAGCTATTAACTACAGCTTGTGTGATTTCTGTGCAGACTGCTTAAACAGCATAAGAAAATAGCTCAACCCTTTAAGGACTAAAGCCTGACTTAAAACATAATTAATAAACACACATACATTTACTTAAAGGAATAGTTCACCCAAAAATTAGAATTCTGTCATTAATTACTCATTTTCATGTTGATCCAAAGATTTTGGTTCATCTTCAGAACACAAATGAAGATCTTTTTGATGAAATCTGAGAGCTTTCTGTTCCTCCATTGACAGCTACGCCTACGCAACTACACTTTGACGCTTCAAAAAGTTCATAAAAAGCGTGTAAAACTAATCCATATGTATTAAGTGGTTCAGTCCCAATTTCCTGAAGAGACTTGATCTCTTTATATGATGAGCGGCTAGAACAAACCTCATTGGTTCTTGTGCACAGCTTGTTGAAATATTGAGATCTGATTGGCCAATTGTTATTCATAGTTTGTGACTTATCACACATAGAGATTTTTTATGTCTTACATAATACACAACACTATAAATCATAAAGGGATAGTAAGGGGCGCATCCTCCCTCAAATCAATCTCTGGCTAAGGTGTCTGGGTGGTTGCCAGGGTGTTGCTGTGTAGTTGCTAAGGAGTTCCTGAGTATTTTTTAGGGGGTTATGGGTGGTTGCCAAAGCATTGTTTTTTGTAAAGCATTGTGGATGTTGTCCACACATTTCTATTTGGCTGCAAATGTGTTCTGAGTTTTTTTAGAGGGTTGAAATGCAGTTGCTAGGGTGTTGCTATGCAGCTACTAAAGTGTTCTGAATGTTTTTGTTGGTTGCATAGGGTGTTGTGGGTTGTTTCCAGGGCATTACTATGCTGTTGCTAAAGTGTTCCGAGTGTTTCTGACGGGTTGTTGTGCAGTTGCTGGGGTGTTGTGTGTGGTTGCCAGGGCTTTGTTAAGCCTGTGGATCCTGGAGCTTAAAGAGTCTAGAGTTGTGAATCTATAGTAAGACTGGTCAGTTTACAATGATGGATATATTTAGCTTCATGAGCAGATTCCCTCATGTGCGAGTGCTCGTACAGACTATGCGGTGGAATGTTGTTAATTTAACTGACCTGACATGTGATCCAGCACTATGATAATAACATCATATAAGAGACTCATAAAACTTCACTGACCTTTGCACATGCCATATTTTTGCAACACAGAGACGACTTGGATCATCCAGACAAAGTGAACATTTCTGAGAAACTCCAGCAGCAAGCCGTGCCTCAGACCAACCACATCAACAGCTACGTGATTCCAGAACCTGAGGTTATCCAAAGCGACGGTCTGCTGGACGAGAAGCAGGAGGGATTTGTTGGAGAGGTGGAGATCCAGGTTGCTCCTAGAGAGATCGAGCAGGCGAGGACTAAATCTCCCGCAAGTAGGATAGTGGAGGTGGAGGTTTTGGCTCCAGGGTCAAAACCAGCTTTCCAAGTTCCCTCTCGAGCTCCATCCAGGGCCGTCTCAACCCCGCCGGTTGTGATGAGGAACGGTACGCCTGTAGAACAGAACGGCATGCTTGGGTATCAGAGGGGGCCGACACCTTCAACTCAAACTCCAGTGCAGGTACAGAGGAAGAGTGCACTCGAGCAGGTGGAGAACTGGGTCAAAGTTCAGAAGGAAGAACGCCAGGGGTGAGTCTGCAATATATGTATTTTTTATATTTATATATATGCAAATTCAGTCACAGAAACACATACAACATATGTACAGAATAGTTGCTAGATACTTTGAAGAGTCATGGGTTGCATCTCCCCCTAGTGGTTGAGATCATAATAAATCATCACAGAAAACAGCACCCATTTTACTTTCATTTTACTTGTCATATTTCAGAGTGAAGTCCCACCCTTTTTTATTTTTTAGGCATCTGGATTTGTTGGGTTTGTGAAAATTGGTCACTATATGACAGGAAAAAATGTATAATGTCACAAAACATTGGTGATGTCAACTGAAAAGGAAAGGAACATTTCAGAGGTGGAACTAGTATTTATATAGTTTGAAAAATTATTTCAAGACTTTTTTCCTATAATGAATGAATAATGTATTCTGTTCAACAAGACTTGGGTATGTTTATTGAAATAAACATACACTACAATTCAAAAGTTTTTTGGGCAAATTTTTTTTTAAGGAAATTATTACTTTTATTCAGCCAGGATGCATTGCATTGATCAAAAGTGACAGTAAAGACATTTATAATGTTACCACGTTTATTATAATGTTTATTTGAAAATTTCTATTTCAAATAAATTCTGTTCCTTGTAACGTTCTAGTCAAGACTCCTTAAAAAAATAAAATTTCCACAAAAAATTGAGCATCAAATCAGATATTATTATGAATGTTAGAATATTAGAATGATTCCTGAAGGATCATGTGACTGAAGACTGGAGTAATGATGCTGAAAATTCAGCTTTGCATCACAGGTATAAATTACATATTAAAATATATTAAAATAGCAGTTATTTTAAATTATAATAATAATTCACAATATTACTGTTTCTACTGTATTTTTGATCAAATTAATGCAAATAATCTTACCAAGCCCAAATTTGGAATGGTAGTGTATAAAATATACATATCATAAATAGATAACATAAATACATGTGTAACATTACATGTTAAAAATAATATTGTTCTCACAGGTTTGTTTCTACCGATGGCACAATGCCACGTCGGACCCCTACAATTCATCCGAAGTACGGCACAATAGACAAGTACCAGTCTTTACCAAAGACCACACGGCAGAGCCCGCAAACTACTCACCGCCAGTTACCCAGTGAATACAAATACTCCCACGACCGGCTGAATCACTTCCAGCTGACCCACGGCCACAGCCAGCGACCCGCAACAAATGACAACACAGTGTGGCAGCTGTACGAATGGCAGCAGCGACAGCACTATCGGCACGGCAGCTCCACCGCCCCTGTGTACACTCCTGCTCCAGACTACTCCACTGCCGTCTCCTCCACCAGAGTCAACTCAGACGTGTCCCGCTCCGTTTCTGTGCCCCCGACCCTGGCAGACATCCCTCCACCCGGACCTCCTGGACCCCGGCTGCTGTCTCCACGCAGACCCCACACGCCTGCAGAACGGGTCACGGTCAAACCTCTGGAGGACCGGCCCACCGTGGAGGTGCCACCATCAAACTCTCCTCACCGTTTACGCTCCTATAAGGTCAGTAGGGGACGAGCACAACCGTCCACATGCTTATCCATCACAATCCACTCGCAAGAGTGGGATGAGGTTACACAACGTACGCTGCAGTACAAAAGTTTGGGGTGGATACGATTTTTTCTTTTATGCTAACAAAGGCTGCATTTATTTGATCGAAAATTAAGTAAAAGCAGTAATATTGTTAAATACTATTAAAATTTAAATAACCTTAATTACATGGTCATGGTAAAGCTGAATTTTCAGCATCATTACTCCAGTCTTTAGTATCACATGATTCTTTAGAATTAGAAATCATTTAGAAATACTTGCTCCCCAAGAAACATTTATGATTATCAATGTTGAAAACAGTTGTGCTACTTAATATTTTTGTGGAAACAGTGATACTTTAAAAAAAAATTAACAGAAGAATTACATTTTTTTTGTAACAATGTAAATATAGTCTAACTAACTATTAACTATGACTTTTGCCTCAATAAAAGAATAGTTAGTAAGGTAGTTAAGTTTAGGTATTGGGTAGGATTAAGGGATGTAGAATATGATCATGCAAAATTAGGCATTAATATGTGCTTTATAAGTACTAATACAGCCAATATCATTGTAATATGCATGCTGATAGACCCTGAACTAAAGTGTTACTGTAAATGTCTTTACGTTTAATTGAATGCATCCTTGCTGAATAAACATATTAATTTCTTTAAAAAAAATCTTACTGACCCCAAACCTTTGAATGGTACTATATACAGTCACTAATATCCATTATATAAAACTGACCTTGGTCAAAAACTCTGCTTTAATAGAGAAGATCTGGAGTCTGAAAGACGCATGCACTTAGAGCCATCATGATGAATGCTAATACTGCTCAGAAACTCCTGATCAATAACCCAAGCCTTCAGTGTTTTCAAACTGCCAGCATTAGTCCATCTGTCCAACAGAGTCGTCATTCAGCATGAATTATCAGTGCTGTGTTTGTAATGGAACGAGTGCCAGAGTGGGATGATTTATATATACTTCATTTGCTTCATTTAATGTTTCTGTCTGTCTTTTAAAAACCTAGTAACCATCTCAAATAGGTTTTCACTCAGCAAGTAGAAATGTCTAATCCAAATACTGAATCCATAATGATTATTAAATCTAGATATGTTGCACTTGAAAGGTTTTGATATTTTGGTGTTTATTAGTGTTATGTATTTAGCAGGTACTTCCATCCAAATGTGTAATGTTATTTTGGTCTTTTTGAAATAAGAACATAATGGAAAACAAAAGGTGAAAAGCCCATTCACACCAAGAACGATAACTATATTAGCGCCCACACCAGCGGATGATATCGTTCTGTTTATTATAAGCGTGCTGCAGTTTTGTCATCTGCCACTTTAAATGCTCGAGCTCTTTAAAGCAGGATGGATTCTGATGCCAATGTTTTGAAAAGCTGGAAAAAAATTGTTCTGAAAGTGATTCCAACAATATAGTTTCTCTGTGCCGTTATTGTTACATTTGTGGTGTGTACTCTGATTTTTAGAACTATATCTTTATCGTTATCGATAGTTATCGTACTTAATGAATGGGCCTTAATGTTGGTGTTTTAATGCTGTTCAAAAGTCTTTTATCCTCACCAAGGCTGCATTTATTTAATCAAAATACAGTGAGATTATATATTCTTCAGATTATTATAATTCACATGATCACATGATCCTTCAGAAATCATTCTAATATGCTGATTTGATACTCAAATAATTTCAGTTGTGCTTCTTAATATTTTAGTGGAAACCGGAACCATTTTTTCAGTATTCTTTGATGAATAGAAAGTTCAAAAGAACAGCATTTATTTCAAAAGAAATCTTTTGTAAAATTATAAATGTCTTTACTGTTACTTTTGATCAAAATAATGCATCCTTGCTGAATATAAGTGTTAATTTCTTACTAAAAAAATTGTACTGAACCCAGACTTTTGAACGGTACTGTATTTAAAATCCTTCTCTCTCTCTTTTTTAATCAATCTGCAGTCAGCCACAATAGAGAGACGCTCAATGCCTCCGTCTGGTTACATCACACATACAGTCAGTGCTCCCAGCCTGCACGGGAAAACAGTAAGACATTTTTCAAGTTTCTTTTCTGATTTTTTATATATATATATATATATACACATAATGTATATGGATACTGTATATATACTATATAAATATACTTTTAATTTGATTTTACTGTTTAGTTTTTCTATTTTATGCTGCAGTTAAAAGCCGATTTCAGTAATAAAAAACAAAACAAAAAAAACTTCCTGGATAAGTTTCACTTCATGTTCCTCTGCTGGTGGAGCCAGTCCTCTCGTTTTCGTGGCTGCAACGGGCATTTGTATAAATAATCTCATCACATAACTCTCTCTCTGCCCTAATCATACCAGCCGGAGGAGCTCACCCTTCTCCTCATCCAGTTACGGAGACACCAGGCCATGATGGCAGGTGTGCGCCACGATGCGCTGGCCCACCTCCAGCAGTTGTCTCGGGTGAAGGTCAGGGTTCGGCCTGTCCCTCATTACTAGCCTGAAGCCGTTATTTACCCCGCCTGTAGCGCTCTATGTAGCTCCTGTGGCTTTATTACATGCTGCTTCTCTGTATTGTATCATGGCATGTCATGTTCGGGGCTGCATCTGGCTGTCCCACCATCGGCATGAATTGTATATGAAACTGAGGAATTATGCATACTACATGAGTATGCTCTGTTTTTGCTCCAAAGTCTGAAAATGCAAAGATCAAAAATGTTTGCTTGCATGAAGTAGGTGGTACGCAGGTCCCCATAAAACCTTCTGATGTTCTGGTTTGACCTGGTTGCAAGATCAGCTTTAAATTATTTCAACAGTAAAGTCATAGTAAACATGCTTTGTTAATGGAATATATGTGCAGAAATGTGTTGCTCTATATCAGTGGTTCCCAAACTGATGGACTGATGGACAAACTCAAGGCGTACGCCCTGAGGCATTTAACATCCTTCTGCCTACCCCATCTCTTCCACTTAGACTGCACTCACACCTTTTCCATTAAGGGACAAGATTTGCACCCTTAAAAACTGATGTAAGATATATTTACGCACGGTTTAATCCTGCTCATATGTGGCATGAATTCAATTACAATGGCACAAATAGGTTATGTTATGTTATAATGTTTTAAATAAAAAATGTTCAACAGAGAAATATGAAATTATGGTAAAAACAAAGTGATACTTTTAAATATTAACAGGGCCGGCGCGTGCACTTCTGCCGCTCTAGGCGAAAAACAATTGTGCCGCCCCTCTATTTGCAATGTATACCAGCAACAACACACAAAGACCAATATGCATACATGTAACGCAAAACCAGCAACAATACACAAAGACCAATAAGCCATAGGCCTACATATAACGCAAATAGTGCGCAACGCGCGTGTGCCCAAAATGTCAACAATATTAAAGTTTATGCAGGAGGCAAATGCCTGCTGGCATTTTTCTTTAAGCAGTCATGACAGGACTTTTCCAAATAATCACATTTCACCTCCTCAAATTACTGTTGCAAATCTCTTTACACCACTTTATTATGTGCGTAAAACACACACAAATGAAATGTCCGCAAGCACGTTATATCATCAGTTCAGCATCTTAAATAAGGACTAGAGAGCAAATAAAGCTTAACTTACGTTTCAGAAGCGCGCACGGCGGGCCTTCATCGCAGCAAAGGTCTTAACGGCATCCTCTATTGCGAGTCTCTGTGCCAGTTCATGTTCTATGGAGATTGTTGCCAGTCCATTAAGTCTGTTCCCTGTTCACAAAACGTTCCCCATTCAAAGCAATCGGGACACCACATATGAAACAGCCAGCCACCGCTGTCAGCGAGCCGCCGTATTCAAGCACCGAGGGCGCGCGCGCCGCGCCCATACCTCCGGTTCAGTTTCCCGAGCACACGAAGTGCGGCGATCGGAACCCGGAGGCCATTCTGCCCAGCTGTACATGTAAAAGCATGGGAAGCGATTCCAGGGATATCAGAATGAGTGCTGAGCAGTGAGCACAATAAGACAGGGCTATTCGCTACAGTTCGCTCGCCGTCCCCCGCGCTTTCGAGCACGGACCGCGACGAAAGTGAATACGGAAGTAGCACATCTACTCCGCGCAGAAGTAGATGTACTACTTCCGTATTCACTTTCGTCGCGGTCCGTGTCGAAAGCGCGGATGACGGCGAGCGAACTGTAGCGAATAGAATGACTCAAGATAGTCAGTAAAATGATCCGAACTTCCCATCACCCAGTCATGACTCGTGAGAGCAGGGGCTGCTGGGCGGCGACAGCTCAGTAAATCATATAAATAACCTATTTGGTGAATTGTTCATTTCCGGTTGGCACACATTTTGCCGCCCTTACAAAAGTGCCGCTCTAGGCAATTGCCTAGTTCGCCTATATGGACGCGCCGACATATACATTGCAAATAGAGGGGCGGCACAATTGTTTTTCGCCTAGAGCGGCAGAAGTGCACGCGCCGGTGTAGCAGTCGATTCTGCGTAGTTGCCGCTTTACCATCAGGTTACCATACGTACCATCATAATTGAATACGACAAGAAGCACAACTGGATGAACACTAAGCCAAAAGGTTAAAAAATTATTATTTTTTAATAAAAAAAAAAGTTATTATTATAAGCGAGTTTTTCTTGCTCTGTCATTTCAATCTAGCTTATATATCTGCGCTTTCCGTACTTCCAGTTGTGCTTTGATGCATCTGCTACGCATGCGCAGACATGCTTCTTTGAGGGGGAACACAAATTCCTGTAGGGAACAGAATCGACTGCTACACCGGCCCTGGCTGCGACGCTATCTCCTGGCAAAGCGGGCATTCATTTAGCGCGCCCACAGTTGTACACTTGTTAATGTGGTGCATTGTGGCATTGAATGAGTGCACTCAATAACGTCCACTATGGTTTCGGACACCACTACAAATGCCTGTCCCCTCAATTAGTCCCCTATTTAATGATATAGGGGGCGATTTCGAACACGTCCGCTGTATTTATGAATGAGTCATTGAATCATTGACTCTCTCGATTCGTTTAAAGCCGCAGATTTTTGCTCACTAAGGAAATACTGCTGTTTGGAGACGCACAACAGTTCTGCTGTGGGCTTCGTTGGAACTATTATTTTGTTGCCAAATAAAGTAGACAATACTGTGTTTAAAATGTATACATTACCCTTTTGTTTTTGAACTGTTCAAATTGTGTGAATATTTGGAAAAAATTGCATCCTTGCTTGAATAACATTATAAACATCATATCGATCTCTATGCACAGTATGTCTATATCTGTTCTTCATGCTAGTAAGTACTAAAGACACACTTTTACAAGGGTACATCATCAAGAATGTCATCAGTAATGTAGCGCAATTTGCTAAGGCAGCATATCTGCATGCAACCTGTCATATGCACACTGCTTGTGTGGATGCAGTCAATTTTTACCACAAATGATGTCATGTATTTGACCTTTTATGGCCTGTTGTTACACTAGAGGTGGCGTTTTGCCTGTTTCAAATGGATGCTCGGTTTTAATGTTATTTTAAGGTGGGGAAGAGTTAAATGAACAACTAAACTCAGCATTTTGTTCACGTACCCCTCGGTCACCTCACATACCCCCAGGGGTTCACGTACCCCAGTTTGGGAACCACTGCACTATATTTAATTACTTTGGTTATTGCTTGAATGCTTTTGCATCATGGACTGAGGTAAAGTTAAAGGAATATTCTTTTGTTTTCAACCTAACGTCAGTGTACCAAAATCATTTTCTTTATCCGTACTTTTGTCTTGTTTTCTCTAAAACAACAAATTTACCAGAGAAGCAAAATTGCATAATACTGTATACTGTATTAAGACCTTTTTTTCCTAGATTTTTTTTTAGGTTTATGCTTAAAACAAAAACTATTTTCTGCCAAAGAGGAAGAAAAGTAAGCTTAATTTAAGATATGTTCTATGAAATATACAGTGTATTCTCTTAACATCTTACCAAATTTTGCTTCTCAAGTAAATTTACACTACTGTTCAAAAGTATAGTAATTTTTTAAAATAAATTAATTATGATGTGAGAGTAAATATTACAATCTTACCAACCCCAACATTTTGAACGGTAGTGTATGTAACTGTCATTTGCATGGAAATGCAAACGGATGTCTCTGGTATCAAGGCAGTAGTGAGTAGTATGTCTCAAAGCTTGTGTATCAGGTGATAGCCAGCTATTGCTTTAATGCTTGTGCAGTGTTTAATTAAAATGTCTAATGAATAGATAACACAACTGATTCAAAGAGTCTGAATTGGAATTTTTCTCCTACTATTTACAGGTTGATGACACATACATGCACTTGAAGAAGGACCTGGACTATTTAGATCTGAAGGTGGGACCTCTCCTTTTCTGTCTCTTTATTCCTGTCTTCCCTTCATCTGAAACCTTCTGTACTAAAACACTAACCCAGCACAGAAACCTCACTTAGGGCGAGGAATCAATAATTTGTTTTATTTCAGAAATTGTTTATATTTGCCAAATGGCTAACTTTGTGACATAATCAGGAATTACATACATAGTCTCAGAATGTTAATGATAATAGTAATGATCCAGTCGAGGGATATTAAAGGCTGGTCCTCCTTTGACTATAACTGTCTATCTCCGTTTGCCACAGATGAAAAGTTTAGAGCCATTGATCCTCATGGTTCACAGTGTGTTACAAACCTGCTCTGCGGGGGGTTTGAGACCACTCTGGAACGTAAGCACTGTCAGCATCCAGAGTGTCTGCATTCCCATTGCTTTACACGGCACACATAGCTTTGTGTTGGCACAAGCCTGGCACCTGCACGCCTATCCTCCTGCCTTTTGTGAGTGTTGTGAGAATGATTGGGTTAATGAGACGGCAGGTCTGGATGGGACGGGCAAGCTCAGCGCATGTGCAGGGAAGCACATTTAGCCAGCTGATTCTCCAATTCATTCCGTTTCATTCTTTATCCAATAATCTATTATTCTATTTTATGTGTAGCTTTCTAGATATCCCGTATGTTGTAGCCAACCCAGACTCAGTGGAAAAACGTGGGCTACTTGTGGCGACATTTCTGCAAAATGATATTATGTTGCTTCTTGCAAGTTTCACAACAATTTCAACGTGAAATTTATAGTGAGTGGTGCTAAAAGTGTGTTCAGTTTTATCCGAAACTGATGAACATAAATCTGAAAATATTTTATTATGGTAGAGGTCGTATGTATCGCAGCAGTTCAGTAATGTTCTTTGAGACGCTAAAAAGTTCGCGTTTGAAAATAACGTACCACTTACACTAAACCAAACCCTAAAGCTGACCGATACTGTTAACAAAAGCAAATGTGAAATAAAAAACGCATTTGCTAACGAAACCATGCCATTTTAGCTGCTTCTACAAGTTTTTATTGTGACACGTGTTTCACGGCACTCGTACACGAGTGCAGAACTGTACCAGGGGAGCTTTAGAGAAAAGCCAAACATATGGAGCTGGTTATGTGATAGAAACATCAAAATGTATTATTTTATAAATCATGCATTATGGTAGAAGTGTTTTGAGGTCACGACATAGTATTGTGCAAGGAACCGTGTGAAAATAAGTCAGAATTAATCAATATTTTGTGTGAAAATAAATAAAAGGAATATAATATTCTGTAGTGAATGTGTAGGTGTGTTTTTTGGAGTTTTGCGAAATGTAGGTAGAGGCACGTTTTTACAATGAGCCTGAGTTGGTTGTAGCAGTAGATCAATTCTCTGAAACGTGCCTTATGGCCTTCAGTATCAGCATTGAGAAGCTTCCTCTTACATTCTTTATTTTCTTTGAAACTTTTCCTTAGTAGACTTACTAGCTTCACTACAAGCTACTAATAAAAAGTAGATAACTACATTGAAGGGGACAATTTTCAGGGCAAAATTGTCAGATAATATTATTTAGTTAAAAAGAGCAGGATTTATTTGGCAAAAAACATCAGTAAGAATATAAGTTTGTCTAACAGCATCAAAATTAATATAAACTAATACAATTAAACAACAATGTAATTTCTATACACTGCCGTTCAAAAGTTTGGGGGGTCAGTAAGATTTTTTTTTAAATTAATTATTTTATTCAACAAGGATGCATAAAATTGATCAAAAGTGACATTAAAGACAGTTGTAATGTTGCAGATGATTTCTATTTTAAATGCTGTTCTTTTGAACTTTCCGTTCATCAAAGAATCCTGAAAAAAATATCACAGTTTTCACAAAAATATTAAGCAACACAACTGTTTTCAACATAATAATAAGACATGAGAAGGATCATGTGACACTGAAGACTGGAGAAATGATGAAAATTCAGCTTTGCATCACAGGAATAAATTACATTTTAAAATATATTCAAATAGAAAAAAGTTATCTTAAATTGTAATAGCATTTCACAATATTAATGTTTTACTGTATTTTTGATCAAATAAATGCAGTCTTGGTTCTAAAATATCAAAAAATCTTACTGACCCCAAACTTCAAAAACAGTGACAACCAGTGGTATTATTAACAAAATATGAGTTACTCCCCAACACTGTCCAGTTCATCGTTGTCCAGAGCTTGGGTTTCTTTTATGAGTTTACCACGCAGCATTTTCTGTGGAGGCTTTATTTTAGACATTGCATTTATGTCCCACAGCTGTGTTCTGTTGGCATGAAGATCGTGAGACACCATCCTGCCATTGTGCTTCCAGAAAGCTTCAGCTCCTACACCTACATGTGTGCATTAGAAATGAAGAATACTGTCTCAAAGCTTCTCACTGTGACTTTCAACAGTGTCCATTGTACAGTGTTGGTCTTGCTTCGCTTGCGTTGAATAGATGTGTTTCTGTTTGTGGAGCACTAACACAAGGAGGCTTTTCTGTGAATTGTCTAATAGGTGAGTGGGACAGAGACTCTGAAAGCACGGCCGGCTAAGCCAGTGAAGGTGGCGGAAAGTGACATAGATGTGAGTATAGAGGACAAATCAGCGTCTTACTCATTAACTCTTTTCCCTGCCACCGTTTTTTTTTTTTTTTTTCTCCACTAGCACTGGCATTTTAGATAATTTTCACACAAATTTCATGGCCCCAAGAATATTTTGTTGTTTGAATATCTGAACATACAATTCTAGCTTTATGCCTTCTCATAACACATGATGTGGGTAAGTTTCATAAAAAAAAAAAACATTTTGCGTAAGCAATGTTTCTATTGCTTGTTTCTGCTGCTTCTTCACTTGTTTTTTGGATCTGGAGATTCTGTATTCTTTCAGAAGATGTGAAATAGCCCCCCCTACGTATAACACTGAAAACATGGATTACTGGAAAATTTGGAGACAGGGATATCTGCAGGTCGGAGTAATGGGTGTGGCGAAAGGTACACAGTGTTATGGGGCAGTTGGGGCCAAATTGTGGACTTGTACATTCTGTCAATGGCAGGGAAAGAGTTAATTATCTACTATCCTGTGATGCTATGCACAAAATAACAATGTTTTGCCTTATTTAGCTATTTTTCCTGGTCTAAACTGATCCATAAAGCTCTGTTTCCTACTGCAGGTGACACTGAGTCGACTGTGTGAACATGACAAAATACTTCAAGAGCTTGAGTTCAGACTCAGTCGTCTTAAAGATGATAAGGTGAGGCAAATTTTCTAAAGAAAAGTGCAGCGTTTACTTTGGTTTTGATACTATAGATATGTCAGTATTAATATATTTGCTCTTTCTTTCTAGGACAAGCTTGAGTCTGTTCTGGATGTGTCTCACCAGCAGATGGAGCAGTACAAGGATCAGCCAGCTCACGCTGAGAAGATCGCTTACCAGCAGCGACTCCTTCAAGAGGACCTGGTGCATATTCGAGCAGACATTTCTAGAGTGTCAACGGTAAGTATAAAATGTGATGCAGATATGGTTTATCCTACTGCTCATAAACATTCACTACAAGGCTTAAGAGATATAACCAGCTTAGATGGAAAGGAACTCATGCTGACTATGCTGAAGACGTTACAGTAGCTTTACCCATTATTAGATCGAAGGATTGATGGTGTATTGACTCACAATTTAAATAACAAAAGAAAAGTTACATAGTGTCACTTTTCTACATTTAATTCTATATTAATTTGCAGTAAATGTTTTGTTGGTATAGAAAAAGCTTTGATTTTTGATATATATGTATTGTTCAGGAGATGGAGAGAGCGTGGGACGACTACAGCAGACTGGAGCAGTCAGTTGAACAGCTGAGGGACGTCCTGCAGACACAGATGAATCTCTGCACATCACCTCAGGTCTTTTCTGTTTTTATCTCCATTTCTGTATCCTTTTTTATTTTCCTGACATATTTTGCTATCATGTTGTTCTCTCATATATTTGATTAGCTGTCTTAGATTTAAAATAATTAATTTGCTAACATATGCAGGCACCTTTAGATAGATTCGGTGTTATTTTAGTATCATTGATATACTATTATTTCTGTCAGGACCACTATCGTCAAATACGATTGACAATTAGTATACAGTTAGGATTGGCGGTATGGTTCTGTTCTGGGCGCAATAACCCTCCTTAGGGTAAACAGAACAGAACCATCATGAATGATTTGCAGATATCATTAATTCAAGATTTTAAAGTACAACATAATTCGAGAATTTATTCTGATTCAAGGGGAATCAGAAATCCATCCTGACTGAGGAGAGGTGGAGCTGGGGAGGGAGGAGGGTAATTCGCTCCTGAGAAACGCGAGAGCTGCTGATAATACTTAAAGAGCTTATATATGTATACAGTGATAGGCGTCGTATTCCTATAGGTAGACGTGGATCAGCTGAGAGTCACTGATGCGAGCTTGACTAACGTGACCTGCCAGAACTGACGCTACGCTTGATAGTTTATTAATATTTTGAATTAGATTAATTTTTATATTTTCTGTTTTCAATTTAATTAGTTAAAAGTTTTAGTAATTTTTATTAGTTTCTGTTTTTAAATATGTCTATAGTTTTTTAGTATTAGTTTTTAGTTTATTTAGTTTTAGTAATTTTAGTACTTTAACGTAATTGAAATGAAAAGTTTTTATACATTTTATCTTATTTCAGTTAATATTTCTTAAGTGTTTTTATGGTTTTAGTTAACAATGGCTAGAATGGAAATGAGATATTTACATTTATGCATTTGGCAGACGCTTTTATCCAAAGCGACTTACATTGCATTTCAAGGTACACAAATCTTTTTTTTTTGACATTCTTATCAGTTCTTGCTTTCCCTGGGAATCGAACCCATGACTTTGGCGTTGCAAGCGCCAATGCTCTACTGTTTGAGCTACAGGAAAGCTCAAGAATATATTAAGAAGAAATAAGATTGAATGTGTGTGTTTGTGTTCTCAGGAGAAAAATGAGTTGAGGAGGGAGCTCTGGAGGATAGAGGACGTGATGACTGGACTCAGCTCCACCAAAGAAACCTTCAAAATCACCATAGACTCAGTGAAGAACCCAGGTAAGAATGGACCAGTAAGACAAGGTTAATAAACATACTACAGAACTTCTTTTTAACTCTTGCTTGTGTGCTCATGTGTGTTTGTGTCCAGAGAGAAAACTTGTGCCTTCAGTGATAGAGTCAACAGTGCCTTCTCGGTGCATGACCCCGTCTGCATTTGAGGTGCGGTCACCCCTACGCAGTCTTACCTCCAGTCCGTTATCACTACCCCTGGACAATGAAGATCTTCAGCATCCTCACCCTGTGCCAAAATGGGTTTGTGAGACTGAACTGTTCCTGAAAATACTGAACTGTAGGGCCGTGTGTCCACCAAAGCGTTTTTAGACAGCTGAAAACGCTAGACGCTCTGCAGAAAACGCCTAGCTGTGGAAACTTGAGAGCGTTTTGGCAGCGCAGCGTTTTTTCAGTTGAGACGATTCGTTGCTATGATATATCCGAATATAGAATATATATAGAATATCCGCAGCACAGTTTACTTGTAACTTATTTCGCAGATAATTTGTTTCATACTAAAAATACATTTTTCATCCATTTTGTTCGGTTAGCTCTGCTGGTTGACGCCGTTGTACAGAAGGAATGTTGTGACAGTTGGTCGGTGTGGTATTTGTCCCGCCCCTCCTCAACTGTGATTGGACGGCTGGGTAAAAAGTGATAGTGATGAGCGCAGCGTTTTACCCAAAGTTGAACATTCTTCAACTCTCGGCGACCTGTAAAAAACGCAGAGCGCTCAGCGCTTCAGCGTGAAAAAAATGCTCAGCGCCTCGTTACCATCATGGCGTTCTAAAAACGCGGCGCTCCCATTCAAAACAATTGAAAAAATACTCCAGACGCGTGAAAAAACGCTTTGGTGGACACACGGCCTAAGTTACTTTAGACTAAGCTCTTGCTAAAGTGCGTAGTATTGGTTTTCAGGAAGAGGATGACGCTCCACCCAGACCACCTCTGCCTCTCCACTATGATGAAGACACACCCCCTGTTGTCCCGCCCCTACCTAAAGAAACATCGGTCATCAGACACACTTCTGTTCGTGGCCTCAAGAGACAGTCTGATGAGAGGAAACGGGACCGAGAGAGCGGCTACATTAACGGAGATTGCAGGGTAAATTGAGCTCACTCGTTCATCAGTGTTATTGTTGTTTACTAAAACTATTAAAAGTCATTTTCTGTCATTTAGATAAAGCTGAAAACTCAACCTTGAAAAACATAAAGGAAAATTAGAAGTGATGCCAGGGCAACAACACAAATACAACATAAACAATATAATAGTATATAAATATTACTAAAATAACACTGATTGTCATTCGTCTCACTGAACTCCAAAATGTAGTTCAATAATGACAACTCTCTGAATAGTTTTATCATGTTTTTGAATATGACCATGTTCATGTATTTGGTTTTGGCAGACTAGATCTGCTGCTGCTGATATTGCTGTTGATTATTACTGCTGCTGCAGAGCAAGTATGGACTTGCTAATACTAATAGATACACAGAACCACTACTGTGAGCATGTAAGATATGCTGCTGCTGCATAAATAGACATACATAAATCAAATCCCATAGCAGATCTAGGCAGGTGGAGCTGGGGGAGGTGGAGGGTTTCAGACGAACTGCAGGATTAGCCAGACTATTTAAATGTTGAGCAAGCAATCTCATTGGCTGCAGGATAAGCAGAGGCCAATCAGCATGTGACATGCGGTAATGGTGTGATTGCAGGTTGTGTCTAAAGTTTCATGACTGAACTAGATATTTATTGAATAGTTGAATGTCTTTCAAAGAAGTTTTAAAATAATTACCTTATGCACCTAGCATCCATGTGACCATAACATTTTAGTCTTTGCATTGTGATTGATTGCTCGCTATTAAAATGTTTGGGCTATAGGTGGAACTGCGGTCCTACCTGAGTGAACCAGAGCTTCCTGGAAGTGGACAAGGAACAGACCAGGTGGACCCAAGCTATCTGACTCTCCAAAGAAGAGGTCAAATATTATTATAGATTTTGATCATTCAGGTTATTTCCAAGACACATTATGTTTATAGGGATAAAATGCCATTTAACTAATGCCAGTGTACTTGAAAATAATTCTATTTTTGTGACCACTTAGGTCTGTCAGGCTCCTCGTCCAGAATAAACCAGTACGGTGTGGCCTTCTGCTCACAGGGGAGAGGAGACTCAGTGTTATCCACAATGGTGAGCAACAGATTTCTTTAAAACCAACACACTTTCATTTATTTATTCATTCATTATAGTACAGATCAAATGGTTTTGAAAGAAGTCCCTTATGCTCATCAAGCCTGCATTTATTTGATCAAAAATACAGAAAAAAATTTAATATTGTGAAAAATTATCACAATTTAAAATGATGGTTTTCTATTTTAATATAATATGATTTATTTCTGTGATGCAAAGCTGAATTTTTATCTGCTATTACTCCAGTCTTCAGTGTCACATGATCCTTCAGAAATCATTTTAATATGCTGATTTATTATCAATGTTGGAAACAGTTGTGCTGCTTCCAAACTTTTGACTTTTGAGCGGTATTGTATTTATATACAGGTCCTTCTCAAAAAATTTGCATATTGTGATAAAGTTCATTATTTTCCATAATGTAATTATAAAAATGTAACTTTCATATATTTTAGATTCATTGCACACCAACTGAAATATTTCAGGTCTTTTATTGTTTTAATACTGATGATTTTGGCATACAGCTCATGAAAACCCAAAATTCCTGTCTCAAAAAATTAGCATATCATGAAAAGGTTCTCTAAACGAGCTATTAACCTAATCATCTGAATCAACTAATTAACTCTAAACACCTGCAAAAGATTCCTGAGGCTTTTAAAAACTCCCAGCCTGTTTCATTACTCAAAACCGCAATCATGGGTAAGACTGCCGACCTGACTGCTGTCCAGAAGGCCATCATTGACACCCTCAAGCAAGAGGGTAAGACACAGAAAGCAATTTCTGAACAAATAGGCTGTTCCCAGAATGCTGTATCAAGGCACCTCAGTGGGAAGTCTGTGGGAAGGAAAAAGTGTGGCAAAAAACGCTGCACAACGAGAAGAGGTGACCCGACCCTGAGGAAGATTGTGGAGAAGGACCGATTCCAGACCTTGGGGGACCTGCGGAAGCAGTGGACTGAGTCTGGAGTAGAAACATCCAGAGCCACCGTGCACAGGCGTGTGCAGGAAATAGGATACAGGTGCCGCATTCCCCAGGTCAAGCCACTTTTGAACCAGAGACAGCGGCAGAAGCGCCTGACCTGGGCTACAGAGAAGCAGCACTGGACTGTTGCTCAGTTTTGCATGTCATTCGGAAATCAAGGTGCCAGAGTCTGGAGGAAGACTGGGGAGAAGGAAATGCCAAAATGCCTGAAGTCCAGTGTCAAGTACCCACAGTCAGTGATGGTCTGGGGTGCCATGTCAGCTGCTGGTGTTGGTCCACTGTGTTTTATCAAGGGCAGGGTCAATGCAGCTAGCTATCAGGAGATTTTGGAGCACTTCATGCTTCCACCTGCTGAAAAGCTTTATGGAGATGAAGATTTAATTTTTCAGCACGACCTGGCACCTGCTCACAGTGCCAAAACCACTGGTAAATGGTTTACTGACCATGGTATTACTGTGCTCAATTGGCCTGCCAACTCTCCTGACCTGAACCCCATAGAGAATCTGTGGGATATTGTGAAGAGAAAGTTGAGAGACGCAAGACCCAACACTCTGGATGAGCTTAAGGCCGCTATCGAAGCATCCTGGGCCTCCATAACACCTCAGCAGTGCCACAGGCTGATTGCCTCCATGCCACGCCGCATTGAAGCAGTAATTTCTGCAAAAGGATTCCCGACCAAGTATTGAGTGCATAACTGAACATAATTATTTGAAGGTTGACTTTTTTTGTATTAAAAACACTTCTTTTATTGGTCGGATGATATATGCTAATTTTTTGAGATAGGAATTTTGGGTTTTCATGAGCTGTATGCCAAAATCATCAGTATTAAAACAATAAAAGACCTGAAATATTTCAGTTGGTGTGCAATGAATCTAAAATATATGAAAGTTTAATTTGTATCATTACATTATGGAAAATAATGAAAAATAATTTTTGAGAAGGACCTGTATAATAAATTATGTAAGTGTATAAAATAATATTTCATGTTAATATTAATTTATATTTTGAATATTTATAAACTAATTTATATATTCACATATTAATTTATATATATAATTTATGTAATTTTATATTCTTATTTAAAATGATGATATTTTCATATTCAACATGTTGTTATAATCAAAGTATATAGATCCTGTATGCTATTTCTTTCATCCCCTTTTTTTGTGGTCCTGTAAGCATTGTAACGGTTATATCCGTGTGCATTGTGGTACTTTTTCAAAATATTTGAAAAGGCCAGATGTAGAATTTTTCAGGCATCAGAATCTTTTTTTCCCGTCTCATGTAGGAGAGACCAAAGAGTGCCTTGGAGCGGCTGTGTTCGGGAGAGTCCCAGTCGGATCACCAGCCTCAGAGAGGGAGGATGAGTGTGGAGGAGCAGCTGGAGAGAATGAAGAGGCACCAGAGAGCTTTAGTGCGTGAGCGCAAACGTAACTTGAGTCAGGGTGAGCGACAGCCCGTCGGATCCCGCGGCCCCACTCGACCTGTCAACTCTGACCCAGGATCCGTACGTTACTCCCTACCCAATAAACACAGGGACCCTCGATATGGCTTTCCCCCATAAGGCCACCAAACACAAAGCTAACATGCTAACACACGTTTTACCCCGTGAACAAAGCACAGCTTTACATTAACAGGCCATGGGTGGGACGGGGCCGTGCTGGGGGTGTGTTTAGGGATTGGCCAGAATGTGGACAGACACATGGAGTGATAACAGTCCTGCAATGGACTCCTGGCTTCTCCTGCACAGACTTGAGAATATTTGAACGTGAAGAGAAAAGGATAACACTTTCCCTGACTGCCTTTCTGATCTCTCATAATGGATTTTAGAACATTTTTATGCCTGTTTTCTCGAATGTTAATTTCGCTAAATTATTTATTAAATAATCTGAATATATTTTCTGGAAAAATTTGTAAATCTATATTTTGTATGAACATATTACGGTGGGAATTACTGACCCTGCTGCCTCGTCTTAAAACAAATTAATTATTGTTGGTAATTAACTGGGTATGAAGGTATTTCTGTGTGCAATGACTCTTAATCCTCATCTCCTATAGAAGAATAAATCAGTGAAGTGCCTCTTCTTTCTAGCCTGAACATCCAGCTCCAGCTGAAACACCCTGAGAATGATTTCAAATTAAACTAAGGAGTGCAACCAGTGCCTGCACACTTTTTAAGCGGCTTTGGTTCCGGAAGTACTTTTCCCATTCATTTTTTGCTGTAGGGATTTTTAAAACGTCTGCGTTAAAGAATTATGAAGCATTGCAAATGACATAATCAAATTAAAATTGATGGATATAGTATATATATAAAACTATTGATTTAAAAATGCTGATTGTATATATAGAAACAACATATTTTACATTTCATTTCATCACAATTCATATATATATATGAATTCCGCTGTTAAATACGATTAGTTCAAAAATACATTGAAATAACCTGGGCTGATGCTTCAACAAAAGCATTTGATTAACAACCCATAGCTCACCGTAGGTTTGTCTTGAATGGTGTGTATGTTATTGTTAAAAATCAATTCCTCTATGGAGAAAATGAATGGGATTTTTACTTCTGGAGCCTGACTGTTGAACTCTATTGCCCATATAGTGTGGTAAAACACTGCTGATTGGCCTTGCACTCATTTAGTCAATTGCTTTGTTTGCTAATTGCTAATGGTAGGAAATTAGCAAGCATTAGTCGGTGGGTCAGAAAGAGTGTTTGGCCCAATCAAACGCTTAACCACCTTTCAATTTATTGTAATCAGAGTAATCAGCAGGAGCTGAATGATGTTTGGGTTTTCTTTGCTCAAAATCACCTTTGTCTTTTTTTAAATCATGGTGCATCCAAAGGTATTTTTGTTGCTCACTTGCTCTAAACTATGTCTCTGACTGACTTTTTATTTAATGATTGATTACTTCGATCACATTTTTGCATTCAATCGTATTTTCCAATTGCATTTGGGGAATACTTTTACAATCAAGCACTTAATTCGGTTGAAAACCAATGCAATACTCGGCTCATAAATATTTGTGAGTCATGCTGTCCACTGATTCATGGGACAATTGATACCATTCAGACGTAATTTATGAAAAAAATGTATCATTCAGTTATAACTGATATCATACTAACACCGATTTCAGTTTGGCCAACTCAATGAAAATGGAAAAAGTTCACTCGCTTCTCTATAAATCGTGCTGCCAATGAGAAGGGTTACTAACCCTAACCTTTGAGTTACTAACCCTAGTTTCAAACTAACCAACTTGACATAATTATCAATTAATACAACTTTCCTCTAAACTATTAAAATCCCCTATAAAATGCCTCTGTAGTTATGTGGCTTTGAAGACTCCATGAAATCAAAATCGCAGTTTGTCTGTTAGCTTTATGGCCATCTATATATTAATGTACTCTTAAATTTGACTCATCACAAATGTACAATCTACAGGACAGAAGACTGCACTCATCATGGCATTTCATGGGGTCTTTAACCATACCAGCACCTTCATCACCGTTAGCCTGTTTGTCAGAAGAAAAAAACATTAAATCACAACTAAACTGTGATAGCAGTAAGAAAATATAATGTACATCAATCCACCAACGTCTGAATTTTGAGGTTTGCACTAAAGGCACAAATAAAATGAGAAGTTGTCTAAATGCCTTGTTTTTCATTGCAGTTAACTGACAACTGAGTTGTAGATGGTATCCTCTAAGTTGTTAAGTAAGAATGAATGGATGGTTTTGCATGATCGTTTAATTGTTCATGTTGATTGTAAGCCTTTATGCATGGCTAGATGTGTTCAACTACAAAGTTCTACAGCATGTTGTAATTTGGTGATGGGTTTGATTGGTAACAGTGACACAATTGTCTAATGCCTGTAAGTAAATAACTGTTTTCCCTCTTATTTTCCTGTCTCTTCAGGCTTAAATTTAAGTGCAGGAGAACTACAAAAGCATACAAATGGCTGCCACACAGACTTTAGTTACTCTCATTTGATTTTCCACAAACTTTACAAAAAGTTTGTTTGGACCAGTTGATCTGCCAACCATTTATAATTTCACAATTGATATCAGCTCCCTAGTCACCTTGTGATATGGCAAAGATTCTGTGTGTCTGACTCATATTAGGTTTTAAATCCAGTATCAAGGCTCATTTCCAGAGGAATTGTTTAGTGTGTGTTGCCTAAATATTGTATATTGTTGTCTTCGCCCTAGTAGAGATGGGAAAAAGTCATTGATTTGCAGCGACCGAAACAGACCTTACTCGCCAAATCTCAGCGGCCGGCACCAGATGAATGGCTGACGGTTGAGGCCCGGCCAATGAGCGAACAGGAGCTGGAGCATGTGGACTTTGAGTTCGATCTTACCCAAGAGGTACAGTCAAATTTCAGTGATGTTTGCTTGCATCCAGTGCTCGCATGTTTAAAACCAAATTCACCTGATTCAAGCAGTTCAATCCTGGATTTAACCCTGAATAGAGCCTGACTTTAAAAAATGTGTTTTTTGTTGAGTATCATATGTGATGGATCAGGCTTCTATGGCTGATATAATAGGAGAACAAAGCTCATACTCGATGAGGAAAAAAAATACCTTAATTGTATTCAGACGCCCAGACTAAGTAAGAATATGTAATCTGGTGCATTTGTTCAAAAATGAAGATGAAATTCTGATAACTTGTAAATGCAAATCAACAAGATCTTTATAACAGTATAGCAGACTATTTACATAAAATGCTTATAAATATCAGTTATCACTCTATATCTTCCAATAATATGTCTTAGAAAGGTGATATTTAAATGCTTAGTTTTATGACCAAAGATCTATTCTGTAGTTTAATTGTGGTGGCAAAACATATAATGCAATGCAATGATGATTCAGAGATTTCCAAATAAATATTCCTCAAAAGCATGATGTATCATATTTGATATATTTTTCTAAAAACATATGCATAGGTAATTAAGTAACTGAGTTTCTTCAGTCCACTAAGAGTTTGTTTTGAAATATTACTAAGTTATTTTTACATTTACTTTATAAAAATAAGTAAAACATTTCACAGCAAAAAGACACATGAACCAGGACCTGAAGGAGGTTTTGTATTCTATACTACAAGACCTTTTATTTTCTAAAACAGTATAAACTATCAAACAGACGTCAGAAGATTGTGTCAGTGAAGGTTTGATCATGTTTATATATTTGCATGCGCATATATGATTCAGTAGGCTTTATAGGGTTCAATTATTGAGTTATTGAGATCTTGATTTGAGATAAACCCTGTTGATTCCTGTTTTTACAGCCAGTGTTGGGGAAAGTTACTTTTAAAAGTAATGCATTACAATATTGCGTTACGCCCTAAAAAAGTAACTAATTGCATTACTAAGTTACTTTTTATGGAAAGTAATTACATTACTTTTGCGTTACTTTTTCTCGCCTGGGCTGGGCTTGCATATTTGTCTTTTAATAACAATAAAAAGTAAAGTTTTGGCAAATGTAAAGGCCCTTTCACACCATAAGTGAAATGAATAAGCCTCCGGCTGAAGGAAATGCAAATTCACATCTGTACAGTAGAGGGTGCCGCTCAAACAAACCTTTCTGGATTGCAGAAGAAAAAAAGTCACCACTTTTACTCCAGCAAAACAAAAATTAAACATAAATGTGATGTATATCTAAAGTCATTTTTGCTTATTAGTATGGTTGATTTGGATCATCGAATGTCGGCAGCAAAGACAGTGGTTATTAAAATGAGAGTAAATACATAAAGTATACCTGTATTATTTAACATTTAATTATTGAAGATTTGTGTAATATTCTGAGTTTGCATTTCACTGTTCTTATTCTTTTTGAGGAATACTGAATCTTGTTCAAGTGAGATGAATAAATGCATGTTCACATTTAGTCTAGAACTACAATAACCATCATGTTCACACACAACACCTCTGCACTTGCTCCTGATTTCTCTCAACATGAGGACAGGAGAGCTGTCAGTCAATACATGAGAAAACAAACTTGCATCACTTGTTTGAAAAAGCATCTTAGATTTAAATAGTAGTGTGCATAATCAAAGTAGTGTGTTACTTTACTAGTTTCTTGAAAAAAGTAATCTGATTACACAACTCGCGTTACTTGTAATGCATTACCCCAACACTGGTTACGGCTTAACTTACCCCCTGTCCCGCCTCAGCTGTCTACACCACAGAAGGTGCCCATCCCAATGCGACTCATGGACGTGGAGTCAGATGAAGAGCTGACTCCAGAAGAGAAGGAGGTTCGTTCTCGCACCGTAGCAAAGATAAAAAGCCTTCTGTCTAAGCCGAGGTACGCTGGAAAAATAAGAAGTAAACATGTAAATGGACTATGTGCTTAGATGTTGACTCCTCCGTTGTGACATTTCAGCGTGAAGTCTGTGGGACAGTCCGTGGATGCAGAGCAGATAGACTTCACTGAGCTGGATAATGCTCTTCAGCATCAGGAGAGGATCATGAGCGTTCCTCGTGCTCTCGCCAGAGAGGCCTCCATCAAGAGGAAGCAGGTCATAGGTGAGACATCTGACAAACATTTTATCATACACAATATTGTCCTGACATTTTTAAGTAATTTTAATGTTTTGTTTTGCAGCCAAAGCCATGGCTGAGTGCTAAATTGTGTTGATAAAGCTTCCTTGGGAATCCAAAGAACAATATTTTTGTGGATTTTTTTGTACCAAATATTTATAATTCACATTCTATCATTCAGGTTCTCTGATGTTCAGAACGTTTTATATGTTTTTATTCATTTTACTGGTAAATGCCAGTTACGGTTTCAATATTCTAACATCGAAAATGGTTTATTTTGCATGACGATATGTTTTGTTAATATGTAATTATGGCTTAAGGTACTTGTTTGCTGTGTTATGTATTTAAAAAAAAATACTATTAAAAGAACTTTTGATTGTAAAATACTTGCAGTGTTTCCATTCTGCAAACTCGAGAAAACTGTCATCCTCCATGTTATTTAAGTCATCATTAAAAATCATAATCTTAATACTTTGAAAGACAATAGAGAGCTCATGCTCTAAATAAAGTGTTACAAAGTTATTACACTTTTTACATGTCCCTTTTCATCATTTTAAAACAGCAGTTCCAGATACAGAATTTTTCAACTTCTATATTGTCTCCAGTTTAATAATTGTTTGCAGGCATTAGGTGTTATATTTCCTAGTTTAACAAGATTCTTGTGTATATAAGGTTTTATAATCACAATCACAGAATACATTTTTTTCTCTTTATTGATATTCACACATTGACTGACTTAATACACATAATGGACATTTTGTCTGCAACTTCATTGTCTCTCAGTTTCATGATAACCTCAGTTTCTGCTCATCCTCGTGTTCATGTGAAATTTCAAGGGCTGAGTAGACTGAGTCCGGATTTCCTTTCTTGTAGGAACTATTTCTTTATTTTGTAGTGAAGAAACCGTTCTCAACAAGTTCAAGCAAGTCCAAATAACATGGCACAGACGTAATTATTATTTAAAATCCATTTTAAAGGTGCTCTCACTTTCAATCAATTACTGGAACATTTTAGGAGATCAAGAAATTGCACAAATTTTTTTTTTTAAAAACGAAACAAAAAAAGCCATTTATGTGGCTTTTACAAATGCCATTTTAAAAGTTTTTTTCTTGTCCTCTGAGTCTGTGTGCTCCTCATGTTTCTTGAGCTCTGTGTTAGAAGGTGTTTTCTCTTCCTTGAGTGGTTCTGATGGTCGTTCACTGGCCTTTTCTGAACTGTCCGACTTCTCGGGCACAGCAGCGCTCGGACTCGCAGTGGGGGGATCGGGCTGTGAAGAGGAAGCACAGCAGTTCACAACAAAACATTTGCTCACATTCTGCAATTCCCAATATGAACATCTCAAGTATCAACATTATTTCACACCACAGCTTATAAGAGAGTGCTCAGACCTCACTAAAGCCCAGGCCGCAGTGTCTCCTGTTTCTCCCAGACATCTTCCCATCCAGACCCTGTTGGTACTGGTGTTCAAGCTCTGCGTTAATCTTCTGATCCTCTGACCCTACAGACACACAAACAGATACAATATAACATCATTACAAACGATAAAAGGCCATCATACTTGTCAGTATTTGCCCATATCAATTTTTATTGCTATATCAGCATCAAAGCAAAAATGGCAAAAAGTATAATATTTATATATATATAAATAAATATACAATAGTCATCATTTAAAATTAATCAAAAAAGTTCATCAAAGTTGTCCTAAGACAAGAATGGGTATTGTTCAAAATTCATGTACAACTTTGATGAAAGGTTTTGATCCACTATATATATATATATATAGTATACACACACACCTATGCATAATAATTTCTGTATATTAACTGCATATTCATATTCAAAGCAAAATTGGCAATATATACATATATAATATGACAAGTGTGATGGCTTATTTTTTGCCACTTTTGCTTTGATGGTGATGATAGATTTCCCATAATTATTTATTTTTCTAGCTATAAATTTAGAATTTTTCTATTCAAAGAGGAATGGCAAAAATATACTATATATTACTCATATATATATATATATATAAATAATGAGAGTGTATTTTATGCCATTTTTGCTTTAATGCTGGTGATGTAGCATCAAATAGAAACATAGCATTGGTAGAATTTCAAGCATTTTCGCATAACAATAAAATGTCTCCCTCATGGTCTGTTTCACACAGCGTATATCAATAAGAAACTGGAATAAGGTAGTTGTTTTATATTTTACAAGTGTACACTGCATTGTAACTAGTCCTATGTGCACAGTAAATGACAGAACATTACCGGTGGTTGGTTTAAAGGTCAGAGCATGTTCTCTAAAGCTGCACTGTAGGGAAAAGGATATGTGGCGTACAGGATGTCATCTGATCCAGTCCCCATAAAACCGGGGATTTTGAAGTGTCTCATCCAACACAATAGGAGACTGCAATGACTTTCCAGCAACCCTTCACTTCCACCCAAGAGACTCACCGCTGCGGAAATGAGACGTTGACTTGTGATCCCCAATAACAAGGCGTCCAGTTGGCTCTTTCTGTCAATGCATGAAAACATTTGAAGCAAGAATGTGTGATGTTCATTTTCAAATTAGTTAATAATTGTTTGAAACAGTTTAGATGAATTAATAACAGAAAGAAGTGTACCTTTCCTGCTCCCATCAGCCTCAAAAACTTCTGCTTCCTTTCGTCTGTCCCTAAATCTGCCGATGTCCATTTTGTGGATCCTGTCTGCATTAACAGGTTAAAACAGATTCAGTTGATTCATTAGTGTTAAAGCACTTTAGTTCTAATAATAAAATAACGTTTTTTTAAACTATTTATATATATATATATATATATATATATATATATATATATATATATATATATATATTTATATATACACATAAATAAAATATCTATATATAAAAAAATGTAAATGACGTTTAACGTTATCTATGAATGCAGAAAACGCTTAACACATAATCACCTGGAACTGAATTATCTACAGTAGTTATGCAAAATTATTTATAGCTAAAGCAGAATAAAGTACCAAAAAGGCAGATAATGCACTAGTAAGATGCATAACTCGATGTAAAAAGATGCAAAGTGTAACTTTGGCACACGACTAACATTTAAAAATAGTTGCAACACACTGCTAACAATCTGCTAACATTTCTGGCACACCAAAATGCCAGATCTGCTGTAGTTAATTCAAAAATACATGATGATGGAAATCACATACTTCATCTGGAGATGCGGGTCGTTTCTTGCCTTTACATTTTTCGTCTGAAGAACTCATTATCAAAGGTTTTGAACAACAGTGGTCAAATAAACCACTGCCTGCCTGCTTCACCGTTTAACTAGCATAGCAGCTATCGAGAACCTGCGCGCAATGCATCTTGGAAGTTGTAGTTACAACGACGCAAAATTGAGTCTACGAGGCTACTTTTTTGCTTGGGTTCAGGGTAGGCCTATTTATTTTTTCCCACATTAATTTCTCACGTGTCGAGTACAATTATGTGGTTTTGTTTTATGAATACGGTGTATACTTTTTCTTGGTATACCCCGAAAGAATGGAAGTGAAATATGACAACATGCCCCATCGGTAGAGTAGCCTACATTGTAACAGGGGTACAATTGTAACATGACCATATGACAGCTTAAAATGCTATCTGATCTAATAAAAAAAGACAAACTAATCATGTCATTTTTTAATAATTAAAAATAAAATAATTTTTAGTTTGACAACGAACACACCGGAAAACACAGCTATACAAAATATAGTTCAAACATAAAATGATTAATAATTTCCGAACATTGACTCTCAGTTATGGAAGCTTGTTTCCGCCACAGAATGAAAAATAAAAAAGGTAATTGCGACTTTTTATCTCACAATTCTGACTTTATTTCTCAGAATTGCGAGATATAAAGTCAGAATTGCGTGATATAAAGTCAGAATTGCGTGAAATAAAGTCGCAATTGCGTGTTATAACGTCAGAATTGGGAGATATAAAGTCAGAATTGCGTGATATAAAGTCGCAATTGCGTGTTATAAAGTCAGAATTGCGTGATATAAAGTCTTAATTGCGTGTTATAAAGTCAGAATTGCGAGATACAAAGTCAGAATTGCGAGATACAAAGTCATAATTGCGTGATATAAAGTCAGAATTGCGTGTTATAAAGTCAGAATTGTGAGATATAAAGTCGCAATTGCGTGTTATAAAGTCAGAATTGTGAAAAACTATTCTGAGAGGAAAAAAGTCAAGTCAAGTTTATATCTCACAATTCTGAGAAAATATGTCAGAATTGCGAGATATAAACTCGCAGTTGTGTGTTATAAAGTCAGAATTCCGTGATATAAAGTCGGAATTGCGAGGAAAAAAAGTCAGAATTCTTAGTTTTCTCTCTCGCAATTCTGACTTTATAACACGCAATTGCGACTTTATATCACGCAATTCTGACTTTATAACACGCAATTGCGACTTTATATCACGCAATTCTGACTTTATAACACGCAATTGCGACTTTATATCACGCAATTCTGACTTAATAACACGCAATTGCGACTTTATTTCACGCAATTCTGACTTTATATCTCGCAATTGTGAGAAATAAATTCAGAGTTGCGAGATGTAAACTCGCAATTGTGAGAAAAAAAGTCAGAATTGTGAGATAAAAAGTCGCAGTTATTATTATTATTTATTTATTTAGTGGAGGAAACAATCTTCCATAAGGTTGTGCCCCGCTCTCCACGTATACTTTTTATTCATGCCTACATATAATTATTATTGATCAACACGTTCATTGTTAGAAACATTATAATTGTTGTAAAGGAAGTAACTTTTTTAAATTCACTTTTTTTTGTAGGCTAGACCTAAATGGAAGGCTAAATGTTGCAAACAAATTTCGTTTTTATGGAGAACAGAGACTATAAATTATAATATAAAACATAGATTAGGCCTATACAAATTATCAAATAAAATATAGAGAATATGTTATTCATTATAATGTAAATTATATAGAGACCATTTGTACCAACTGATGTGAATTTAGATTCGTCATGCATTGCCGTTTAATCAATTAAAACAAGGTTTTTATATATATGTAAATGTGGGGCTGAACTTGGCACGGGACATCTCTCTCTCTCTCTCTCTCTCTCTCTCTCTCTCTCTCTCTCTCTCTCTCTCTCTCTCTCTCTCTCTCTCTCTCTCTCTTCTGGCTCAGTGCGTTTATATAAACACATTAGCTCTTGGGTAGTCTAGTCTGAGATCCGGTCTGGCTGCACTTCCACTCAAATCATCTGTGGAACAGAGACTGACACTCATCTTCCTCATCTTCCTCCACACCAGCATCATTTCAGCGCCTGCTTCGACGACATCAAGCCATGGCTGTTACCGGCTGCTCTCAGTGCATCAAATATATGCTTTTCTTCTTAAACTTCATTTTCTGGGTAAGTTTGCTTGTTTACCAAAATTATTTTTAGTGTTCCTTGTACTACTATTGAAAAAGTCTAAAGTAATCCTATAGCTAACAAAACCACCTTCAAGTAAGACCTTTTTGCTAATGTTCCCATGATAAAGTTATGACAACGTTATTTCTGAATGTTCTCTGTCCAGTTTTTACTTTCAATCGTTAAGGAAACACTTTGGAAACGTTACTTTGGAATGTTCTCTGAAAATTCTAAAACAAGTAGCTAAAATAAAAAATGTAACATTTAAAAAACATTCAACTTAAAACCTTACAGGAAAAAAGGTTGTAAACAATATATGGCTAAGTAATGTTTTTGTGCTAATGTTTTGAGAGCATGATAAAAGACCAGATAACTTTGAACAAACACTTTTTGGTACTGGAAGAACGTTTGTAGATAGAGAACCTTTACCATAAGGATATAGCCAAAGTTCTGATAATTTTTCCTGTATATCTTTATCATGAAAAAGAAGAAAAGGTATTTTATGGTATTATACATTTATATCATACTGATATTTGTTATTACTAATATAATGTAGAATATTAATGTCACACTGTATAATACTATATATAAACAAACTTGTCATTTTGATTGTTCCTGAGTTAAATTAATCCAAAGGTCCTGATTTAGTCTTCAGAGCAGAAAAGCAAAAAAGTTCTGACTCTAAACAATCGTCCCATCTGAAGTGATTAGATGTGCAAAAACACACACACACATTTTTTTCACCCTTCTTCTCACAGATTATCTCCAGTGTTTTTTGTTGTTTTATGTCTTGTCTGATTTCTGCAATACTTCACTGACTGGATTTGAGATTTAAATGAAAAGATGAAAAGTCAGTCATCATCCCCCTCATGTCGTTCCAAACCTGTATGACTTCTTTGGAGCACAAAATGATTTTGAAGAATATCCATGCTGCTGTTTTACAGAATCAAAATAATGCCCAAAAAGGAAAAGGAAAAAAAAAAATAGAGTTTAAGTTTAAGGACATTTAAAACACATACCTGTACATTAACTGGACTAAATAATAACTGCATGTCATGCCATAGATAATTTGGTGTTTGCATGCATAATATTTTGTTAAAGCATAGTTTCTTTTGCATCTCAGTCAGTTAAATAGTGTAGTCAGAGTTTGTCTTGTGTTCTTAGACATGAAGAAAATGTGTGTCCCTCCAGAGAGCCTCCTGTAGAATGAGGGTTAGCTGTGGTTTTGCTATATTTTTACACTCTGTATGTCCATGTGCTTTAGGGACATGAATACACCTTAAAAGGACTGAAGCAAATACGAAAGAGAATCATAGGCAAACAAGTTGTTTTAGTAAATTTTGTTGATAATAATGGTCTGTGTTTCTTTGTGTGTGTGTGTGTGTGTGTGTGTGTGTGTGTGTGTGTGTGTGTGTGTGTGTGTATACTGTATATGTATATATATATATATATAACATATATATATACACACACACACATATGCTGCAATAACTTCATAAAATGTTGACATACAGTCTGCTGTGATTAAAACATCACATGATGTTCAAAGAATGATATCATAGAGTAAAACTAATTATGCGTTTTGAGAAATGTCAAATTAGCATTTAGCAGCAAGACAAACATTTTGGAATAACATTCATTACTGGAAATAAATGATGTTTACCGCATTCTGAGTTGTTCAAAAACTAAAGCTAAAAATTACGTAATTTTCTGACTCATCTTAATAAAAGTCTACTTCCCAATGCTGCAAATTTAAATGAATGTTTTCATCCAAGACCTTCAGCTTTCATGAGAATGAAGTTGTGTGATATCCATCCACAGCGCCAATCCCATACTCTCTCGAGATGCGTATTGTTTCCTGTCATTGTACTTTACATGCTGCCAACACAAAAATATATCTGCCTGACTTCCACAATTCTCTGAGTGAAGCTGCTGCTTCCTGAATTACAAAAAAATAAACAAACAGAGGGTATCACAGCGGACCGAAGAGGACACCCACCCCTTTTTTTGTGTGCGTGAATAACACTAGACCTGTCAGATGTTTCTTCCCCAAATGCAGGAAGAAATGACCTCTGGAATGACCTCCGGAAAAAGAATTGAAACAAACATTTCTGGGCGATGACTGTAGAATTTGAGTATTTAAATAGTGAATCTTTGCTGAAAAGCGCTCTGTTTTTCTCTTTGGTCTTCTCTTATTTTTAGCTGGCTGGTGGTGTGATTCTGGGTGTAGCTCTGTGGCTTCGCCATGACAGTCAGACCAGTAACCTCCTAATGCTCCAGTTTGAGGGAACTCAAGCACCAGGAACCTTTTATATCAGTAAGTGACTTACGCTCACACACTACAGCCGGCTTGGCCATTGATGACAAAGTTCTAATTATAAAGTTCAATTATAAATACAATAGTCAGCTCAGCTGCATGTAAGAGTGGATCCAACAGCTGTTTTATGCCTCAAGTAGGTTCAGATTTCAAATGTAAACTACTAGTTTTGTTCCAATTATCCAACCTTGTTATTTAAACTAGCCACCCAAACCCTGCCATCATGACCATCTAATAAGATTTAGATAAGTAACATTTATTTGGACTGTTTCAGTGTAATTCATTCTAATTTGGGGTCTTTATTTACCTATGTTTTATTATATATAATCCTGTACAATGTTGTTAAAAGTAAAGGCCCTTGCACACTGAGTCCGAAATTTTCGTATGCGTTTTTTCGGATTCGTGATTCGGTGGCTCTGAATTGTCAAAACACCATTCAAACTGCTTGCTACGGATGCGAAAAACACAGAAAATCGAACCCGATCCGATTTTTCTTATTACGGACGAAAGTTTCAGAGGCAGTGTGCAAGCGTGATTGACATAACGTGAAGTCGAATTTTTTTTAACGTGCGAAAATTTCGGATGTGAATTTCGGACTCAGTGTGCAATGGCCTTTAGGAGCAGAATAATAATGTATAATAATAATTACAAATATTCTGCTCACAACAAAAACACAGACAAAACAAAAAAGGACAAAACAGAGATGCAGAACAACTGAAGGACATGTAGCCTACAGCATAAATAAACAATTCACAATCAAGTAAGCATAACAGTATTTGAACAGGAAATGCATTGAAAATGTATAAACTTGCATATGTCCTTTATGTGAGCCAAGGGATAATCCACGGCTAGCTGTGCATTAAATGATTTTAATGCACCACATGGAGGAAAAGAGCCAATGTTATTGATGTTTGCAGAGCAATATTTGACTGAATGGACAAAAATGATGGTTCTATTGAATTACGGTCAGTTACGGCATTCTGCCTGCTTTAAATCAGACACTGAGATCAAACAGTGCTGGAAGATTTCATTTATTTGAGTTTATGAATTATAGCATTTATTTGAATTAATTATTGAGAGAGAAAGATAGAGAGTGATGAGAGATGCGTGTGTGAATTACCTGCATCTGTTCAGCTTCTCTCTCTATTAACAATAAAGCTGTGAGTTGAATTGCTGAGAAATATAATGTAGCGATTCAGTAAGCTAAGCTACTTTATTAATTAAGTCACAGGCCAGCGTTTGGTAACAAGTTTCTGTGCTGATAAATGTTTCTGTGTGTCGAGTTACGTGTGTGTGTGTGTGTGTGTTTGTGTGTGTGTTTCAATGAAAACAGCGTATTAATATAGAACGGTGACTGGATTTTAATGCACACCTTCCAGCCAATCAGAATTGAGGATTCAGACCATGGTATAATAATAGTTTGTTAAAGTTGGCATGAAATGGAAGTTGCTAGTCTTTTCTTCCCTATTGTGTCCTTATTTCTTCCCTATTCTAGATTATGAGGGCACATGCATTTTTAAATAATGATGTTTTGCATAGTTAAATAATTTATAATAAATCCTGCGATATTCCATAAAAAAATAAGAGTAGTCAAATTTGATTTCATTGTGACTTTGCATGATCAGGAAGCCTTTGCACTATGAACTCTGAGAAACAATTACTCCTGAAATAGAGGTGCATCTCCTCAAAAGATGGAAGGAAGAGGGAAGCCGGGTCTAAGCTGGACTTTGACTGGGTCACTAAATCACTTTTATGTGTACGTGTGTGTTTAAACAACTAATATGATGGCATCAGCGCATTATCACTGCATAAGAGCTTTGATCCTGTTTGTCATGTAGTCAGATAGAGTCATGTTGTCATTCCAGTATTTTCTTTAATAACACTTTATTTGAATGTTTTTGCATGAAGTCAGTGATTCTACAGACACACCCACAGGGTGTTTTAAAAGAACCAGGGAAAGACTAAAAGTGACCGCAGGGCGTGTTCATACTCCACCCGTATGTGCACAATCACACACACACACACACACTCACGTTTACACACTTAACCACAGCAGATGTACACAGAGTTCAGTGGCACAAGGTCAGCTTGTTGTGGGCACTAGCATAGTTAGCGGCCATTCATTTTTTTTAGAAATCATCGGGTTGTCTCTCTCTCCGCTCAGTATAAGTACATGTAGGAGCAAGAGCTCCGCCTGTTCCCTTTTATAGCAGCAACAACCTTTTCTGATTAAAGAAGTTTAAAGGGTTGTTGGTCTGGCCCACCCAGAGAAAGAAGAGAGAGATGAAGAGTTCTTCTCCCACTGCTCCTGAACATCTGTGTAATTGAAAAAGCCCTGCTCATGTGCCCGTTACACCACAAATTAGAATGAGCAGTGCTTGGGTTCGCTCAAGTGCCGGTTAAACAACCCTAAAAATATGTTCAAGCCCGGCCGCCCCAGCAAATCATTACAGCTTAGAGAGAAATCTGGCTGGAGAAAACTCTAAAATCCCTAAATATAAGTTTTTAAACAGAGAGTGGAGCTTGAGCTGCAGCGAGGGCAGAGTGTTTTGAGCAATGAAATAAATCTAAAAGAGGATACATCATCATATAGACTACTTGTTTCATATAAAAGAGGATGTATGATACAAGTATATACATTATATAGGCCTACACAATCTTTTTAAGACAAAAACGTAACGTATCTAACATAAAACTTTTATTTATCTTGAAACACAAATGAAGATCTTTTCGATGAAATCTGAGACCTTTCTGTCCCTCCATTGACAGATACGTAACTACCACTTTGACGCTTAAAAAGTTCATAAAGAGAACGTAAAACTAATCCATATGAATTGAGTGGTTTAGTCCAAATTTTCTGAAGAGACTCGATCGCTTTATATGATGAACAGATTTAATTTAGGCTTTTATTTACATATAAATATTCATCAACTCACAGATCAGTTGTGTTAAACGGAAGCTAAAGCATGTTCGCTTGACGTGCGAGAACCAATGAGGTTCATTCTGGTGTTACGCAGCACGTTTGAGCTTCTGCAAGAACCGATGAGGTTCATTCTCGTGTTACGCAGCACGTTTGAGCTTCTGCAAGAACCGATGAGGTTCATTCTCGTGTTACGCAGCACGTTTGAGCTTCTGCAAGAACCAATGAGGTTCATTCTCGTGTTACGCAGCACGTTTGAGCTTCTGCAAGAACCAATGAGGTTCATTCTCGTGTTACGCAGCACGTTTGAGCTTCTGCAAGAACCGATGAGGTTCATTCTGGTGTTACGCAGCACGTTTGAGCTTCTGCAAGAACCGATGAGGTTCATTCTCGTGTTACGCAGCACGTTTGAGCTTCTGCAAGAACCAATGAGGTTCATTCTCGTGTTACGCAGCACATTTGAGCTTCTGCAAGAACCAATGAGGTTCATTCTTGTGTTACGCAGCACGTTTGAGCTTCTGCAAGAACCAATGAGGTTCATTCTCGTGTTACGCAGCACATTTGAGCTTCTGGAAGAACCAATGAGGTTCATTCTGGTGTTACGCAGCACGTTTGAGCTTCTGCAAGAACCAATGAGGTTCATTCTCGTGTTACGCAGCACGTTTGAGCTTCTGCAAGAACCGATGAGGTTCATTCTCGTGTTACGCAGCACGTTTGAGCTTCTGCAAGAACCAATGAGGTTCATTCTCGTGTTACGCAGCACATTTGAGCTTCTGCAAGAACCAATGAGGTTCATTCTTGTGTTACGCAGCACGTTTGAGCTTCTGCAAGAACCAATGAGGTTCATTCTCGTGTTACGCAGCACATTTGAGCTTCTGGAAGAACCAATGAGGTTCATTCTGGTGTTACGCAGCACGTTTGAGCTTCTGCAAGAACCAATGAGGTTCATTCTCGTGTTACGCAGCACGTTTGAGCTTCTGCAAGAACCAATGAGGTTCATTCTCGTGTTACGCAGCACGTTTGAGCTTCTGCAAGAACCAATGAGGTTCATTCTCGTGTTACGCAGCACGTTTGAGCTTCTGCAAGAACCAATGAGGTTCATTCTCGTGTTACGCAGCACTTTTGAGCTTCTGCAAGAACCAATGAGGTTCATTCTCGTGTTACGCAGCACGTTTGAGCTTCTGCAAGAACCAATGAGGTTCATTCTTGTGTTACGCAGCACGTTTGAGCTTCTGCAAGAACCAATGAGGTTCATTATGGTGTTACGCAGCACATTTGAGCTTCTGCAAGAACCAATGAGGTTCATTCTCGTGTTACGCAGCACGTTTGAGCTTCTGCAAGAACCAATGAGGTTCATTCTTGTGTTACGCAGCACGTTTGAGCTTCTGCAAGAACCAATGAGGTTCATTCTCGTGTTACGCAGCACGTTTGAGCTTCTGGAAGAACCAATGAGGTTCATTCTGGTGTTACGCAGCACGTTTGAGCTTCTGCAAGAACCAATGAGGTTCATTCTCGTGTTACGCAGCACGTTTGAGCTTCTGCAAGAACCGATGAGGTTCATTCTGGTGTTACGCAGCACGTTTGAGCTTCTGCAAGAACCGATGAGGTTCATTCTCGTGTTACGCAGCACGTTTGAGCTTCTGCAAGAACCAATGAGATTCATTCTCGTGTTACGCAGCACATTTGAGCTTCTGCAAGAACCAATGAGGTTCATTCTTGTGTTACGCAGCACGTTTGAGCTTCTGCAAGAACCAATGAGGTTCATTCTCGTGTTACGCAGCACGTTTGAGCTTCTGGAAGAACCAATGAGGTTCATTCTGGTGTTACGCAGCACGTTTGAGCTTCTGCAAGAACCAATGAGGTTCATTCTCGTGTTACGCAGCACGTTTGAGCTTCTGCAAGAACCAATGAGGTTCATTCTCGTGTTACGCAGCACGTTTGAGCTTCTGCAAGAACCGATGAGGTTCATTCTCGTGTTACGCAGCACGTTTGAGCTTCTGCAAGAACCAATGAGGTTCATTCTTGTGTTACGCAGCACGTTTGAGCTTCTGCAAGAACCAATGAGGTTCATTCTTGTGTTACGCAGCACGTTTGAGCTTCTGCAAGAACCAATGAGGTTCATTCTCGTGTTACGCAGCACGTTTGAGCTTCTGGAAGAACCAATGAGGTTCATTCTGGTGTTACGCAGCACGTTTGAGCTTCTGCAAGAACCAATGAGGTTCATTCTCGTGTTACGCAGCACGTTTGAGCTTCTGCAAGAACCAATGAGGTTCATTCTCGTGTTACGCAGCACGTTTGAGCTTCTGCAAGAACCAATGAGGTTCATTCTCGTGTTACGCAGCACGTTTGAGCTTCTGGAAGAACCAATGAGGTTCATTCTGGTGTTTCGGAGCACGTTTGAGCTTCTGCAAGAACCAATGAGGTTCATTCTCATGTTAAGCAGCACGTTTGAGCTTCTGCAAGAACCAATGAGGTTCATTCTCGTGTTACGCAGCACGTTTGAGCTTCTGCAAGAACCAATGAGGTTCATTCTCGTGTTACGCAGCACGTTTGAGTTTCTGCAAGAACCGATGAGGTTCATTCTCGTGTTATGCAGCACATTTGAGCTTCTGCAAGAACCAATGAGGTTCAATCTGGTGTTACGCAGCACATTTGAGCTTCTGCAAGAACCAATGAGGTTCATTCTGGTGTTACGTAGCACATTTGAGCTTCTGCAAGAACCAATGAGGTTCATTATGGTGTTACGCAGCACATTTGAGCTTCTGCAAGAACCAATGAGGTTCATTCTCGTGTTACGCAGCACGTTTGAGCTTCTGCAAGAACCAATGAGGTTCATTCTCGTGTTACGCAGCACGTTTGAGTTTCTGCAAGAACCGATGAGGTTCATTCTCGTGTTACGCAGCACTTTTGAGCTTCTGCAAGAACCAATGAGGTTCATTCTGGTGTTATGCAGCACATTTGAGCTTCTGCAAGAACCAATGAGGTTCAATCTGGTGTTACGCAGCACATTTGAGCTTCTGCAAGAACCAATGAGGTTCATTCTGGTGTTACGCAGCACATTTGAGCTTCTGCAAGAACCAATGAGGTTCATTCTCGTGTTACGCAGCACGTTTGAACTTCTGCAAGAACCAATGAGGTTCATTCTCGTGTTACGCAGCACGTTTGAGTTTCTGCAAGAACCGATGAGGTTCATTCTGGTGTTACGCAGCACATTTGAGCTTCTGCAAGAACCAATGAGGTTCATTCTTGTGTTACGCAGCACGTTTGAGCTTCTGCAAGAACCAATGAGGTTCATTCTCGTGTTACGCAGCACGTTTGAGCTTCTGGAAGAACCAATGAGGTTCATTCTGGTGTTACGCAGCACGTTTGAGCTTCTGCAAGAACCAATGAGGTTCATTCTCGTGTTACGCAGCACGTTTGAGCTTCTGCAAGAACCAATGAGGTTCATTCTCGTGTTACGCAGCACGTTTGAGCTTCTGCAAGAACCGATGAGGTTCATTCTCGTGTTACGCAGCACGTTTGAGCTTCTGCAAGAACCAATGAGGTTCATTCTTGTGTTACGCAGCACGTTTGAGCTTCTGCAAGAACCAATGAGGTTCATTCTTGTGTTACGCAGCACGTTTGAGCTTCTGCAAGAACCAATGAGGTTCATTCTCGTGTTACGCAGCACGTTTGAGCTTCTGGAAGAACCAATGAGGTTCATTCTGGTGTTACGCAGCACGTTTGAGCTTCTGCAAGAACCAATGAGGTTCATTCTCGTGTTACGCAGCACGTTTGAGCTTCTGCAAGAACCAATGAGGTTCATTCTCGTGTTACGCAGCACGTTTGAGCTTCTGCAAGAACCAATGAGGTTCATTCTCGTGTTACGCAGCACGTTTGAGCTTCTGGAAGAACCAATGAGGTTCATTCTGGTGTTTCGGAGCACGTTTGAGCTTCTGCAAGAACCAATGAGGTTCATTCTCATGTTAAGCAGCACGTTTGAGCTTCTGCAAGAACCAATGAGGTTCATTCTCGTGTTACGCAGCACGTTTGAGCTTCTGCAAGAACCAATGAGGTTCATTCTCGTGTTACGCAGCACGTTTGAGTTTCTGCAAGAACCGATGAGGTTCATTCTCGTGTTATGCAGCACATTTGAGCTTCTGCAAGAACCAATGAGGTTCAATCTGGTGTTACGCAGCACATTTGAGCTTCTGCAAGAACCAATGAGGTTCATTCTGGTGTTACGTAGCACATTTGAGCTTCTGCAAGAACCAATGAGGTTCATTATGGTGTTACGCAGCACATTTGAGCTTCTGCAAGAACCAATGAGGTTCATTCTCGTGTTACGCAGCACGTTTGAGCTTCTGCAAGAACCAATGAGGTTCATTCTCGTGTTACGCAGCACGTTTGAGTTTCTGCAAGAACCGATGAGGTTCATTCTCGTGTTACGCAGCACTTTTGAGCTTCTGCAAGAACCAATGAGGTTCATTCTGGTGTTATGCAGCACATTTGAGCTTCTGCAAGAACCAATGAGGTTCAATCTGGTGTTACGCAGCACATTTGAGCTTCTGCAAGAACCAATGAGGTTCATTCTGGTGTTACGCAGCACATTTGAGCTTCTGCAAGAACCAATGAGGTTCATTCTCGTGTTACGCAGCACGTTTGAACTTCTGCAAGAACCAATGAGGTTCATTCTCGTGTTACGCAGCACGTTTGAGTTTCTGCAAGAACCGATGAGGTTCATTCTGGTGTTACGCAGCACATTTGAGCTTCTGCAAGAACCGATGAGGTTCGTTCTGGTGTTACGCAGCACATTTGAGCTTCTGCAAGAACCGACGAGGTTCATTCTCGTGTTACGCAGCACGTTTGAGCTTCTGCAAGAACCAATGAGGTTCATTCTCGCGTGTCAAGCAGGTTCGGTTGAGCTTCTGTTTATGTTCACTGATCAATGTTTATATGTGGATAAAAGACTAAATTCAATCTGTTCATCATATAAAGCGATCAAATCTCTTCAAAAACTAAACCACGCAATTCATATAGATTAGTTTTATGATCTCTTTATTAACTTTTTGAAGCATCAAAGTTTCAGTTAGCTGTCGATGGAGTGAGAGAAAGCTCTCAGATTTCATCAAAAAGATCTTCATTTGTCTTCCAAAGGTTTGGAATGACATGAGGATGAGTAATTAATGACAAAGTGTTCATTTTTGGATGTCCTATCTATATAAATTTAAACTATAATACATTTTCATTCAATTGCAATTAACTAAGTTAAGTCTCTAAAAACATTAAATTCGGTTTGCACTTAAGCATATTCTTTTAAAGTATTTTAGTATATACATAGACTATATATTAGGACTGTGTAGTAAGTGTAATTTTTCAAAAGAGAAGCTAGAAACGTGTTTCTTTTCTTCTTTCTAACATACTGGAATATTAAACAGTGCGGGCGTTAACAGTTTAATTCTTTGGTTTAGGGGTTTAGAACAAACTCCCTAAACTTTAGTATTAGCAGTAATAATAATGATACATTTACAGAGATGTTTTCCACGTGTTTAGAGACAGTCGTGTTTTTCAGATGCTGCACAGAAAGCAAATCTGGCTCTCTTATGTGGAAGTTTCCTGTTTAGACTAGATTTTCCTATGCCTGTTTATAGTTTGTATGGTAATATGCTCTTTTACCTACAAGTCTGAGCCTGAGATTTTCTCGCTCTCTCTGTTTTTGCAGTGTTTAAAGCTACTGTTGTACTGTAAGTCAGACAGGAAAATACTCAGTAGCTTTTTTTAGTTTTTGCCTCTGAATTCCACAGAGCAAAGTGAGACATAAAAAAGAGGAATATACTTTACCAGCTCAACGTTGAGTTACAGTTAGTCAGTGCATTATTTTATTTATCCTACATTTTTTTTTATCTATCATTAGGATGAAGACTATATACAGTGATGTGAATAAGTTAGGACACCCATGCTAAAGTTGCCTAAAAAGAGGAATAAAAAATCATCTTTTGGAAATTGATCTTAATGCTTTAATTGGAAAAATGAGGAAAAATCCAACCTTTAAGGACACCAATTTTCTTGGTGTATGAATAATGTATCATAAATAAATAAATGTTCTTCCTTAAAACACAGGGTGCATAAGTCAGGACACCCCTATGTTAAATTCCCATAGAGGCAGGCAGATTTTTATTTTTAAAGGCCATTTCATGCATCCAGGATAATATGCATCCTGATAAAGTTCCCTTGGCCTTTGGAATTAAAATAGACCCACATCATCACACTACCTTCACCATACCTAGAGATTGGCATGGGGCACTTTCCATAAGATCATAAGGAATATTCCATAAGGAATGTGATGATGTGGGGATATTTTAATTCCAAAGACCAAACAAACTTTATCAGGATGCATATTATCCTGGATCCATGAAATAACTGGCCTTTAAAAATAAAAATCTGCCTGCCTCTATGGGAATTTAACATAGGGGTGTCCTGACTTATGCACCCTGTATTTTAAGGAAGAACATTTATTTATTTATGATACATTATTCATTCACAAAGAAAATTGGTGTCCTTAAAGGTTGGATTTTTCCTCATTTTTTAAATTAAGGCATTAAGATCAATTTCCAAAAGATGATTTTTTATTCCTCGTTTTAGGCAACTTTAGCATGGGTGTCCTAACTTATTCACATCACTGTACTCCACATACAGAAGTTTTAAACTCAATCACAAATATACTAATAGGGTTCAAATTTGAGGTAATGTTCAACACAGCTGCACACATGCCATCTAGTGGCAAAATATTGCATTAGCCGGTTGCAAAATCACAATATCTGTTCATAAATATGATGAGGAATTCTAGAAACTGTGTGAACACGTGCAATTAATGTGAATCTCTAACTGTTTGATGTCAGGATCATATACATACATGATCTGTGTTGCTCTTTCAGGTGTGTATGTTCTCATAGCGATTGGGGCTGTAATGATGTTTGTGGGGTTCCTCGGCTGCTATGGAGCTATTCAGGAATCTCAATGTCTCTTAGGAACGGTGGGTTTCACTCAACTCATACTGTTCATTCTGCATGCCTTTATGTACCATTCATCTTCAAAAGACCTTTACAAGAGCTACGGTTTAATTACTCAAAACCATTACAGTTTGCATTAACTGTTCCCCAATTTCACCAGACTCTTGTACACTTTACTTTAGAATATACTTAAATACAAACTGAATATAATGTTTTTGGACACTTAACTGCATTGCAGTTAAATTAAAATGTAGCAAACACTTTACAATAAGGTTTCATTTGTTATCATTATAGTTAACTATATTAAATAATATGAACTAACACTGAACAATACTTCTACAGCATTTATTAATCTCAGTTAATGTTAATATCAACATTTAGCCTATTAATATTTTATCAAAAGTTGTATCTGTAAACACCATGGTTAACACTAGTAAATGCATTGTGAACTAACATAAACATGAATATTTTTAATTTTACATTAAAACATTAACAAAGGCTAATAAATATTGTAAGAATATATTGCTCATTGTTAACAAATGAGACCTTATTGTAAAGTGTTACCAAAATGTGTAATGGTTTACATTAATATTAAATGCAATTAGCAGAATTTTAGAGGTCTGTGAAACCGGGGTTATATAATCATAATTATTCATAATTACTTCTTGTCTTTGAAATATGGTTAAAGTGTAGTGCTGAAAGTACTGACAACCAAACTAGAATATATGTAATTCCTATTGTTACTTGTACATCACATAATTAAATTAATTTGTAATGATAATGTTGCAATTTAGTACATTTATTTAAAAGTATATTAACTTAATATCAAATAACACTGCAGTTAAAAATAAAATCAAGTCCTTTACATGTGCTTCATGGTAGATTGGTGAATTATGGTAGGCAAAAATAAGTGTAGCCTATTTATTTAAAGTACAACTAATATGATACTATGTTAAACTATAATAATTCAAATTGTACCTAAAATGTAAACGTAAAACTATTCATTTTACATTATGACGAAGTGCACTATTTAAAAGTCATGAAAGTGTAAACTTAAACTTAAATGGCCATTTGCAAGTTCAGTTTTTAAAAAAACACATTTTTAAGATTTAAAGTACACTACAAATACACATTCAATACAATTAAGCATGCTTCTTTTTTTTTTTACAACAAGGGTTGTGCTGTTTAGTCATAATGTTTTAATGATTTTTTTAGGAAAAACTACACAGTCATACCTTCCTATTCCAGTACTTCTTTCTTCATCACACATTTTTGTCTTTTTCTCCCTCAGTTCTTCACATGTTTAGTGATCCTCTTCGCCTGTGAGGTGGCAGCAGGAATATGGGGCTTTATTAACAGGGACACAGTATGTCAACACACACATAAACACTCAAAGAGTCTGTCTGTATGTTAAGACCTTCATTTTGAGAGCGTCACTCTCCTCTTTCTGTCCGTCCAGATCTCCACTGAGCTCATTAACTTCTATGATACTGCATACATTAAAGCTGTGGATCCTGTGGACACCACATCCAGACAGACAGCTGGCAAAGTCCTGGAGGTCTTCCATAACACAGTGAGTTTCCAAAATCAGTTCTCTCATCAAAACTCCTCTGCTTTTGCCAGTTAATAATCCCTATCCCATCTTTTTCACACTCTCTCAACATCTAGCTTGAGTGCTGTGGTAAAGGGGATGATAATGAAGTTTTCACAGCTTTCCAGGCCTCTCTGTGTCCCAAGAAGACCAACCCAGTCGACCTGCTCATCTCTCAGGTATCTGTTGTATGTAGTGTCAACAAAAAACGTGACATTTGTATATAACAAATATTTCTATGGTAAAACAACATCTAAACATTTGACCAGTGTGGCTCACACAATGACAAAAACACTTTTTATTTTGGTGGCATTGGCCGATTTACTACACATTAACTAGGTTTTGAAGCATGAATTAAATATTTTGGGTGAGTAACTACATTTTACAGACATGCAACAGAGTTCTGATGTTCCAACAAACTGTTGTGACAATTGCACTTACAGTTTAGAGAATGCTAAGACTGTTTTGATTAAAAATGCAGAGTTGCCACACGAAGCTAAGGGACCTGTTCTCTGAGAAACTCCATGTCATTGGATTGGCCGCCCTAGTGATCGCTGTCATTATGGTGAGAATGTACACACATGCACAATTACAGACCTGTGCTAAGAATAACTCACCGCCCCTCCCAAAATTTATAATTATAATTTCCTCTCTGATTCGTGTCCAGGTTTTTGAGATGATCTTCACCATGGTCCTCTGCTGTGCAATCCGCAATGCTCCTGCATACTGAGTTAATGAAGACCAGGCTGATCAACAATGTTTGATTTTTCCTAGTGATGGGCAGGAGGCCATTTCACTTTTGCATTCCCTCTCTTTTCAAGTTCAGATGTCCAAACTCTGAACATTGATCCCTGTGTTTGTAGAGAGGACTTTTCAAGTGAATGCACACCGAATGCTATAATAAATAAACCAATAACTGATATCAGGGAAGAGGAATAATGTGATTGACAGTAATATGGATAACATTGCTATTATGTATTGTTTTACTTTTATTTAATCAGTTTATTAGATTTTTTCTTACATTGCTCTTATGGCCTATTTTCAACTTTTAGTAGTAAAAGTGCTTCAATGCACTGACATTTTAGTTTGTGTATGTGTGCTCCTTTGTAAAGTATATCAATGTGATGTTTATAGAGAGATAACCTATGAATCCGTTATGCAACAAGTAATTTTGTATCTAGCATATCACTGTGCAACAATGCATTGGATTTCATTAGTGGCCCTTATGATGATAATCTAATGATTTAAACCAAAATCAAATAATTCATTACTCAATGAGCCCATACTTTTTTTTATTTTGGGGACATTCAGTTTATTTCTAATAAATCTAAAATAAAATAAAATAAAAAAATCTGCCAAATTAATGCGTCATGAATGTTGTGTTAGTAATGTATTGAATAAGGGCCGGGGCCCCTTTAGGTTGGGGAGGCGGGTGTGTGTCCCTCGATCCATTCGCGTTCACCGTGCGGCCCAGTGTGCTTGGACCAAAATCTTACTTTATTTTAAGCATATTTGCATAAATGTTTAAGGCCAACATATTATAATTTCATTCCAATTAAATGTGAAGACTGTAGAAATAGAATGTACAGACAGACAGATAGATAGATAGAGAAAGATGGCATTGTGCAAAGAAAACTGCACTGCCGCTTTAAGAACAATGTTTGCAAAATTCAAATGATATATAGAGATAAATTATGATAGGTGCAAAGAAAACTGCACTGTCGCTTTAAGAACAATGTTTGCCAGATTCAAAAGATAGATAGATAGATAGATAGATAGATAGATAGATAGATAGATAGATAGATAGATAGATAGATAGATAGATAGATAGATAGATAGATAGATAGATAGATAGATAGATAGATAGAGAAAACATTCTGCACTGTCGCTTTAAGAGCAGTGTGCGCGATTCAAAAGGTGAGGCTCCGCCCACTCAGTCTGAGGTCAGTTTCGTTTCTTCGATCGAGAGACGTTCTGCTGTAACAAACCTTTAATGATGGGCGCATCTAATGACAAACCTCTGAAATGTCCTCTGTGTCATGAGGAGTGTCGGGATCAGGTGACGCTGGGATGCGGACACAGCTTCTGTCGGGTTTGTATCATAGAGTTATGGAGTGGATCTGACACTGGACCGTATTACTGCCCCGAGTGTAGATACGAGTACCAGCAGCTGCCGGACTACACGGACGGAGCCTCGACATCTACAGCCACACCAAACACACGTACGTTCATTAACACACACCTAAACAAACCTTGAGTTGTTGGACCTTGATCGCTTCTAGCCTATGTTATATTTGTTGTGCACATGTGTAAATTGACCATGACGTAGGCCACAATTACTGCTGTGTGTTTACTCTGTTGTAGTTGATTAACGTTAACGTTAGTTGTCTTACATCAAGTTTCAAGCATAATGCTTTAATAGTGAATAGGAGGACGCATTTTAGATTCTTCTTATAGAGTTATAGAAATCAAGACTTTTCACAGTTTCACTAGTTTGTTTAATTTTTATACTAACAATGTTCAACAGTTTGTAACCACACTATAGCCTACATTACGGGAGAATTATGATATTTTTTGTCATTTTCAGTCATTTCCAAAACAAAATCATTAAGGCAATATCAAATGTATTATATTTGAAAGCATTCTACGACAGAAATGATATATTTATATATTTTAGGATAGAAAACTCAAAGCTAGATTTTTTTTAAAATATTACACACTATTGAATAATATTTATTTTACACTTTGTGTATAATTTGACAATTGCAAAGTGATTTGAAATGATGTACAATCAAAATAATTTAATTAGTGACGGTTACCTTGCACATCAAATTATTCAATTTTAGGCACTTTACTGAACTGATATATTCAGTCTCATTGGTAAACAAGTTAAAAAAACAACGACCACAACTGAGAGGTATAATTAAAAAAATATTCTATATTGTGTCAAAATGATTTTTATAATTTAGTTTCATAGATTAAGAAGACCAAAAGTATGAGTCTATGACAATAAAACGTGAAAGCCAATTGAAAAAAACAAATAATAATAATAATTAAAGTATGGTAAAAAAAAAAAAAAGCTTCCAAGACTGTTTTAATGTGATTTTCATATATCAAAAATAAAAAGTTGAAATCTGTTGGCTTTAATAAAATCAATCTCTAAACAAAAATAAAAAAGCAGAAGCTGGAGAAAATCACTTACAGTACATAATGCGGTTCCATGTTGTCCTCTAGATTGGGCCTTCAGAAAGAAGCACCATGGCCGGCACTCGAAGAAATGGCCTGGGAAGAGGAAGTTCAGTTCGGCGTTCCATGGTGGCGGATGGAGACTTGGCACAGCGCCATTTAATGACATCGTCAGTGACCCTGATGTAATCGACATCAATGACTCTGATGAAGAAACATCAATACCACGGAAAAGAAAGGCCACAGCAGATGAACGCCAACTTGAAAGCCAGACTCCATCAGTGGTTTGTGGGATGACCTCTACAAGTCACACATCAACACAACACACACCTCCAGAAGCAGTGGAGATCACATATCCTCATGTAGAATCATCTCCTGAGAGGAACACAAGTTCAGACCAGCATATCGTGGCTTCACACGGTGACACAGGCTTACCCAGGAGAAGCAGCACATCTCAGGGAGAGAAAGAAGTCTCAAAAGAGCCACCAGCAACCTCTTCCAAAGCCAGTGACTTCCCAGCAGTCAACACCACCTCTAATTCGCTTGGAAGGCGGGAAAAGGACAGTGCTTCTAACAGTGAAGAGGCCCTCAGGATCTCCTCTGCATCTTCAGACAGACTTTCCAGGAGCAGCTCTGTGCCGTGTCATTACTGTCCCAGTTCAGACCAGAAGGTGGCGGTAAAGACCTGCCTGGTTTGCGGGGCCTCCATGTGCTCCGAGCATCTGCGCGCGCACCTGGAAAAGCCTGTGTTCCAGAACCACCCGCTTGTGGACGCTGTGGAGGATGTGTCTCTCTGGAGATGCCAAGAACACCAGGAGATGAACCGGATCTACTGTCGATCATGTGCAGTGTGTGTTTGTACTGTGTGTTCCCTGGTCGGGTCACACAAGGGGCACGAGTGCATCAGCATCCGTGAGGCAGAGCAGGAGCTCAGAGTGAGGCATTATTTGGCACTTTTTTTCTCCTTTCGAATGGTTTTAATTGGTGATTTAATATGTGGCTCGACATTCATGTTACTATTGTGAATAGTGTAGGTTTTAAGCATATATTAAGTAGTACACTATCGTTCAAAAGTTTTTAAAGGGATAGTTCACCCAAAAATGAAAATTCTGTCATTAATTACTCACTCTCATGTTGTTCCAAAACCATAAGACCTTCGTTCATCATTCATTCAAATGAAGATCTTTTTTGATGAAATCTGAGTGGTTTCTGTTCCTCCATTGACAGCTACACAATTACCACTTTGATGCTTCAAAAAGTTCATTAAGAGATCGTAAAACTAACTAATCCATATGAATTGAGCGGTTTAGTCCAAATTTTCTGAAGAAACTCGATCTCTTTATATGATGATCAGGTTAAATTTAGTCTTTTATTCGCATATAAACATTGATCAAGCGAACATAAACTGAAGCTCAAACGTGCTGCGTAACACGAGAATAAACCTCATTGGTTTCTCGCACGTCAAGCGAACATTATTGGTCTTCCGTTTATCACAACTGATGTGTGAGTTGACGAATGTTTATATGTGAATAAAAGCCTAAATTTGAAATAGAAATATTTTTTAACATGATAAATGTCACTTTTGATCATTTTAATGTGTTCTTGCTCATTGGTTTATCTGCATTAATTTCTCAGGGCTCACTGAAGGATGAGATGCAAAAAATACAAAAAACGGAAAAGTCCATTCAGGGAAAACTCTCTGAGCTCAGTGAGAAAAAGCGTGGTGTCCAGGTAAGTGTAAGTGTATCATGATGTTGAATGAGTTGTTGCAAGTTTTGTTGTTGTTGTAGTTGTTGTTTAGTCATTCATTTTGTATTTTATAGTAATTTTTTTAACTTGTTCATGTTTTTAAGCTTTCTTTGATCCAGTGTTGTTATTAACAAAAAAATAACAAATAGTTTTGCCAATTTTAATTAAACTGAAATAAAATGACATATCAATATTAGATGAAAAACTTAAACTTAAAACATGAAAATTAGAAATGTTGCCTGGACAGCTAACTGAAATTAGATAAGTTGAAGTACTAAAATTACTAATATTGAAAGAGAAATATTTATATAGAAATCTAAATGTAATTAGAAATCGCTGAATAGAAATCAGTAAGCACATAACAAAATGGCTAAAAATGAAAATAGAAAAATACAAGCTACAAGTATATAAAATGATTCTAAAATAACACGGGTCATACACATTGGGTCTGGATGGTTGGGTCTCTAAAGCACTTTGGTCATCTCTTGTGTTGTTTTTAAATGGGCTTTCGAAATAAAATGTTTGATTGACATGAAATCAACCATGATCTCTGATATAAGTCAAGTCAATATTAGTGTTAAAAGCAAAGTTTATTTATAGATTCCCTAACAGAAAAGATCAACAAGGAATAGTTCAGCATACAATAGCATAAACTAAAATGTTACCTCTTTGTGCAGTAACTCTCTTGTTTCTCTGACTCTTGTAGACGGGGCTGGAGGACGTGCGGGCTGCAGTTCTGCAGCAGTATCAGGTGATGCGAGAGGCTCTGGAGCACGAGGAGGGACAGGCGTTACGCTGCGTAGCCCAGGAAGAGCACAGAGTGCTGGGAAGCATTGACAAGCAGCTGGACACATTACAGTGCACCTTGACATCTAGCCAGACCATATTAAACACCTTGCAGGGAATGAGCAATGCTGAGCGGGTGTCACAGTACCAGGACCAGGCCTTCATTATGGTACGACAAGCAGCAGTGATCATTAGCTAGCTATGTTTCCATCCTTCTATTTTCATGCTCATTTTGGGATAACATGTTAAAAAAACGCTGGAGAGAAATGCTAAGAGTTGCATAAATTCTAAAAATCCACATTAAAAAACTTAAGTGCTCAATAATATTTTAACGGTTATGAAGACATGCACATAAACTACTGTACAATGGAAACACATTTACTGAATAAATTCCTCGATGCGCAACAAAAAACTCACGTTGACTGTCTCAACAGAGGATGTGATTGGATTACTGGACTAACCAGCAGATAATTGTCATTGCATCATTGTTTTAGTTCTTCTGAAATACCTGTGCAAGTCTGTCATGAGAATGATTTGGTTTAATTCCCTCCCAGAAGCGTGTCACATGATAACATTGCCTCCGAACGCAAGATAACATGACAGTGTGTATTGCGTTTTGTTTGTGTTCTGAGGCGCAAGTAATCTGATGTAAGTTAAAAGAGACACAGTTTCTTCCCCAATTGCAGCAACTTCAATTTTTATTAGATATTTTGCGGCACTTTCTCAGGAAGTGGCGATTTTGTTCTCATGAACACATGGGATGAAAACGCTGTTTATTCGCAAATGTTTTATGCGATATTACAGTTTTGTGCAGGTTAAATTCGCAACTTTGGATGGAAACATAGCTAATGAGAGATTTACAGAGAGATTTGTAGTTTTTTTTTTTATGAAACATATTTTGGTACTTTGATTTTAGTAAAGTTGAATATGTAACGCAACTCTTACTGTTTATTTCAGGAATACAGCAAAATAGCAGGACAGTAAGTAAAATGGTTCAATTATTTGGTGATTTGGATAAATACTGTATACTAATTTAAGGGATATTTCACCCAAAAATGAAAATTCTGTCATTATTCACTCACCCTCAAGTTGTTCCAAACCTATGAGTTTCTTTCTTCTGCTGAACAAAAAAGAAGATATTTTGAAGAATGTTTGTAACCAAACATTTGTGGGGCACCATTGACTTCCATAGTATGGAAAAAACACTATGGAGGTCAATGGTATTTAATATCTTATTTTGTGTTCAGCAGAACAAAGAAATGTACACAGGTTTGGAAGTTAAGGGAGAGTAAATGATGACAGAATTTTCATGTTTGGGTGAACTATCCCTTTAAGTGTTTTTAATTATTTCTAACCACCCTGTCTTCATCCAGACTGACTGCACTGTCTGACCCTGTGCAAACACTCCAGCCTCCTCAGGAGATAAACCAAGACCGACTGGACTGTCTTCATGACTGGACCGAGAGGAGACTGGAGACTGTGCTCATAACACTGCCTCACCGAGACCCTTTCAGACTGCTGTGTGAGTCATTTACACTCCTAATTATACTACAAATACTGTAGGACATATAAATATAAATATATATATATATAGCCCTATTCAGACAGTAATTGCTTTTCATGTGGACGTCTATAAACCGAGTCGTGCTGCTTAATACTGTATATTTTTGGAAACCATGATACATTTTTTTCAGGATTCTTTGATGAATAGAAAGTTCAAAAGAACAGCATTTATTTGCAATAGAAATCTGTACGGTCACTTGATCAAAATCCATATTTCAAAAGTATACTTTATTTTAATATTTTTTGACCCCAAACTTGAATGGTAGTGTAGGTACCACTTACACTTTTACTTTAAACACATTTTAAAATCTTTAAATAATGTCAATAAGTAAGGAATTTTAATAAGTAATTTTATTAAATTTGGTATTGTGATATATTATATTATACCGGAATACTATAATGGCAGATAAACAAAGCATTTTAGAATTTTATATTAAAAGATAATATACTTTAGTTTAGGGTCCAATTATCTCTATTAACTAGTTGCTTATTAGCATAAATTTTACTAGGATATTGGCTTTTTATTAGTACTTATAAACCACATATTAAAGAGCACCTATTATGCCCCTTTTCACAAGATGTAAAATAAGTCTCTGATGTCCCAAGAGTGTGTATGTGAAGTTTTAGCTCAAAATACGTAACTAATAATTTTTTACAGCATGTTTAAATTGTCACTTTTTGGGGCTCAGAAAAACGCACCATTTTAGTGTGTTTAAATGCAAGTGAGCTGCTGCTCCCGCACAGGGGGCGGAGCCTCACAAGTTCGCGCTCAGAGCCAGGACAATCTCATCTGATAATATCAAAACAGAAACTCTCAGTAGCGGTGTTTATTTCGACCCGGAGTCGGACAATAATGCCCACAGAGCCAGAGAATTTTTATTATTATTATTATTTAACCTTTATTTAACCAGGAAAAGTCCCATTCAGTTACAGTAACTCTTCTCCCAGGGAGTCCTGGCCAAGACGGGCGGCCAAAAGTAAAAAAAAAAATACATAAAAGACATTACAAAGGTTATATACTACATCACAAATCTCTATACATACATTATACATATTAAAACACAAACAAGACATTATACTTAACGTAAGCAAATACAGACATACAACTTAAAAGGCACCTAGCTAAAAACAATTATTCTGTTCAGAGTTGACTTTAAAAGGTTTTTTAAAGTATTAATAGGTGGAAGTGATTCTAGTTTTTTGGAGTTCATTCCAAACCTTTGGTGCATATGATGAGAAAGCTTTTTTACCTAGTTCTGTTCTTGTTGATGGAATAATTAATAGTATTTTTTTTTGACAACCTTGTCCTATAAACACTATTATGTAATGAAACGCAAGGCTGAGTGGTATAGTACATCTATTTTTTTTTAACAAAAATGAAGTAGAGTGCATATAAATAAGGTCACCATAATTCAAAACTGATAAGAATGTGCTCTGTACCAACCTTTTCCATGCTGAATATGGAAAGCACTTCTTTAATTTAAAATAAAAACCTACTGTAACTTGGGTCTGAGTTTTTTTTTAAAAGGTTCTCAATATAGATCCCAGAAGACAATTTATCATCCAACCAAATACCTAGGTTTTTGTAGGATGTCACTCTCTCTATTGGAGTACCACTTTGTGTTGAAATAGTGAAATCCATAAGAGAATGCGAATGTGTAAAAAACATAATTTTTTTATAGCATTTAATACCAACTTTAATCCTACCAGAGATTTTTGTACCTGACTAAAGGCAGACTGTAAATGATGAATTGCTTCATTCAATGACACAGCAGAGGTGTACAAAATAGTATCATCTGCATAAAAATGAGCCTTTGTTTGATTCAGATCCACACCTAAATTATTTATATAAATAGAAAATAAAATAGGACCCAAAACTGATCCTTGAGGAACACCCATTTTTACTTCTAGCAAGGATAAGGTACACAGTTATCTAATGCCACACACTGAGTTCTATCACTCAGGTAATCGAAAACCTATTTAGCTCTAGAATATTATGCTGTATAGAAATAGAACAGGTATAGTTTAGTTTAATTACGGTTATAACTTATTTTTCATCTTGCTTTTATCCACTAGTAGTACAAGCCTGTTTTATCGGACCCCACCAGAATGATGGCCAAAGATATACTGATGAATTGAATGAAGTTTATTGTACATCACACAAAAGATGAAGCGTCAGTTTTACTCCAGAAAATCACCGTAAGAGCTGAATAAACAGTATAAGAGGTCATACCCCCGGACCCCCCTAGGGAGAGCACCGGCCCCCACATAATAAATCCCAATTTAACCCCTGCTTATTCCTAATATGAACTGTTTCACATGAAACCTCAAATGCAAGACATTGATTCCATGAGACTGAGTTTGTCTGTATGAGTTTGTAAATGGCAATCTGTGCCCTTTTGTAGTGTGTACATACCATTTCTCATCAAACAGTGATAACTGTGATTAAATTCAGTATATACGTCTGTCATATGTTGCCACCCCTCAAAAATACCTGCCTCCCTCTCGCCACCCCATAAATGTTTTTCTAGATCCGCCCCTGGTCACATTGCCCCGAATCTGAGAATGGCTTGTTCTGAGACAGTGCTTATGATTTAAGGGATTTAAAAAAAAGCCCTGGGTGGATTTTTATCATTATAGGGTGGTTGTGTACACACTGCCAAAACACATTTATGTTCAAACACCATGTAAAAGCGAATTTTGAATAATAGGTGCCCTTTAATGCCTTATTCTGCATGACCATATTCTACATCCCTTAATCCTAATTGGTCACTCTTTAGATTAGGGTTCAATTCTCACTATTAACTAACTTTTAACTACAACTTTTGCCTCAATAAACTCCTAATTACTGCTTATTAATAGTTAGTGATGTATTTTTTAAGTTTAGGTATTGCGCATAATTTTACTCATTCCCGCAGATTTTGTGCTCACTCCCAGCGCGCGCTCATGAAGCCGCCTCTCAGTACTAAATTTTGTTCTTTTTTCGCTGCTTATTGGGCTTAAACTGTCAAATACACATAAAATAATGTAAAAATGGCAGTTTCGGTGAGTATTCATGTAAACAGTCAGTTATGTTTTAAGTGAATGTAAACAGTTGAGAAAGAAAACGTGTGTGTAACAGGATAATGTATATAAAGTGACAGCAGTCTAATAAACCTGCTGCCAAATTATGAGATAATACTAAAAATATCTATACGGCAGTTTTCCCCATGGTATCGATGTCAAAATTGTGGCCAGTGATAATGCTGAGGGGCTGATAACTTTGGAAAACCACTAGCCACAGTGTCTGGTGAGCAAAAAAAGTTAGTGTCAAGACCCGGACACAAATATTACGTCTGACACCTGATGTTTCTGTCTGCAGATGGGATAAGCCCAAGTCTGGATCCTGATACTGCCCATCCAAAACTGCTGCTGTCGGATGAAAACCGTACGGTGGAGTACAGCGAGACCCAGCAGGACTACAGCGAGCAGGAGACACGCTTCAACATTTTCCCCCAGGTGCTGGGCTCTCGTGCCATAGACGGGGGGTGCTGCTACTGGGAAGTGGAGGTCTCTCTGGATGAGGGCCGCTGGAAGCTGGGCGTCTGTGATGGTCAGATAGGCAGAAAGGGGCAAAAGGACGTCTGCCGTATCGGCTTCTACCCCAATTCTTGGTGTTTAATTTATGAGAAGGGAAAGGTGGAAGCTCTGCACGATAAGGTGGCTTCACCTGTGTGTGCCGCTGAACTGTGGAAGGTCGGAGTGCTGCTGGATTTTAAAGAAGGTCGCTTGTCTTTTTATAGCGTGGCCAGGGAAGGAGCTCTTTCTTTGCTGTACAGTTTTGAGCATAAGTTCACTGAGCCCTTGTATCCGGCGCTGGCGGTTTCTAAAACTCAGCTCAGCATCTGTGATATATTTACCAAGTCCACTGCAGACTAGACTATGTTATGACACTTTATTATATTAAGAAACACAAATCACTTACATTCCACAAAACATCATTCCAATAGTCATGACTGCTGAATCTAAGAGTGCAAGAGGACTTGAAAACAATGGCCTATTTTTTTCTGAATGATCGATGATGATTCTCTGATTTTTAATAGGGAAGATTTACATATCTGAGCCATTTCCATTCCAAATATATGCTTTATATATGCATTTATGTATCATCTTCTGGAATGGTCTTTTTTCAAAACAATCTTGCACAGCCTTTTAAATTTTTTCAACCACTTCTTGATCTTTTTTTAAAATGTTATTCTTATTAATTTGATCATTTTAGATAAATAATTTTGTATTTTTATAATAAGTAAAATATAAATGTCCATTGTATTTTCATGTATACTTAAATAAACTAAAAGGCCAGGAGAAATATTTCTCAGTAATCTAAAAGACTAGATGAAGTGAAACATTTCAAACGTTACTCGATTTTATACTAGATACCAGCATATCTATATCATTCCATGTTGAATTACTGTTTCGAGTTGATGAATATTGCATTTTAACTCTAGGTGGCAGTATTGTTCAATATCTAATTTGAAATTTCTATGATGATTGTTTAAACTTTTTAAAGTAAATTTTATGGAATTAAATTAAGATGTTTCTTAAAAATTGACTGTTATTTTCAAGTTGATCTGCTTCTCAGATGTTTAACAGCACAAATATTCTTCTGTGCTGTACTGTGTTCATGAATTACCTGTGAGATATTTCTTGATAAAGCCTGTGTTGTCACAAATGCTTTTCTCATTTCGTATGTTTTGTAAATAAGGATGTGCCCTTTTATTTTCATTCAAGCCACTGGTGGGAAATGTCCTTCAGGAGTCTTTAGTTCTAAACACTGCTTTCACAATTCATTTCAGGTCAATACAAATTGCCCTGGCTGTCTCTGTTTTTTTTTTTTTACAAATATAAATTTACTTTATTTATTAATGTTTTTACTCAACATTTGTGCAGTTTTTGGAGGATTTATTATATCTTTTAAATATCTATAAATAAATAAATACATATTTATTTATCGTTGGACTCAAAATAGACAAAATTCATCATCAAAATCAGAAACAACGCAGAACATTTTATTTTTATTTTTTACTGCTTTATTTGTTATTGTTGTTCAGTTGAAATAAATGATAAAATCTTAAGACTCCAACATTTATCTTTGTAACATGTTGTTCAGGTTTGATTATAATCATACTGTAACATTATTGAAAAATAATGTTTTTTTCAGTACGCAAAAATTTGCTAAACTTTGACAAAAAGTATTTTGTTTTTGTTATAATTGTGATTTTAAAATTTTTATATATGAATCCAACTGAATCCAACTTTAGAATCTTTCAGTAATTCAAATAGCATATAGGCCTTGTGGAGCTATATAGCCATCTAGTGGTTAAAGTGATTTATTACAAATTTTAACCTGTATTTAAAAAAAAAAATGGGCAAAAATCTTACATTAAACCTTGTAAAATTATCCATGGTATCCCCAGGAATGAAAGTTTGAAATCTGGGTTTTTAATAAATTTAATCTAACGTAAAATGCTGTTTTTTTTGTAAAAATCCTATTTAAATAAATATTTATTTATTTATTTATAGAAATTAAAAAGAAATCATAAATCCTCCAAAAACTGCACAAATGTTGAGTAAAAACATTAATAAACAGAGAAAAATTATATTTGTTTAAAAAAAAATATTGTTCTGTTACAAAATTAAATTTTATTGTCTGGGGTCCAATAGACCCCGAAGACCACGAGTGTGATTTTTTTTAAGACCATCAGAGGGTAAAGAAAAATAATGAGTGAAGAAAACATTACAGTGATGTGGTGATAAAGACCTTCTAGAAAATGTTAATACATGCCTGTATTGACAGATTCAAACCGACTAAATTATTCATTTGTTCATGATGTACATTCCATAATTAACCTTTAGTTCACTTGTAAAATAACATAATTAATTGGATTTACTTTAAGTACTCTGTAATCCAATATTATATAATTTAATGTTTTTAAAAAGTTACGTTTGAATGAAAAATCTCACAAAAACAAGTAAATTTTTATCTTGCATAAAGTTAATAAAATATATTTTAGAATCAATAAGATTTTTTTTTTTGCCTTGTGACTCCTTTACTTTTATCTTCTCCTCAAATCCTCATTACCATAATATGTCTCGGCATTTTTATTCTCAGTTATTGTAATTCTCGTATTATTCTCTTTAGATTCCATTACCGTAAGTACAGCAAAAAAAGTGTAATTAACTATATGCTTATACACCACTTAAAATTAATATATATGCATATATATATATACAATATTTCTATATACTATAATATATATAAAATATATGCACACACACAGAGACCTTAATTCTTTGTGGTATAGATTCAGCAAGGTACTGGAAACATTCCTCAGAGATTTTGGTTTATATTGACATGATTGCATCACACAGTTGCTGCATATTTGTCGGCTGCCGTCCATGATGCAAATCTTTAGTTCCAACACATCCCAAAGATGCTGTACTGGACTGAGATCTGGTGACTGTGGAGGCCATTTGAGTTTAGTGAACTCACTGTCATATTCAAGAAACCAGTTTCAATGATTTGAGCTGTGTGACATGATGCTTTCTCCTGCCAGAAGTATCCATCAGAAGATGATCCACTGTGGTCATAAAGGGATGGACGTGGTCAGGAACAATACTCAGGTCCGCTGTAGTGTTTAAATGAAGCTCAGATTAGTATTAAGGGGCCCAAAGTGTACCAAGAAAACCCCCATTACACCATTACAGCAACAGGAGCCTGAACCGCGGATACAAGACAGGGTGGATCCATGATTTTATGCCAGATTAGCCTCAGTTTGCTCTTCTCCACTGATAGGAGTGTCACTGGTGTGTTTTCTGCTGCTGTAGCTCTTCTGCTTCCAGGTTTGATGTGTTGTGCGTTCAGAGATGTTCTTCTGCAGACTGCGGTTGTAACAAGTGCTTATTTGAGTTACTTTTGCCTTTCTATCAGCTGAACCAGTCTGGCCATTCTCCTCTGACCTCTGGCATCATCAAGACATTTTCTCCCACAGAACTGATGCTCACTGGATATGTTCTCTTTTCTGTAAACCCGAGACATGGTTGTGCGTGAAAATCCAAGTAAATCGACTGTTTCTGGAATACTCAGACAAGCCCGTCTGGCACCAACAACCATGCCATGTTCAAAGTCAGTATATAAGTATGTTTTTTTGTTTTGTGAGCTTCACCTTTTTACTTCTAAATAATTTCCTTTGAAGTTCCACCTCCTCATTTTTGGTAAAACATCTCTACAGGCGAACTAGGTGCACTGCCATGGCAACAAACCTGGCTCTATCTCAGCGGTGCAGACATTGGGTCAGGGGTGGTTTTCTGCCTGTGGAAACAGGTGCAGAATAAACCGAGCTGCCGTACAGCTGCTCACCGTACTCTGACCGCTCACACATCAACTCTCCCCCAGTGTGAATTTACACCGTTCAGAACAGCTGAGACATGAAGGGGACACTCAGTCCTACTGAGATTAAACTAATTCGCTGGAGAAATTCATTTGTCATGTAGGGCTGAGCGCACTCGATGCTAGATCCATCTAATTTTTGATATTCTAATATTCAGAATTTGTTTTTCTGCTTTTCTGCGATCACCCCTCTTTCATTGTGATAATAAACAAGAAAAGCTGTATTGAATTACCTTAACTGTGTTTTTGTCTCTGTCTTTTGTTCAATGTAAAAAAATATATGATCAGTCATGGCAGTATGTTAAAATAATTTAACCAGTTTCAGCTTAATTTTTTTTTTAAGTCAGTATATATAATATAAATAAAAAATTCACATCCAGTTTGATTATACTTAAATGCAGCGACTGGACAAAGTTTTTAATTTGAAATAGATATAATTTATTTACAGAAGCCTATAGGTAAGATTGCACATGCTAGTATGCAATGAGTGCAATTTATAACCCATTTTTATAATTAGAATCTCTCTGATCAGTGTCTTTAAAAGCCCTGAGGAAGCCCTTTGTTGGTGGCATGTGTGTATACAACATCTCCTTACTATCTATAGACTGTTCCTCTGGCAACAACAGCGCCTTGGACTGCTGAATACTATTCCTAATGGCAATCCAGTGGACAGAGCTTTTATCTGAGATTTGCAGACTTTTTGTGAAATTTAGGCAGGTCTAATTTTCTGGTGATTTGACTGAATTCTCAGAGTACACCGCCTCATCATTTTTATCACGTATCATCGTTGTTCCCATGAGGTGTTCATTTTAGCCTTCAGCACAGATGGCCAGGGACAGAGAATGTGGCCAGCTGGCTTAAGTACATATTCCAAGACCTCTCTCAGAGGAAAAGACTTTTGACACTGTCCTCAATGTGACTTGACACTCGGAACACGGTGTATACTGTATCAAAGCTATTCCATCTATACTTGCCTACAATGCAATGCATGAGCCAAAAAAACTACATGAATGCTTATCCTAATGGACACAATGACAGATCTATTTCTCTATAAACTTGTTGTGTACATCCAGGTGAAACTGATTATTGAAAAAGAAAAGGGCAGTGGCTATTTGCACTAGTGAATAGATGCTATTTACACTACGCGCAAATAGAGATAGCTGATATTTACACAAAGGAGAAATTCACTTTAGGGATTTCACTCACAGTTTTATACTAACAACACTGTTGTTTCCTCTCTCATCCTCATAATTTTAATTAAATGGGTTTGACAGAGTATGTCAGTCCTTTAATTAAGCTGTCACTCAATGAGACCTCAGTTAGGATGGATGGAACAGATCTCTCAGTTGAGAATGACAGTCTTATTGTAATCGAAATAGACACATCCAGCTACTCGAAACTAATTTACATCTCAAGCTCCTAAGCTTGGTTGATCCTTGAAGACTTTTAAGATGGCAGTAAGATCAATACGTTTTTGGAGTCAGAGCTTTTCACACTGCCTTTTATATTGTTATTAAGCTACTGGTGTGTGAGGATTTGAGTCATCCCTTGAAATCGGGTCTCTTTAGTACACACAAATTACATTTATTCAAAATATGTATATACTACGTGCATAATAAAACAAATTGGACGTAATGCAATTTATGTCACTTGATAAACTTCCATGAAAATGAAGTTTATCTTTTTTGCCTATGTTGACGTATAGCTGAGTGAAAAGAAGAAAAAATGTAGGGCGGGACTTTTGTCTCTTTTTTTTTGGGCCATTGGGAATTGATTGGATGGTTGTGGTTTGCAATTGGTGGATTTCACATGAGTGACAGGTTGCCTCATCAGAGAAGAGATTGCAAGAGGGAGGGGAAGTTATTTTGATCAAAGACCAAAGGACACATGAATAAAAAAAAAAATGTACATTGTAAATTATAATGGACTATATTTTTCTTAACGGAAGCATGAAGACAATATACAGGTAAAATGATAAAATAATTTGAACTCAAATCAATAGGCCTATTTCATGTCCATGTCCATGTCTTTTTTTTTTTTTTTTTGTGAGTAGCTGTGAAGTAAGAAAGATAATGTACAGTCAGGTGGTCACAAAACAAACACTATCATTTAGCAACAAAATGAGCTTTATCTGTGCAGCCATCCCATAAATCCTCTCTGACTCCCAAAAAAGTCTCTTGCGTGAGAATCTGGTTTGATCTCATCCGTGTTATTTCTTTGGAGGCTGTTGGGGAGAAAGTGGGATCACATGTTCATCATCGTCTACCCCAGAGACGAGGGAGCATCGAGGGAATCTGTAGCTCATCTGTGACATTTAAATCTCTATAAGGCGAATGGGAATATGATTCTGTTTCAAAGGCTTGTATAGACGTGGTTCTTCCTGTAGCAGTGGACATTTTCCCTCCTGCTGTCTGGTTTTCTATGGCCTCTTTTATTCATCTTGTTCTGGATGACGTCATCACATTGCTGCTGTCACATTAGACATGTTGTTGCGAAACAGGGTTATGACTTCATAACATCTTAAGCACTCTCTAGAGATTTTTCCTTGAGCGTGTAATAGTTTAAACACCTCATGATTAAACACAGGCCTCTGACTATAGCGATAGCAATGTCCAAATCATAGTTTTGCTAGGCTGTGATGTAAACAAATGTATTGGATAAAAACTGTGATGAAAAATTACAATTCAATAACAAATACATCACAGGAAAGATTTACTCAAGCCATTTCATGCAGTCTTTCATTGGAGATTTAGCATTGACAACGGCGCATTCATTTCTCCATGTTTCACTGATGCTGTTCAAAGAGATTTCTTCACAGTAACTGCTGTCACCTTCCTTTATCAATCCCGGCCATGAAATGAAACATCTTGTAATTGATGCCAAAGAATTCTTTGTACCACCATATATCTCGCCTACAGCTCGCTTGTCTCATATAGAAGAGACTGAAAGGAATGCCCACACAAATCCATCTCTGACAGCCTGTGTCACGCAGCATCGCCTCACTTCACCTGCCTTTGCCCCTGTATCGGTTTTCTTCAGTCCGTCACGACTGTGCTTTTAAGAGAGTATTGTAAACTGTTCTTTCCTCGTACAATAAACAAATCAAATGCAGAAATTATTTTCTAGTAATACAGAGAGAATATTTAACTTAAAAAGTTAAATTGAGTAGGAATTGTAAGTAGTCGAGTTCCCGCTTGAGTAATCTTTCTAAAGTTAGAGGAAAATCTCACAAAACTAAACTGCATGCATTTTGAAGAAGAACATTGTTTTGGTTGTGCTTTAGCTCTTCATGACTGTGATAAATATGGTTCTTTCTCATAACTAAAAGAGTGAGAAAGAGATATACTGTACTGTATACTAACTGTATACTGTTCAATAAAATATATTACTCTCCTGCTGAGTAATAAAAATGCAATTTATAACATTTCAAATCCCTCAGTTCTCGCCATCTCCGAAAAGCCAAGCCAATGTTTTTGGTGAACTATTGTTTCATTAAAGGGGTCCTATAATTCCCTTTTCACAAGATGTAAATACGTCTCTGATGTCCCCAGAGTGTGTATGTGAAGTTTTAGCTCAAAATACCCCACAGATATTTTTTTATAGCATGTTAAAATTGTCACTTTTTGAAGGCGAGCAAAAACACAGATATAAACACTAGATGTCGCCTTGGGGTTCTAAACATGCGTCAAAACCGCCGCCATCTTGGAACAGGGGTCTTGTCATAGGAGGTAGCTAGGTAACGCTGAATTCATGGATGATGCCGGACTTTTGTGCTGCGTATGGATGTTTACACTAACGAAATCTAAAAACCAGACAGCAAGGGATTACATTTCACAAGAATGTGAAATTTTGTAAAATTTTTTAAATTTCTCTGGACTCTATAATAAATACATGTCTGACCGTTGGAACGAACCAAAACAACTAGAAAATCGCATTCATGACGATTTATGGTGATTTTATTTCCGTTAGACCTTTTCCTACATTGACGCTGATGAGGGGCTCCCCTGTTTCAAGATGGCGGCTCCATTGACGCATTCGTTCCAATGAACTGCCGTAGCCAAGGCGACATCTAGTGTTCATATCTATGGTGTGTGTTAGCAGCTCCGATTACCTCACACAGACACACACAGAAAATGAAAAAACGTTTAGCCTTTTATGTTCAAACTGGAGTGGGACAATGATGGAGAGACTCAAGAAGTGACAACAGAATCCAACAGGACAATTCTGAATGGTTAGTTAATGAATTTATGTTGCTGTGGAGTTAATGATGTTGATTACCTAGTTATTGATTAGCATGGGGGGGGGGGGGGGGGGGTATGTACATTTTAGGGTTGATTTCTGTAAAAGCAAATATCTCCCTTTGCTTTGAACTTTGAGCGTTGTAACTTTGTAGATGTTGTTAATGCTCAAACAGCAACATTACACACTAACTAAAGTTAAAGAAGTGAAATCATAATTAACCTTTAAAGAATTAAGGCATAATTTCAGTATTTCAGTTATGGACATGTTTTTGTATGGTGAATTATATTTCTGTTGTTTAAGAGCTAAAAGCTGTACTGCGTGTCTAAAAACATCAAACTGTCAGCTGTGTTTACCTCTCCATTTGTTAAAGCTGTTACAGAATGTTGCATCTCTGACTGATTTCCTCCTTTTCATTCATACTTTCATTCACTCTAACTGGCATCAGATGCTGCCTTAATTTCAGCCTCATTTAGCAGAACAAAACATTAACTCTGCGTTTTAGCAAGAAAGCACTCTCACTCTTTCTCTCCTCCCTTCCTTCTTTCTCTTCAAAGCTGTCCTCATTTTCCCTGTTGTGTTTTCTAAAGTTAATACTCCCACTCCTGTTCCTCCTTCCTCCCACACGTCTCAGTGCTTTATGCATTGAAGAAGAGCCTCGGGCTATGGGTAGAAAGCCCTGTGCCCCTGCTGTTGCGTGCAGCGTCGCCACAGTCGATGATTTCCAAAACCTCCAATCCATCCAGCGTTTCTCATTAGAGCTGACAACTCTGCTCGCTGAAACCACCTGCTAGACCAGAGCACAAGGGCTAAATGCAATTCATCACCACAGATCACACTACCTGCTGACTGAATCGCTCTCTAATTAGAGCTTTTATCCCAGCCGTAATTTATGAGAACAATTAAACCAGAGGAGGGTACAATTATGAAGACTGACAACCCATTTTGGGGTGTTGAATCTTCATATCTCACTCGAAATTATATTTCTCTGTCTCATGCGTGCACCTTTTTTATAAGAGTGTATTTAATTGGGATGAAAGATATAGAATGTACTGAATGTTATTGCTTATTGTGCCCAAGAGCAGGATCTATTTTAGTCCACATATCATGTTAACAAGAAACTTCTAACCACAGGTCGAGAACTGTAGTTCCAACCACACAAGTTTGCAATGTTGTTTGCGAATATTCGTTGAAACTATGGTTTCTGTAAATGTCAGGTGGTCAAAATGGCAAATCATTGAACTATGTTGGTAACGACTGAACGATGCTTTTGGAAAACGCAACCCAGAAGGTTTGATTATAAACATGTACAGACACCCACAGGCACCAATTGAAATGCAGAACCAGGAATAAATTGATGTTTGAGCAAAATTAATTTGTTAAAGTCAAACACCTTTGACTATGAAATAAGTGACAGTGATTCCTTCAGCAATGAATATATGATTCTTGAGATGTGTGAGAACTTGATGGACAAGATGGTATTCTGCCTCAATGACATTCAACGTCCCCCACTGTGCACTGAAACTGTCAGCCTTTTTGAGTTTCCTTTCAGAGATTTTTTTTTTCAACGTTAGCCTAAAAGAAAACTTTTATATATATATATATATATATATATATATATATATATATATATATATATATATATATATATATATATATATATATATATATATATATATATATATATATATATATATATATATATATATATATATATAAAAAAAACCTGCAATAAAATGTCATGTGTTAAAGGCTTGCAGTAAAAACCTGACATTTCTTGGACTGATGCGTGACCTGGGTATTAAGATGTTAGGACGGTCTCGATAGAGCGAGAGCACCGGGGCATTTTAACAGTCAGGCTAATGTGAGAGCTCTAATCTTCTGCAGCCAAGAGTGACAGCATGGAGAGAGAGTTTCTTTCATTTACCCGCGTTATTAGACGCGTAAATCACACAAATATTTACTGATTTTATTTGCAGTGTATGAAGATTTTATTGCTTTCAATTTAAAATGGACAAAATTTGGGACTCTATCTATAGAGTATCTATAGAGACTCTATCTATCTATCTATCTATCTATCTATCTATCTATCTATCTATCTATCTATCTATCTATCTATCTATCTATCTATCTATCTATCTATCAATCTATCTATCTATCTATCTATCTATCTATCTATCTATCTATCTATCTATCTATCTATCTATCTATCTATCTATCTATCTATCTATCTATCTATCTATCTATCTATCTATCTATCCATCTGTCTATCTATCTATCCATCCATCTATCTTATAAAATATTTCTGTTTGCATGAAATGAAAATTTACCCCATATTTTTTCTAAATGCATCTTGCTTTTATTATTGTCAACGGTTCATCCATGCATCCATGGCAAAAAAAAATTTTTGGAGCTCATAATGTTTAATCAACTTGATCTTCTGGTGACCTTTATGCCAAACCTCTCCAATTTTTTTGTCCTCATAAAACCCACTCCTTTCTTACAATCTACCAATGTTCAGTGCCTGGATAAACTGGATTGCATGTGGTTAAAATAAGTGTGACAATACAATATGTGTGCAACTTCTTAGTTAATTCACCCCACAAGATTACACATTTCAGAAATAAGACCTGGTTCAAGAATATGTGATAAACTGTAATGTTAGAGGAGAAGAGAGACCACATATGCTCAAATACAACCTCATTCTCTATATAAGAGCTGCACTTAGACATTCAAATGGATGAATTTTTTTTTTTTTTTTTAGAATTTTACATTTCATCCTTGACCCTCTTCATAACATTTTCAATTTTTTAATTTTCTGGCAATTTTCTCGATACAAAGAGGTGGTAGGAATGAACTGATGTAAAACTTAAATACAAATGTCTTGGTATTTGTATATGTAACCTTATACACTATCAGAATAATTGTACAAAAAAAAATACTTTTAGGGTAAAACAGATTGTCACTGGAGAAGCACCCTTAAAAGGTTAACTTTGTAACATGTCTAAGACATGGTACATTCATATCTTGGAGTACCCATATAGTATTTCTATGAACTTTTGTATGGGTAAATACGGTACAAAAATGTTCCTTTGATGGATAACTGCACCTGTGACAAGCTGTTTTTTTCTGTGACAAGCTCAGAATTTTTGCACATTCTGAGAGTCTAGTTACAATCCAAAGGTTATCTAAACACACATATCCAAGGAGCCGAAAGCTGCACTCGTGTGACTTGTCAAAAGTTGATTTTTAGGAGGTTTATTGCCACACATTTATGTTCAATGCTTTTTATTGTACCATTTGATGTTGAGTCATGCATTCAATTAAGCTTCAGAGTTTTTTATTTCCACTTGTGTACTTGAAAAGGTTATACTAATGCTCTAATGCTAATTATACTAATTTGAAGTTCTTTCATCATTTAAACATAATTTCTGTCACAACGAAGACTACAAATCTTCTTTAAAGCTCTGGCGCTGTCACAATATGAATACGGCCATTATTTATGATAAAAAAACCTGTGTTTTCTTCGTTTGACTGGGAGACAGAAAGAATTCATTAGTGGCTTCACTCAGCAATTTAGTTTAGTGTGGAGTTTGTGTGTATAGACGGCAAGTTCATAACTTGTTTTATTGCTTAGCACAACTTAAAAGAGGCTGTCTACACAGTACGCTACTTTAGTAAATAAATGCATTAAACTGGAAATTGTGTAACAAAATGGTCATCATTTGCTTACTTTAAGATATTTTGAAAAATGTTTACATTTTTTATGCATACACTGAAAGTCATGTAATGTATGACATGCTCCTGTATGTTATGTTATTTTTTCCACTATTACAAAGACCAAACTCAAAGCTAGCATTAGCTAATCACAGGTCAGTTTAAAATCGAATTTAATCAGTCTGTTCTGGATGAGTGGAGAACTAAAAGGGGGTCAAAAGGAGGTCAGCACAGTGCACAACAACAGCCATTGATTTGATCAGCAGTATGGAGGGTCCATTTTGGACTAACAGGACTACGTTTTTGAGCCATTCGCTTTATATTGGGAGCTCACTGACTATATCTGGTTTAATCAATGTGAAGGAACACCCACTCTCACTGACAACAGTGAGACAACAGAACAGCAAAGTGAACAAAGCACCGTCTTGACATGTTCTGATTGATCTAACCGGCATCTCTGAGCTCAGATTTATGGGTAATCCATTCAGATGTGTTTAGGTGGTAGAATTAAACAACACAGTCGTTCTGCAGTCTTGTTAGAACTGTTGAATCATTGGGCCTAATTTATCAATCTAATGTAGAAACAAGCGCAGATCCTGTGCAGAAATCATGTTACTGTCACGGAACACACAGAGGAGGCAGAAAATCCAAGAGCAGTAGTTTTAATTAAAGGGCAATCCAAACTCGTAGTCATCCAGGCAGGGGTCAAAATCCAATAAGGCAATCCAAAACACAAGACAAAAACAAGAAACGGGCAGATACAGACTAGAAAGTGAGGTGACATAAACCAAGGACTCCGTAACAAACACTAACACAGACAGGGAATATATACACACAGAACTAACAAGGTGATGGGAAACAGCTGAGTGCAATAATCAGATAAGTGACAGAACAGAATGCTGGGAATTGTAGTCTAATGTGAATGACACCGTGAGAACGAGGACCTCTAGTGATAACCCAGGGAAACACAACCAGACACTGTGACAGAACCTCCCCTCTACGGAGTGGCTACCAGACGCTCCATGACAGTACACAAGACAACACAAGAGTCCAAGAGGAAGGTGGAATGTGGGAAATCCAAGGGAGGGATGGGAGGGCCAGGACCATGAAGGGGAACAAGAACAGGGGGTGATGGCTCATGGGGCGGCCAGGGCGAAGCAGACAGTCCATCGGGCGGCCAGGGCGAAGCAGACGACCCATCGGGCGGCCAGGGCGAAGCAGACGACCCATCGGGCGGCCAGGGCGAAGCAGACGACCCATCGGGTGGCCAGGGCGAAGCAGACGACCCATCGGGCGGCCAGGGCGGTGAAGACCCCTCGGGCGGCCAGGGCGGTGAAGACCCCTCGGGCGGCCAGGGAGGTGAAAACCCCTCGGGCGGCCAGGGCGGTGAAGACCCCTCGGGCGGCCAGGGCGGTGAAGACCCCTCGGGCGGCCAGGGCGGTGAAGACCCCTCGGGTGGCCAGGGCGGTGAAGACCCCTCGGGCGGCCAGGGCGGTGAAGACCCCTCGGGCGGCCTGGGCGGTGAAGACCCCTCGGGCGGCCAGGGCGGTGAAGAACCCTCGGCCGGCCAGGGCGGTGAAGAACCCTCGGGCGGCCAGGGCGGTGAAGAACCCTCGGGCGGCCAGGGCGGTGAAGACCCTTCGGGTGGCCAGGGCGGTGACGACCAGGGCGAAGACGACCACTCGGGCGGCCAGGGCGAAGACGACCCCTCGGGCGGCCACGGCACAGGAACAGAACCCGGCTCAGGAACAGACACCGGCTCAGGAACAGACACCGGCTCAGGAACAGGAACAGACACCGGCTCAGGAACAGACACCAGAACAGTAACAACCACAAGGACAGACACAAACACAGAAACAAACATTGGTTACAATTCCCAAACAAAACATTGGACAGAACAGAATGCTGGGAATTGTAGTCTAATGTGAATGACACCGTGAGAACGAGGACCTCTAGTGATAACCCAGGGAAACACAACCAGACACTGTGACAGTTACGACAGGGTTCATGAAACATTCAGATGCCACCAATCAAACGTACGAATGATCGGATGTTGATAAATGTGGCGGCTGAAAGCAATCGTCATTTAAATTTCAGGCCCCTATACATTCACGGTTTAGAAGCCTTGCGAGTTTACGACATGGACTGCGTCCGAAAACTTAGACTTGTTGCCTCGCTTCCCTATCAGCCAATGACTTCGCAGGCAGCGTTTATAAAAGAAGGTCCCTCATGAAATTTTGGACAGACTTCTGAGGCAGCGTATTGTTTTAATGATCTACAACAAAATAGAAAGAGCTTTGGTGATGACTAAATGAATATTTATTTCTCGCTAAATTACATCAAAAGTGGAAAACGTTGGCCAAAAACTTACATTTACACACAAACTGACCATCAACTGCAACTTTCAGATGCCATCTTTCTTTTTTAGCTTAACTGTACCAGAGAATGACTGTACCAGAATGGAAAGCACAGGATTGTGGGATATCACAGGCAGCGAAGGATACATCTAGCTGCTTTCAAAAATCGATCAGATGAAGGTATCTCAGGAGACGGCAAGTGAAGCCAACATTGAATTCTGACGTGCCTTGATGCCTTCCGACCTTGGATACTTGCAACCTCCGAAAGCAGCTTTTTTCAGTTTTCAGATGCAGACTTGGAGAACTGTAACTCGGCCTAGAAGAGGAAGTAATCTCATGAAAGAGAAACGGACACCAAAAACACCTGTTAATACTTTCATATAAGAAAATGCTTCATTAATGTTATGGATAGACATGGCACACTGTCAACTGAATATTTTACCATTGACAACACATTTTTAAATGATGATGTGTGGCTTGTTCATGCTTTCATTCACGCAAGTTCACGCTAACTTAGAAACTTGCATACACAAGTTGAAACCTGATGTGAGACTTGATCATATAGCCACCACTCACGTCCATATTGATAAATGTTAAATTGATGAAAAGTTTTGTGTTGAAATGCCCAGTTTTACGTTTGTTACGTAAATGAGAGCCATTATGTTTTCGTGCACTGCCTATCTCCTTCATAGGAGCTAAAGCTTTGAATTCAGCTGCCTCTTAGCACTTTTAAAATATGAGACTCAACTCACTGGTCATCAAATGTACTTACCCCCAATTTATTTTCTGCATAGAATAACAGGAACTATGTTTGAAATAACATTGTGAATGAATACATGGCAGTGCATGCTATAATAAGCAGTCCAGATTTCAGTGGTGCAATGCAGTGCTCTTGAAAAAAACATCGGAGCCGTTTCACAGCAGATCAGATGTGATGAAGAGCTGTGAGAAGAATGCATTGATTTTTATATAATTTATTCTCAAAAGCCTGCACGTGACAATTAGAAATGCCTCTATCCTTAGAGAGGTTGAAGATGTGGCACGAGTATTGAGGGTTGTTTATTTTCACTCAGTATTTGTAATGTGCCTGCAGTATCAACACATTTAACAAATGTCCTCTTAATCTGAGCAGTTTTCATGAAAGGAAGCTGTTGGTATCATTTCTTACAAAGGCCTTTTTTCATTCCCCCCCCCCCCCCCCAAAAGTTATGTGGAATTGTCTTGGAATTATATACTGTCTGTAAAATGATTGATTCTTTTCCAGCTGACAGACATCTTGAAAATTAAAAGTTGAACATGAAGTGAAAAGCCTTGAAATTGCTATTAGGGGTCTGGATGAATCGTATTTGTTTAGTAGCCTATATGAAAGCGTCATTCATTTGCATAGCTTTTTGTTGGCCAATTTTTAAGGAAACTTAACTTCACGTAAATAAGATACTGTTTTTAATAGCAAACTGAAATAATGAATGAATCTCAATGCAGCAAACATTCATCCATGCGCAGCTCAAGCTTATGAAATATTTTCTTTCTTTAGGCGTCTAATAAATTACTTCATAATTGCTGCCGGAACTTTTTTCAAAATACAAAACAATAAGCATTTAAATGTAATGGCCCTTAGGCACTAGGTTCAGTAATCCAGCTCTTGTGAGAAGAATGTGCAAATTACTGTTCTCATTAAGGATCCTCATAACCGTTTTAATTGCCCTGAGTAATGAGTCAACACAGACTTGAAACCACGTGACATGAATCAGAACCAATAAAGATTCATGTAGCCGACCACTTAAAAAAATTATATATATATATATATATATATATATATATACTGAGCTGCGGAACACTTCAAAAGTAAAATACCTGGCGTCAGACTTTTTAGGAATGTAATAGTTTGCTTTACTGTTAATATCTATTTTCATACCATAATCTTTTTCTATCTTAAACAGTACATTTTAACATGCATTCTTGGATAAAAAGTAAAATTTCAGTCACAAACTGTTATCAATAAAACTCACAATGATAGAGGCATGCTTATATAATATTGTTCAAGTTCATGCAACTGAGAAAACGAGGACATTGAGAGCTGAGTGTTTTCTCTCTCTCTCTTTTGCTAGTGTATACTGACGGTGAAATATTAAACATTATGTTGGCAAGACATTTCTGTTTAAAGAGTGTGTGGGTTGGTGTCTCATGAGATTATTCTATGTGGGCTGCTTTTAATTCCAAACTATTCAGCCAATGTATGCTTTTACTCTCCTGTGGAAGATTGTCTTACTACGGAGTCAACAGCTGAAGCAATTCTCACGTGCAGGTTTGTTTAATCACTGATAGATTGTAAGCTATCAGACTGAGGTATTTTAAGGTGCACAAGGTTATTTCGATGAAAAGATCTTTATGGCACCCGCTCCTCACCTGTAAGGACATCTGAAATCATCAGTTCCTTTACAGAACAATACAAAGGAACCACATTCACCTCTTCGCCATCTTTGATAAAAACCATTTGATTGTATTGACTGTAAAATAGCTATGGAAGCCCATTTCCGCCACATATAAAAAAATCATGCTTTTGTAAATTGTAATTATGACATAAAAATTTACAATTATGAAAAGTCATAGCATAATTATGACATCAAAATTCCAAAATTCTGGCATAGTAAATCAAAATTATGAGATAAAAATGGGAAATTATGACTATATTATGGCAATTTCATTTTTTTATCTCATAATGATGACTTCATAATATCATAATTGTCATACTTTTAATTTTTGACTTCTTTCACAATTATGACTTAGTATGTCATAATTATAGTTTTTATCTCAACTTTTTATCTCATAATAATGACTTAGATGGCTATGAATTACAGTAGCCTATGCCATAATTTATGATTTATGTCAATTTTGATTTTAACCATAATTTTGATTTAGTAGCCTACAGTATGTCATAATTAAACTTTTTAAAAAAAGTAATTAAACTTTCTGCAAAAAACTTTTTATCTCATAATTATGACTTAGTATGTCATAATTACAGTGTCATAATTGTGACTTTAGCTCATAATTTTTACTTGTATGTAAGAATTATGACATACAATTTTGTCTTAGTATGTCACAATTATGACTTATGACATCATTTAATCTCCAAATGACGACTTCATAATATCATAATTTCTCACAAATATGACCTTTATGTCATAATAAAGAGTTAGGATGCCATAATTTTGACTTTTTATGTTATAATTTTGACTTCTTATTTCATAATTATAGTATGTGTCATAATTTCAACTTTTTATCTCATAATTATGACTTAGTTGGCTATGTCATAATTACAGAATGTCATCGTAATTATGACAGTGGGCTAAGCCATTTTAATTTGAATAATAATACATTTTATTTATAGGCTATAGTTCCTTTCAAGAACCCAAGGAGACTTAACATTACTTGTAATGTCAGAATTATGACTTTTCATTTCATAATAGAGATTTACCAAAGCATTAGGCTATTAGGGCGGAAATGGGCTTCCATAAATAGCAGTTCGAGCTATTTGTTGACCTATCTACACCACTGGTATTAATGAAGGTGTTTGAAATACATTGGGAAGCAGTGCTGCTGCAACCACACAGGCACTTGTTGATCAATATGTTTTCCAATGTTCTTATCCTTACAATATGTTTCCCTGTAATCAAGGACACAGTTACAGCCTTGTTTGGAAGTCAACACTATTTTTACAATCTTGTTTAAGCTATAAAAATCTTAACAAATCACTTTTCAGACTATAAAGATATAAAGATAAAGATTTCCGTGAGCAATTTGCATGTCACGTGTAGTCTATACGAGCGCTGTGTGTATTACGGTAGACAGCGCTGAGCTGATACTGTGTACCTATATGTGACATTACGGTAAATTTATAGATCCGTCGGAGTCTGTTGTTTGCAAACCCAAAGAGCACTGCAATGTAAAATTATCAAGAGAATAATCAGACCGCATACCGAAAATAGCACTGCAGAAACGCAGAAGACCTCCGAAGCTTCTTTCAACTAAACTGGTGAGAAATATATTAATTTTGTTATTTTGGATTTTTATTACAGGTTAAACATCTTTGTGCGGACGCTACATCTATCCATCTCACATTGTTATACACAGGAGTTCTGGCTATTCTCATTTGATTTATAACCGAGCAAACATATTATAGAAACGCACGCGGTGTCGCAGGAATGACAAAAAAAGTAGTGCGTTTTCTTCCAGTAGGAAGTTCATTTTAATTCACTCTTGAACAACAGACCACGCTCAACACTGCTCAACATGTGTTTTATAAAGTATATGGAGTATACAAACAGCTTGGAGTAGGCTACTGAAGGCATGCGCGCGCGCTCTCGAGCACGCGACAACTTACTACTGCACAAAACGGACAGTTTTGACAGTTATGAACGTTTCCTTTAGAAGCACATCTTTTAAAACGTAAGATTGGATTGGCAAGACTTGTGTTGTGTAATATCACACTTTCTTAGTTGCTTGAAACACATTTCTGTCTTTAATAATTGTCACCAACCGGTGCGTCTCGCGCGGCTCTGGACGTTGGTGAGACAGATTCCCTCACACTACAGTCAGTAATGCGCACAGGTTTGTCTATCTGTTATTTGTCATGTTTATTTGTTATTTGTCATGTTATTATTTTGGTCATTCCGCTGAATGGGTCTTGTTTTTATGCTGAAAAAGTGTTTTAAAGTAAATGTTAAAGATTTGAGGAAATCGCTGCCATCTCAAACTGAAAGGAAATATAGGCTATAAATGTTGGGACATAGCCTTTTTACAAATAAGTGATTTTTAAAAGGCTAATAATCATGGTATCCTTTAATTTCATAAATTTGTTATGAAGTTGAAAGTTGATGGTAACAGTGTTTGTTATGAATTATATACTATATTTAAAGAAAAGAGAACACAGATATGAGGGTCACAAATGGCATTTTTTGGAATGACAGCTATTGCAGTGTTTGATTTATTCCACACACTCTTAAAAATAAAGGTTCTTCATTGGCATCAATGGATCCATAAACAACCATTAACTTCCATTGAACATTTTAATCGTACTAACAGTTCTTTATGGTGGAAAAAGGTCCTTTGGATTATTAAAATGTTCTTCACACAAAGAGAAAAAAAGGTTATGTTAAGGACTGTTCAGTGAAAGGTTCATTGAGGAACCAAAAATGGTTCTTCTATGGCATTGCTTCGAAAACCCCTTTCTGTACTTTCTGTAAGTCATCTTCAATTGTACCCAAAAAGTGTTTTTTAACTGCATGTGCATACAATGCTTGTTTATCTGTTGATGACTACTGCTCAACAGAACATGATATTATGGAAAAAATTCTAGACATGCTTTGAAAAGATAAATTAGTTTTTTTTTTTTAAAGTCTGCTGCACTGTATACTCTTGGGAATGCTTTTTAATCCACTGTCTTTGCACGGCTTTTGAGCAAAGCAGGGGCTGAATTTTAAACCGTAATAATATAAAAAAGCCACTGCACACTCATGGCATTTCTATGCAAGAAGCTTTTGGAAAAGATCCGCACAGTTGTGTCAACAAAGACATTGAACCCTTTTCTCCTCTCAAACTACCAGCATCTGAGCTTTGTTATGCTTTCAAGTATTTACTATTAGTAGTCTTTCTGCATGCAATCATGTTCTTGGCATTGTAAATGATTTCTTGGAAGTCTCCGCTCCCTGTCTGATGAGTTACTTGCTCTGCTTAAGGTCAGAGAGTAATTGTTGCTTACAGTCTTAGTAAAACGCCAAGTGCAAGGACAGGAGCAAGGAAATGTTTTGGGAACGTCTGGCTGTTTTATGTCCTTGTTTCCTGTCATCTTCACACCAGTCCTTTTTTCCACCATTTGTTTCTGTGTGGTTTGTCACGTAACAGCTCAACTCAAATAACCATCATGGTCACCTATAGGCTTCGAGGTGATTCCTCAAGCAGCTGATTTCTGAGAAAAACAACACTGCTGCGATCCAAAATCCATAGTACTTTTTAAGCTTCTGCCGTTGTTGATCATAACGCACAATACAGTGGTTGTAGTCGTTTGTGTTTTCCTGGTCTTCATTCTGGAGACAGGTGTGGGTGGTGAATGTGTGGGAATTTATTACTCAAAGGAGGAAGGAGAAACAGAATCCCGTTCTTCCTGATTCTGTTACCATGGTAACATAAGGAAGCAGGGGTTATGCATTTTATATAAAGTGCAGATACTGATAATTTGCTTTGTTTGAAATAGGGGGCTTGAAAGAGCACTAAATCTAGATCATGTACACTGGACCAGAATTGCTTTTTGTTCATTTCAGATGTCTCATGAGAACAGAAAGTGTAGTTATGCCTCTGCAGTTGAAATATGGAAGAAAACACCTTCTTGTTGTGTGCAAAGTTAAGTCTAAGATTGATTATGGTGAGCTGCATGAAAAATCTTCATAATAGATGACATTTCTGGGTGGCAATGAAATGAAGTGACCTGTAAAAAGAGTCATTATTCATTAGGCTATTTCAGGTTTTAACCTGCTTTCATTCGATGAGGCTGGGAAGTGCACCTCAACTCAATATGATCACTTTGTTTTACTCATCAAACCGAAAGTGATGATGATCGCAAAGAGGCAAACCACTCTGTTGCTAGTCCTCGAGAGCATAGCACTCTGGGTAAGACAAGCAGATGGTGACCTGCTTTCTGTCCGGTCTTATTCTATCACTGGGTTGATTTATCAAACACTGTCCTGTGAAACTGTGACGGCACCATATTTTCAGATCCTCGGACCAAAGAATCTTCAATTGCTGTATGATCCTTTGGTGATGGACTTTTTGTAGAAAATACTGCAGTGAAAAAGGTGATTTATTATTGATGATGTTAATAGTAGTGAGTTGAATGTCTGATTAAGACAGAGTCGTTTATTCTCTAATAATGTGTGTTCCCTTCAGTCATAGACTGTGCAGCATGTTCAATATCTTAGTGTGCGCAACAGGCCTTAGAGTGTGATATGATTCATTGTAGTCGACACAATACTTTTTCCTCTTGCTCTACAGGAATCGGTTTGCAATTCCCGATATGTATGCCTTTGCATTTACATTTTTTCATGTGATTTCTTTGTAGATAGTATCAACACAGGCTCATTGGAAATACTCAAAACGTGCAAAAACGTACCTATACATTTCAGTTTCCAGCTGAAATGAACACTATAGAGGCATTAAAAGCACCAACAACTTTTATTCCCTTTTACACAAATTATGATAACAGTGATGAGATTATTGATTAATAAAGTTTATTTTTGCATGGTTCCTTGCGCAATACTATGTTATGACCTCAAAACACTTTTACCGTATAGTGCACGATTTGTAAACTAATACATTTTGACGTTTGAATTACATAACCAGCTCCATATATATTTCTTTTTGGACTTGGTAAAAGTTCAAAAAGGTAAAAACTTTGGACACTAAAAGTTCACTGAGAATGTCTATATATCACATATGCTGTATCTTGTGATTCTTTTGTTTTTTCTTTTTAAATCATTTTAAATGTCTCAGTGCGATTGGTAAAATGGTCTTAATTTCATTGCAGTCATTGGTATTATGAGAAAGATTGAAAACTTGGGAGAATCCTGTTCTCCTCTTTGGGTGGTGTCTCTTCAAGATATCTGATAATTCTCCCCCGAAACCAGGTGTTACCCCCTGGAGTACATGAATTGACCCAAAACAACTCTAAAAAATATTTGTACAAGCCTTTTGTTCTGGTCTGGGTATATAAGGGTAAGTGGCAAAGCAGTCTTTGGGAATCTGTAACCAGAAAACCCCCATGCAGTGCTGTGTCAGTGTTTTCCCGTCAGAACACACTCACACACCACTGTGTCTCTGTCAGGAATGCATTTTCAATCATCTTTGAGCAATTGATGTTATGTATTTATTATTTCTGAATTGGCTTTTAATCATTTACTTGTGTAATTGGCATGAGACATTTTTACCTGACAAATAAAATGTTATATTTGATTTATTCTGCATTATTCTAAAATCACTTTTCTAGTATATGATTAATGTGTAGTCTGGTGTTTCTGCAAATCTCTGTCCAGGATAGATCAAATCGAAGGCACTAATGAACGGAGCATGGAGCACATCATTAAGGAGACCTTCTGATTTCTGACTATCACTGACTTAGCACGTTTCATCTTGCGACTATTAAAAAATTACACCTTTTGTTATAAGTCAGCATTGAGCGGCATCTTAAGGGTAAAATAGTTCTCACTGCATCCTCTGACTATTTCAGAACCGGCTAGTTTGTGATCGTGAGCGCACATTCGTGACGTGACGTCTCAAAGCGATACCGGGTCCCTTAATAAACGAATAATTGAAAGTATGGGATACCCAGAATAATCAAAGATCTAAATTAAATCATAATCAATATTTATGATTATTTTCTTATAAGAAACACAATCTAAATTTGATTATCATTTGAAATTGGAGTCAGATTAAGCGTAGAGCTAAAGTAATATTGAAACTAAATTCTAATAAATAAGGTGAACTTCACTGGAGCGCTGAAAAGAAAAGACATACACACATTATACCTTCGTCCACACCGTTGGATTCCGTCATTGGGCCGATGGGTTGCCCTTACACCTATTAAGTTAATCCTTTTTAGCTGGTTATGTACATTATAATGTTGTGATGCTTAAAACTTTATATTATTTCTTGTGTGTTGTTTTTTCAATTTTATAATCAATATAGTATAACATTTTATATCAACCATATAGTTAAAATAATTATTGGCTTCAATCATTATTGGCCAGAATATTATTATCGGTAGTACATCATTTCCTACATGCACACAGACCCCTGTCCAATACTTGGTGGCCATGAACTTGAAAGCTATATGGTCTTTTTTGTTGTTGAAAGATTAAAAGCTTGTGTCTTGTTGGTAACTGTTGTATTTCAGAAACCTCTTTCTGAAAAGAATTTTGAACACTGACATGTACAGCACTGAAGGTGGTGACTAATATTTTTAATAAAAATATAGTCATGTTATATTTTTATATCAAGCATCTGTCACAAAGTGATGTGTTCTGAGAAAAGGTTACTGTGTTCTTCTGATTGATTGGTCCCTCAGAGTGAGGATCTAGTTGAGCTTCTAGATTAATTTCCTCCAACACTGTTATGTCAGCAGGGCACCGCTGTGCCACAGAATGAACAGATGTCCTCTCCTGGATTTCTCACAGATTGAATTACTATGCCTAGGCAGCCCAGGCTTTTAGAGACTGCATTGTTGCAAGGCTGAAAACAATCCCTTTGATTTTAGCCAAGGTTTTAATATGGTTAAAGCAAGAAGAGGAGAATGTTACACATTTTGGGGCTAAAGATTTGTAAATAGGCAAATTAGTATCTGCCAAAAGCATCGAAGCCCCTGAAGCTCATGCTTGGCCTTATCAGGTTTCAGAGGGTGTCGTTTGGGATTTAATTCATTGCATTGTTTGATTTGAGTTGTTCTGACTTGAATTCTACACAACCTACTTTTGTTTGGCATGACGCAGTCACGCAGACAAGCTAACATCTGTGTGTATAGGAATATTCTGAAAACAAATTAAGCACTGAATAGCATGTCAATTGGCTCAGAAAATGATTTCAACTCATCGAAAAGACATATAGAGTGAAAGTCTAAGTGGTGAATATCCAGTACTGCAAAGTTATAGAGTTGTAAAGTTGAATTAGCCTAACCTTCCTTTAAGTAGGAATGCATAATATGTTAAAACCATATAAGTTATGATTGGCTGATATTAGAGGGTTTTTTTTGTTGATATAAGGCCATGTTGTATATTTAATTGTGCTTTGTGCATGCTCATTTTTCCTATTTTAACCATTTACTTTTACCACACACTCACTTAAAGTTAATCTTTAAGATCACTAAACATTTATTAACACTGCTAAATCTACATATTTCATACTGTACCTTATAAAGTTAAAATGATTGATTTCAGATTTTAGTGTTTTATTTTGTAATTTATTTAGACAAAATTGTATACATTAATGTCAGCCCCCTGGATTGGTTATCGACCATACATCAAAATAATTATCAGGGTTTTTCCTGCATAGACAATGAGGCGGCCGCCTCCGTCAAATTTCGTGCCGCCTCCGCCTCTCGACAAAACTCGGACAGACAGTCACGTGCTCATATACACTTTTTTCACCGTGACAGTTCTGTCGCGATTCCCGCTTGTGTCCATTCTCTAACCGTGTAGTTTGCCGATAGTGCTGCACGGATCATAATCCACGTGTCGAGCGGGCCGAGTAATAAAAACATTCCATTCAATCGAGGGTGGATGACAGCTAAATGAGTGTAATAAAGACACGCAACTCCCATCATGGTACCTAATGTACGGACGGTAACAAAGTTGCGCTGTTGAGTCTCGCGCAGTTATTTATAACATTAATTATAGTTAAGAAACAATATATAGGCTACACACGACCAGAGTGCTGTTTTCCTGAATGCCATCACGATTGAAACCGAGATATTAATTTCATAAGCGTTCAATAAACAAATAGTTAAAATTAAGTTACTTACATTTTAGACTGTTTTTGTCAGAGCCGGCCCGAGCCTATTGGGGGCCCTAAGCAGAATTTGATTTGGGGGCCCCCTCCCATTACGCGGAGTCACCTGTGCTTGACGATTATTGACACAAATATCACGCAATAATGATACAGTGAGGTTATGTATTACGTCGCTGTCCAATGAAAACCGCGTATGTCCATTTTGCCGATTTTGAGATTTTTCGACGGATAGAATGTCCAGGTTCATTTCCGTATACAGTATGCTTCACATTATCTAAATGACCAATGAAAAGTTGTGAAATCATGTCATCTGATTTTCACGTATATCCATTTGGTGTCAAAGCTGTCAATCACGCCGCGTATCTCCCACCCTGTGGAGGCATCTCGCCGGTCTCGTGAAGTTTCATCTTAAGCGTCTCTGGAAGCTCAGCATTGGATAGCCGAATAACACTGTGAGGTAAAGTATCAGCAAACATTTGTTTTTGACAACTGTTCACAAGTTTATTATATATTCACAAAATTACGGTAGGACTGTGCAAACAAAGTATCAGTCTAGCATATGTCAGTGTATTGATTCATTGTCCCTTCATAGTTTGCAAGAGACATTTAATAAACTGAGCGTATTTAATAAACTGAGCGTATTTAATAAACTGAGCGTAGCCTATTCATCTGTCAATATAAAACGCGACTTGGTCATTCTAATTAATGATCGGAAGAACGTGTATCGACCACCGTTACTGTAAAATATGCACGTATGTCCATTTAAACTCGATTTTGGTCAAATGTGGATTATATCATTACACTGGCAAGAATATGGTTACATTAAAATATGCCGTACCAAGTATGCAACGCTATGTTCAACTGCTTTTGAAATTACGGTGTTTTTTTCACTTCCTGAAAAGTAACCGTTTTGGACATACGTGAGTTTCATCGGGCAGCGAATACAAAATAAATACTAAATAAAAAATAGATAGCCTACTTAAAAAAGTTTTAACTTTTACTTTACTCTTTGAAACTTCTTAAAACAAACTGTCTCAAAACATATCAAATACATTATTTGCTAAAATAATGACAAAACTGAGAAATCAGAAACATAATAAGAGCAAGGGTTCAACAATGACAATTATTGTTGAAAACTGTAAAAATATTATTATTTCTCAACTGTCTCAATGCAGTGTAACTGTCCTCAAAATCTTTATTTTTTAATTATTATTGTAACAGACTTTGTTGGATTGTACATGACAGAATCCAACAAAGTCTGTTAATACCGGTAATTATGTAACTAACTGGCGCTCGTTGTTTATGTGTGTATGCAATGTATTTTCCCCCTCGGGGCTTGCCGTAGATAGGACTGGGTCAATTGCTGCACAAAACATACTGTAAATAATCATGCAAACATACTTTTATCTTGTTCTTTTTTTCTCCTCCTCTGTCCTTTTCTTCTTTCTATTTTCGGCACCAGAGGGATACGTCCTTTTTTGTGACATGGCTTAACATTACCGTGACTATGCCCAGTTGCGCACAAATTGTCTATGCACGCGCGAGGTGTCTAGATTATGCGCATGACTTAAACGCTGGCAGACACAGCAGCAGTTGTAGGCAGGTATATTGATCATGAAATCAGAATTTTCTTGTCTTGAATTATTCATTCATTCATTCATTCATATTCATTCATTCATTTATGTCACTTGTTTAAGTCATCTAAAAAATATATTTTTCGACTCGATTGGGCAGCCGCTTAGTTCGCTTATGCCTCGGGCCGGCCCTGGTTTTTGTTCTGTTTTAGCAGCGAAAATAGTTCCAAACAACAGAACCATATCGCGTCTCACAGCAACACTCATCCATGATTCATTACTGAATCATTCAGTGTTTTGAACTAATCGCTTGAGTCAAAGATTCAATTGCCCATTATTAAACCGCCTCATTCTGAATCAATCAGCCGTTTGAACGAATCGTTTACATTAATGACTCAATGACTCGCTCATTAAGACGGCCGCCTGCCGCCTCCTACTGGCGGTTTAGTTTCAAAGTATCATTCTTTTCAACATTCCTTGTATATTCAAAAAATATTCAAAATAATCTCATTTAATACAGTTATAATTTTTCAATGTAAATTATTTAATTTGATTGGTAACAGCTTAGTGTCTTATTATTTTAATTGAATGTATTGATAAAATGTAAGAATTTTAAATGAAATTTAGAGCATACATTAAATAAAATTAAGGAGAAAATGCCCTTTATAAAGGTACAAAAAATTGTTTCGATAAGAGTGTTTTCAAAAATGAAACATTGACAATAAGTTTAAAGGGAGTAAAGCCCCTGTTTAGGCTATAAAGAAAATGTAATTTTGCCAAAAGAAGAACTTTTAATTTAAATAAATGTTAATTGTGTAATATGTTACCATATTATCATGCTTAATTGAATAATTGTAATGTGATGATCAGATGCAGATATCTAAATCAAAGAATATGGGTGGTTGGCGGGTGGATTATTAGTTATTTTTAACAACAGATTTGAGTGACTCAAAGTGCACCAGATTAATGAATTTATTTTTAAAATGTACAAAATTTTCTCCCGGGGGGGGCATGCCCCCGGACCCCCCTAGTGTTACAATTTTACCACCTCCGCCTCATTTTGAGCCAGGAAAAACCCTGATTATAATTACAATTTTGTTTACATGGTGCCTCGCTAAGTAGAACTTTCATTTTAAGGACTGTTTTAATTATATTTTAAAAAAATCTATTGATTTCTGAAGTTTTTTTTAGTAATATCTATTCAGTGATTTACACATCTATTATGCCTTAAATTATCTTTATTTGATTAATCATGATTAGTTTGATTGATTTATCACCATAAGGTGTAATTAACTGGATTGAAATTTTCAATAAATGAACAGTCCTTACAGTATGAGTCCCACTCTGTTAAATTATCACACTCTCTTGCCCGGTTTCCCAGACAAGGCTTAAAGTAGTCCCAGAATAAAATGCATGTTTGAGCTGTCTTAACTAAAGCACAACTTGCACTGACATCTTATATGTCAGTGTCATTGTTTTGTCTCAAGATGCAAACCAGTAATGTTTTTTAAGGCACGTTTATAAATGCTTAAATATCCTAGTTTAACTAAGGCCTAGTCCTGGCTTAGTCTAAGCCTTGTCTGTGAAACCAGGCCTTTGATTTCTAAGTTAAGCTCTGTGCACTTTAAAGGCTCTTTGACTGCTCTCTATTGTTGTATTTTGCAGACTATACGAAATGAAAACAGGTTAGTTTACTGACTGTGTTTATGCAACACATTGCAGCACATGACTGTCTTAAATTAGAAAGGGTAGACAGAGTTGCTTCTCCATACTGTTAGAGATGGTCATGCTGTCTTAACTGACGTTCTTCTCATTATTAGTTCTGGCTCAGCTATGGTTTATTGTCATTAATGGTGAGAATGATCGTGTTCTTTCTAACACTACCCAGTGGACCTTTCTCACTTCTGTGAGACAAACGGCGAGTCGCCGACCAATAAGAAAAGCACTACAGGGTTCGGGGACATACTGATATAATTTCTCAGAGTGATTTTCTTGTGAAATGATCATGGGTTATGCTATTAAAATGCTGTATTGCCACATGAGAATCCAAAGGTCTGTTTATCTGGTGCCAGTTCAGTTCTCTGCAATCTTTTCAAGGACTCAGCATGCAGTTTTTTATTCCTCTGTGATATTTGGTGATGCAAGTCAACACAGATTAAGCCTTTTTTTGTGTCTCTTAAGGTTTGGAATTACATTGTGATCTTGTGCTTTTGATCAAATTTAAGGCCGATGACGTGTCATACACTATACGATATGTGTTCTAAAATTGTGGTTTGATATCCTCTGACTGGATGGAATCAATCACTGTGCCAATCATACACTACGCAATTTTCTGTAAAAATCTGTCAGCTCCGACCGCCCAAAATCTGCAGACTAGCGTAGACTATCATCAACTATTGTTGACTCTTCTAGACTGTATATCAGGATAAAAGTCAGAGTAAACGTCATGTAGACTATATTCCAGTCTTTAGATGTACTTCAGAAGTGATTTCTGTTCTTTCCGCAGTGGAATATTGCTGTAGTAATTCCACTTTAAATGAAATGGCTACAAAAGTTCTTTAATCCATGTTGGAGTGGAAACATAGTTATTTTACTCCTTAAGATTACTAGCCAGAGCAGCAGTCAAACAATAACATTCCTTTGCTTGATAAAATATATTTTTTACTTCTGTGTTCTTCTGAATTGTGAACAGTCGAGCCTAGTTCATTACTGCAGTTGTGTGCTCTAAGCTGTGCACGGTTTCAGTGTTTGAACTGAGGGACACCCCATAAGGTCCAAAAAAGTTCCCCGTGGTTTTTCATTAACTAGAATACTTTTTTTTTGTTGTTGTCAAATAACCGCGCTGACACAAAGAGAGATTGTCCATTACTTGTACCAATTTCATAAGGCGCTAATCCAGATAAGAATTTTGTTTATCTTAGAAACGAACAGTCACTAGTTTATAATAATTTTGATACGCAAGTAGTCTTTCTTTATCTAACGCCAGGGGTGTCCAATCCTGCTCCTGGAGGGCCACTGTCCTGCAGAGTTTAGCTCCAACACAACCCAAATAAACACACCTGATCAGCTAATCAAGGGCTGTGTACGAAATCACCCCCTATACACTCATTCACTATTCCTTACATTAATTACTCGACTAATATAGTCCACTTGAGGGAGTGAATGAAAACGAGTGAGTGAATCTGGACACTGAGTGCACCGGAAGGGCTGCCAATTTGTTTGTACTTGCTAATGATTTGAAATTTGGCAAACTGGCAGCTCCAGTAGTTATGAAAAGATTTATCTTGAATTCTGTCATGGAAACTAGCATAAACTTTCCTGTAGCTCAAACAGTAGAGCGTTGGCGCTTGCAACGCCAAGGTCATGGGTTTGATTCCCAGGGAAAGCAAAGAACTGATAAGAATGTAAAATGTGTACCTTGAAAATGCAATGTAAGTCGCTTTGGATAAAAGCATCTGCCAAATGCATAAATGTAAATAAAATTTTTTAAACTTTTTAATAATAAATCAAAAAGGAATTTATACCTGTAAGATATTATGCTTTATACCACATTGGACCAGCGTTTTGGAAAATGGATGGATTCACCATCTTCTGGGGAGACGTATAACTTCATTTAGCATGACCCTCACAGTGCATTATGGGTATTCTCTAGTCTTTGAGCGCGTACATCAGTTGTACACTCGTTATTGCGGTGCGTTATGGGATTGAATGAGTGCACTCAATAACGTCTACTATGGTTTCTGACACCATTACAAATGGCTGTCCCCTCAAAAAGTGCCCTATTTAAGGGTATAGGGGGTGATTTTGGATGCTACCCATGTCTTACTAGGCATACTATAAACTTCCATACAGGTGTGTTGAGGAAAGTCGGAGCTCCAGAACAGAGTTTGGACACCCCTGTCTTATGCAATGTTAACTCTCTATCAGACAGTGCTAATTAACCATTTTATAATTGGGTAATTATATTCAAGTTGAAAAATATTTTTGAGTTGTAGTGATATTTAATAATATTACTATCTTTATTGTCTTTTAATCTTTACTGTTTTTTTTTTATCAAATAAATGCAGCCTTGATGAGCATAAGAGACTTCTTTGAAAAACATATCCTACCAACCCCAAACTTTTGAATGGCATTGTACTTTTTGGAAGCACATTCTTGGTCTTATTATAACGGTAACACTTTACAATAAGGTTCATTAGTTAATGCATTAACTAACATTAACTAACCATGAGCAATACATTTGTTACTGTATTTGTTCATCTTTGTTAACGTTAGTTAATAGAAATAGAGCTATTCATTGTTTGTTCATGTTAGTTCACAGAGCATGAACTAATGTTAACAAGATTTTAATAAAGTATTAGTAAATGTTGAAATTAACATGAACAAAGATTAATAAATGCTGTATAAGTGTAGTTCATTATTAGTTCATGTTAACTAATGTAGTTAACTAATGTTAACTAACGAACCTTATTGTAAAGTGTTACCATTATAACTGATTCATTTGTATATTTTAATACAAATTAAAAAATCTTTAAGACATCTTCAATGAAAATGTAACTTGCTCTTCCTCTGAAATAACTTTCCTTTTCAGCTGAAGTCACTTACACAGTCTATAATGTTAACTAATAGTTGTTTTAGCAAACTTGCATTTGGTCTGGCACAATTATTGTATTTAATGCCCAGATTTCACAATCCAAACATTTCCCAATGGATATTAGATTGGATTGACTTTAAGGAGAACCAGTCAGCAGCCCACACATAATCTGTGCTGATAATGAGGGAAAACTGCTTCCAAATTTTGTGAAACAAATTTAAATATAGTAAAATATGTTAAAGAAAGTTTCTGCAAAATGCAGTTGCAACATAAAAAGTTCTGAGGACATTTTCAAAGCTTTCTGAGAATATCTGTGGGCTCTGATTCCATGCGGGAAATTAATCAGCTGTGGGAAGCTTATCTGGTCTTTTGAGCACGACTGGAGAAATTCATGCTAAATTCATCATAACTTATGATGGTGGTGTAAGGGTTTGTTATATGCCCTGCTCATGAATGGTGGCGTACAGTCAGAACCTTATAAAAGAACCATTAATGGTGACTTGCGAGCCTTGGGCAAAACTGACAGTGTTTCAAACAGAAGTACTGTTTTGACGCAACTAAGGCGTTGTAGCTGCAATGAATGTACATTCAGTAGAACATTGTGTGGTATGTCTGCCCGTGTCATGTTTCATTGGCAGTGTGAACACACATCTCTTTCACATTTGTTTCAATGGTGGTCTATGGCTGTATTTCATTGCTGAACTTGTTGCATGCCAGTGTTTGAGGGTGTGGTGATGGAAGATAGACAAAGAAGTACAGTAAATCTCTGAAATTAGCTGGTCTCCTAGTCCATGTTTTATCTTTCACATGTGTTCACACCAGTGCTCTCGCTTGAATCCCTCTATTTATGAGCTTCTAGATAATTGGGCTTGAAGATATATAGCGAATGGGATTCCAGTGTAGTTTACTGCATAGACATCTCACACTGATTTTCCATGTTAATTTTGAAGGTTCAGACCATTTTTTTGCCTTTTAAAACATGATTTATACATTAAGAAATAAACAAGACTTTGAGAAATTACGAGATGTTTAATCTAGATTTAAACTGGGAGAGAGAGTCTGAGCCCCGACATTATCAGGCTTTTCCAGAGTGTAGGAGCCAAATGTGAAAACACTCTCCCTCCTTTAGTGGACTTATATATCCTAGGTACTACCAAAACCCCAGAGTTTTGTGATCTTAAAGAGTGTGATGGATCGTAGGGTGATAGAAGATCGGTTAAATACACAGAAGCTTAACCGTTTAGGGCAGGGGTGTCAAACTCAGTTCCTGGAGGGCCACAGCCCTGCAGAGTTTAGCTTCAACCCTAATTAAACACACCTGATCAGTTAATCAAGTCCTTCAGGCTTATTTGAAAACGGCAGGTGTGTGTGTGTTGAAGCAGGGTTGGAACAAAACTGTGTAGGGCTGTGGCCCTCCAGGAACTGAGTTTGACACCTGTGGTTTAGGGCCTTATAGGTCAGTAGCAATACTTTGGAATTGATATGGAACTTAATAGGTAACCAGTGCAGGGATGATAAAATTGGTGTTATATGATCTAGGGATGGGACGATTACCGGTTTCACGATAAACCACGATAAAATGTCCTGACGGTTAGTATTATCGTTTAAAATTTAATTATCACTAAAACCGTGTTTGATTATCGTGATTTTGAAAACTCGCAGTAAATCCTGTCCCTGTCCAACCAGAATCAGTCTGACGCAGGCGCGACGCCGCGCGAGCATGCAACGTTGTTGTTTTTTGCACGAGAAGACATGGCGGAAGGCAGTGACAGCGTTCGGGAGATTTTTCAGCCATCCAAGAGGACAAAATTTGAGGTGTGGTCGTATTTTGGCTGTTACAAGAGTCCTGAGGGCAATTTAATCGAGGATGGGTACCCTGTCTGCAGATCTTGCAAGAGGAAAGTCGCTGCAAAAGGGGGAAGGAAACAAATCAAATCTGCTAAGTCATCTTAGTGACAACCACCCACTGTTTTCTAGCGAATGCAAGACAAGTTAACTTTTACCTCAATACCAAAACTACTTGGGCAAATAATTGGACAAAAAATATTGATTAAAGATTAAATATTTAATTATCTAACTTGTAATTAACGCAAAGCTTCCGAGAAGAAAAGTTTTACAGCAAGTGGCTTTGAGCCAAGACGAACGAAAATTTTCAAATTATTACGGGTAACATTTAAGGGATAATGTATTGTATTCATTAGTAAACTTATTACACAGATTTGTATTTTTATGTTTGTTTTTTTTATTTTTATAAAATGAAATATTGAATTGTGATTGACGTTAATGTTTTTAAATCTTACCGGTTTATAAACTCATTATGTAAGTTAGTGTACAAAACAATCGTCAAGACAATATGATCACTACAACAATATTATAGTAGTATTAATATTATTTAAATTATTTTCAATACAATCCAAAACTGAGACGCAAGACATACACAGAATGAAACCAGAGATCGCGCCCGCGGTGATCCGAGACATGGATGTGCGCTGTGTTTGCGTTGCTATTGATCGTTGCTGTTTAGTCACCATGGCCCAACCGACATATTTTGTTAATTTAAAGGGTGTGTGTGTGTGTGTGTGTGTGTGTGAGGGAGAGAGAGAGAGAGAGTAAGTAATTTATTATTATTAACTTGTTGAAATGTTTTCAGTGTGTGTATCAGTTCTTTTTGAACATTTCCATCTCATTTTAACAAAACCGTGATAATATTGATAATCTTGATATTTTTGGTCACTATAATCGAGATATGACATTTTCATACCGTCCCATCCCTAAATCATATTTTCTTGACCTAGTCAGAACTCTAGCAGCTGCATTTTGGACCAATCATAGCTTGTTTACTGATGATGCAGTACAACCAGCTAATAATGCATTACAGTAATCTAGTCTAGAGTTCATGAATGCATTACCTAGCTTTTCAGCATCAGAAACAGATAGCATGTGTTCCGTAACTTAGCAATGTTTCTGAGGTGGAATGAGGCTGCTTTTGCAACATACAAAATATGATTTTTGAAAGACAAGTTGATGTCCAATACAAGTTAACTACCAGGTTTTAACTGTAGAGTATGAAGTAACCGTACATCCTTCTAGATGCATATTGTATTTTATTACACTGCTCTGTGGAATACTTGATTCTGATTGGTCAATCACGCCATCCAGCGGTATGTTATTCCCAGATAACAACCGCTCAAAACAGATAACACAGGCTCATACGGGTGACTCAGCAGCGATATACGCTTGCTAGGAAAGTTTTTTCTTCGTGGAAGTTTTGCATTTGGTGACCTAAGAAATTATTAAAGCAGTCGAATCAATATTTTGTGTATAGTTATATAATTATGCCATCCAGTATCATGGACTCACTCTCTCTTGTTTCATACAAACAGCTGCTGCCATTTTGTGACCATTTTGTACACTGTTGGATTATAAGATACAAACAAGTACGATTTTAAAACAGTTTAATCTGAAATCAATATCTCTTATCTCCATAATTATTTATGTGGCGAAATGCTGTGGAATAAGTGATATGACTGCATACCGTATCCCTTAAATGTCCGTCTAGTTTGAACTTGCCAGGCTGCAACGGCTCTCTCCGCGGAAGCTTTGCGTTTAAAGAGCTAATAAAATATTTCAACTCCGATCAATATTTCGAGTCTAATTATTTACTTATGTGGCAAGGTAGCCGTGTAATGAACGGGATAATGTACATCCCGCCGGTTGTTCTTTCAAAATAACCCCCTTCAGGCTGATGGAAGACCCCTCCACTTCACGCGTTCGTTTATTTTGAGAGAACAACCGGCTGGATGTACATTTTCCCTTACATAAGAGATTCTGTGTACAGGATTTTGGTCAAATAAGTAATACCTCAGTCTTATCTGAATTTAATAGAAGAAAATTACAGGTCATCCAGTATTTTATATCTTTAACACACTCTGTCAACTTAGATAATTTAGAGAATCCATCTGGATGTGATGAAATGTATAACTGAGTATCATCAGCATAACAGAAACTAATTCCGTGTTTTCTAATAGTATTACCAAGGCGCAGCAGCATGTATATTGAAAATAGCAGAGTGCCTGTTGTGTCAAACGCTCATTGTCTCTCGCATGCTTCGCTACAGATTGCAGAGCACAACTGCTTTTAACATTGATAATAATACGAAATGTTTGCTGAGCACCAAATCATCATATTAGAAATATTTCTTTAGAATAATGTAACACTAAAGACTGAAGTAATGGCTGCTGAAAATTCAGCTTTGCCACCACAGAAATAAACAAATAATATTACTATTTTCACTATTTTGGAACAAATAAATGCAGCCTTGATGAGCACAAGAGACCTTTCAATAACAAAAAAATCGTACTAATCCCAGACTTTTGGTAGCGTACCTGCAGGTCATGGTCAGAGGGGATGTTCAGTGTGTCACAGATTTCCGTTTCTTCCCCTGTAAGCAGTGAGGAATGTAGGCTATGCAGCGAGCTTCCTCTCCTGCACACATTACACATATAGTGTGTGATCTATATGACGTAATACAGTGGCCTTAATACACTCTGTTTACAGTCTGTTATTTTGAGTTTGCTTGCAGAGAGGCCTGGAGTGGGTGGAGGGAGTTTTCTGTCCTTTGTTTATTTTCTTATTTTAGTTCAAGGCCAAACATGATGTGCTTATCTGTCTAATCTGGTTACCTCAGTTGGTTGAACATTACAGAAATGTAATCACAAAGCAGACTGGCATCTCCTTATATTCCTGTACAGTGCAGTGTGGGTCTGAAGTGATAGTTTAAGCAAAGATGTTTGAGAATTGTTATTCAGCTCATGGCATGCCATACAAACGTTTATAGTAAAAAAAAAAATTCCATAAATATTCCAAGTCTTTTGAATCCACATGATAGCCTGAGGAACAGACTGAAATTGCTATTCACTGAAAAGCTGCATGATACTTCAAAAATGTTTACTTTTGTTTTCCTGAAGCATGAACCATATAAGCTCCAAATGTGTTTGGAGAGACATGACGGTATGTAAATAATAACAGACTTTCATTTCGGGGTAAACTAATCTCTGAAGTTATCTCAAACCTGCTGATGTAGTTATTGGGATTTTCCAATATTTTTTATTTCTAAAGGATTCAAATTTTTCTCGTTAAATTTGTTGACAAGATTCAAAAAGATTACATTTAATCTTAAACTTCTAGTATAATCTTAGTAACCTCTAATATATGATGTGTAATGCTGTTATATGAAGTCAACATGAAATCAAAATTTACTTCTTGTTTTTATTGAGTATTTATCAATGATTTATTAGTGTGCATCGTAATTCATGTGTCCTCGTAATAATCTTTGGGAATCAATTCCCAAATGGACGAAATACCAACAAAGTCCCGTCCTACATTTTTTTTCTTGTTCACTAAGTTGGATACACATCACAATATTGAAGAAAAGTCAGTCGTAATTTTTGGTTCATGCTGACTTTAAAAATCGATTGATTCCTCATCACATAATGTGATCTTGAAAATGGAAATGGCTACAAATAAAAACAAGCCATTATAAGTAAATGTTATTGAATTATTTTCATGGGGGCAGATGCAATATTACATGACTTGCTGCTTAATTTACCTTTTAGACCATTTTATTTATTCCTTGTCCTATTTGGCACCTGTTCCTCAGTGAAACATATCCAAATAATTTTGAGAGAAATTAAGACAAAAATATGCAAATGTATGGCAACAACCTGGCCACCTGCTGACTGAGTGATGGAAAATCATGATCCAGTTACATAATGCAGGTTTGAATCCTGCTAAATAACCTCTCGAAGTAGACCTCTATTATGGTGATGTACTCTGTCAAGAGATGAAGCAAGACTGACAGGCATGGAGAGCGAGAGAGTCGAATTAGAAGGAACACTGACTGAAGACAACGTCGATGTGCTGATAGTGCTGTCATTGAAAATCCCATTTCTAACCTCTTATAAAGCTGTTTCAGATGACAGTCGAGTTTCATTCTCAAATATTATACTTTCCTGCTTAACCCTTTGCAGTATAAAACCCTCTGCCTTTGGCCATAAAGCCTTGTTGTTGAGGATGGATGGGCATTAGAAACTACTCAAGCATCAGTATAAGAAAGCACATCAAGCGTTCAGCATCCCCTCGAGAAAACAGCTTCGTATGATTCTTCTTTTAAGCAAGTTGAAGCACTGTAATAGCCTCCAGGAATGTTCACTTCCATCAATATCATTTTGTACAAAAAGAGTATGTTTGTGTCAGGAGGCATTGATTTAATCTGTCCTGGTAGAAATTCTCATTCATAGATCCAGATTCAATTGAAGCCATTCTTCTTAATGTGCTGTTTATTGCCTTTTCTAAAAATAAAGAAAGGTACAAACAGAAATGCGCAGCATGGGAGGAAGAACGCTCACTGACTGATTAACAATCGGCAAATGGAAAAACTCCCAAATTAGATTGTCATGAAATGTACTGAAAACATTTGCTCCGCTTGCTCACATTTTGCCCTTAACACACAATGTTATTAGGGGGATATGAATTGGAAGATGTTATTGTCAACCATTATAAAGCACCATAAATGAAATGCTCTTATGATTGAAACTGTGATAAACTGTTTTTAATGGCCACCTGAAAGACATAATAAACCTTTAGTTTTCGCTGAAAGAATACTCACATTGGTGCGTTTTCACACACACACACACACACACACACACACACACACACACACACACACACACACACACACACACACACACACACACACACACACACACACACACTGTCGTAATTGAGTTCAGGTCATTTCAGGTAAAGGAAATAACGACAGATTAACTGACTTTGTTAAATAAAAGTGAGTTACGGCTGCTGTAATTTAAAGCATTGACTATAATAGTATTTTATAGTATATACAATATAGATTAATATGTTAATATATGTTAATAAATAGCAGTATATACAGTATATTGTTTTGAGGATATACATAATATGCACAAACCTCTGGTCTAACAGTAATTTGTATGGATTTTCAACACATACAGGTTTTTCTTTTAAGTTTATTATTATCATGTGAATACACCAAACAAATCCTTGGTGGTGATTCTTAAGACAACTGTGAAAAACACTTGTTTTCACTTCCATGCCGAGGGACATTGTCTGTGTGTGTCTGTGTGTGTGTGAGAGAGAGAGAGAGAGAGAGAGAGAGAGAGAGAGAGAGAGAGAGAGAGAGAAAGTGTGAGCGAGTAAGAAAGGGAATGAGAGTGCAATAGAGAGTGTTATTCTTTGGTTGTTGTTTATATTGAACAACAAAAGAACAATTGGTGTAGTGCTTAGGACAATGCAGAAATTATAGTTTTGTCAAGGGAAAATTTTTTTCAAACTTTAGAATAGGTTGAGTGTATTTAAGTCACATGCATTGTGTCCCAATCAGAATTAGGAAGTCAAGAATCAGTAATATTAGTATACCAAAGGTGGCCTGGCAAGATGATATACTGATTTACAAAGTGTGCATCTATTAAAGGGTTAGTTCACCCAAAAATGAAAATTATCCCATCGTTTACTTAACCTCAAGCCATCCTAGGTGTATATGGCTTTCAGCCAAACACAATTGGAGTTAAATTCAAAAATATCCTGGCTCTTTCAAGCTTTATAATGGGAGTGAATGGTACCTTGGATTTTGAAGCCCCCAAAAAAGCGCATCCATCCATCATAAAAGTAATCCACACGACGGGGTTAATAAAGGCCTTCTGAAGCAAAGTGAAGAAAAATATCCATATTTATAACTTTATAAACTATAATCACTGGCTTCCGGTAATGGCCGTACGCGAGTTGAGTTCCAGCAGAAGAGTGACCTCTGACCCGACGCATGATGTATGATGTAGTAGCGTAAGCTTAGGTGAGAGTAGACTCCTCTCGCGGTTCAAACTAACAGGGCTGGGCAACAAACTCAAGATCATTCGATATTTCTCTTAAATGATTCTTGTTTTAGACTTCTAATTCGTTACCAATGTTTTGTTTTGCTCTATCCTCTGCGCTTCTGTGTTCGTCAATTGGTCACGCGTCGAGTCAGAGGTCACTCTTCCACCAGAACTTCTCGCGTACGGCTGTTACGGGAAGCCAGTGATTACAGTTTATAAAGGTGTATTATTAAAGTGTTCTATGCCCATTTTTACATAGTCAAAATTACTTTCCCATCAAGTATATACTTTTAGTAGAAGTATGTGAATTAGGAGACAGCCAGACACTCTTTTAGAGATCATGGTATGCTTGTGCTAAATTTGATGAAAGTCCATGCATTCATCACCATTCAAGTTGTCTTTTAAATCTAGGAATGCAGTTGAAACACTTTGCCATTTGAATAATTTATAGTTGAATCTGTATGCTATTAGAACATTTGTGTAGTTTGTGTTTGGTAGACAGAATGCATGCATAATGTTGGAGTATGCTATACAGTAAAACCTATAAAATAAAATGTAATCAAACCCAGAACACATTCACTCTTTGCAAAGCCAGAGAAAGTCAACGTGAATTGCTGTTTGCAACCCATTTTACTTTTGTAATATGACATTTCTGAGTGAAACTGGATAGAGAAAAGAAGTGAAAAAGGTAGGGAATTGTTTGGATTGTAAAAAGTAGGCTTTATATATCAGAAAAAAGCACTTTCTGATATATAAATATAAAAAATGCTTGCTTTTGGCTATTGGTTAACATTGTCCATTATCCATGAAACATTTACAGATGAGGAAGCAGAAACTTGCATTAAGGAAATAAAACGTTCATTTTGATTTTATGTTGAGTGTCCAAATTAATTTGGAAATTAAAGTGTACATATACTTTTTGTCACCTTAACCCAGCTCTAACCTAAAATTCAGTAATGATTGTCTTTCTAAACTAGCTATTGGTGACAGCAGACGACGCTGGCAGAATTGTGAAGGGTTTTTGATCCGTTTCTTGACGTGGAGCTTCTCTGTGGAGCTTCACACACCACACCAATTCAAAAGTATGACTCATAAAGCTGTAGGGCCCTGATATCACTGCTAAAAAGTTGCTTCTAAAAAAAGCAAGCAGGATTCAACAATGAGGACAGGTCAAGATATTTCAAGATGTCTGTTGATATAATGCAATGTCATGTGTCAAGAATGCTTCTTAGTTTGGCAATTTGATTGCAAAAGTTAAGCCCCCGCTACATGGGAAACTGGAAATTCAGGCTTTTTCGTTGTGCAATGGTTTTCAATCCTTTGACGTTTTGTCACTGGTAACATTGATGGAACGGCAAAGGTACATTGATGTAAATGCCTACAAATAAACACTCTGTTTGTGCCATTCTGTGGGGGTTTAACATATAATGGTGTATGTGTGAGTCAGCTCTGTCAATATTCCAGTCCAAGTCCAAGTATCCTGAGACTGTTGCTACAGGAGAGAAAAAATGTCATTGGTGGAGACTCTTGCTGATGGAAATTACACAATTATTGATGGTTGAGTTGAGGACAATAACCTGCTCACTCAAGAGGAACATTTGGTCTTGCATGCATTTCTTTGCACACAGTTTCAATTTTGTTAGGTTTGAGAGACCCAAAGAGCAGCCTAAATGACTGTCTAAGACATAGCCTACTCAATAGAGAAATCAAAGGATTCAGACACTTAACAGCTGTACTTTGTGAGTGTTGCTATTTTAGGCCGTCTTGTCTTGCTTCATTAATTTCGCAAGGCATAAAAGACATTAGGCTTCAGCAGAGGTGCATTTCTGTTTTCGTCTCTCCCACAGGGACTTTGTAAATGACCAGGATCACTTTACTGTATTGTTCCAGCAGAATGGTTCACGTTCTGGAGCAAGAGCCTGTTCTCGCCAGGCGAACTGGGGTCTGTCGCGAATCGGCCGCATGTTTTCACAGACTTGAGGCACGAACTATGACGTAACACTACTATGTCTTTTTTACCTGCCAATAAACCAGTGTTACTTTTTTTTATTGCGCATCCCGGTGTTTGTGCCGGCAGTGCGGCACTTCTGTTTTGCTGTTCACAGTACCGCATGATTCTAGCTAACCGGCAGTTTATGCGAGCTCTCATCTGTTCTTTTCAGAGATAAATTGAAACTGAAACCGTTGATTAATTCGATCTCTCACACGCTGGGTCTCTCTCTCTCGCGCACATAGTTTTATATATGTAAAGAGCAATGTAGTGCAATGTTATTATTTCTCCACCTCCCGCTCTGCTCGAGACCAGCAAACTTTTAGGGCCGTAGTTGAACCAATCTTTCCGACCGGCAACCTACTTTTCTGCAATGATGCGCGGAACAATTCAAAAATGGACAAAGGCCGGGAACCTGCACTGGAACGGTGTCGGTGGAACATTTTGAAATAGCTTGCTAGGGAAAGCCTGACATGAAAGGGATATCATTAAAGATAATGAAATGCAAATTTTATAGGATAATAAGCCTTTACCTCATAATGAGGCAACAGAGAGTGAAGAACAAGCTACATGTGGCAAAACCATGCTGAGGTCTGCTGTGTTTGTAAAAATTAGTTTTCGCTCTTCAGTATGGACTTCTTTTTTTCCCCCCAAGACTGTTTTAAGCAAGTTTTATTAAGCCAACATTCAAAGGTTGTCTTGATAAGACTAGCCACAAAATTGACTTCCTAAATTCCTAAAAAAGAGACTTTCTAATTCAGTTTGAAAGGCGCACAATCCTGTCATACAGTGTATCCATTATTGTTTTGATTTTTTTAAACTTATTTCTAAATATAAAATATATATTCTTATGAATTGACACCGTAATATAGATATCGTGTCAAGCCACAGCGTATGTGTGAAAACTGCAATTGTTATTTGAATTAACTTTTATTGAACAGCAGTACTGAATATGCCATAAATTCAAGTACTATTGGATTCAGCTTTTAAAATTGTACTTTCTGAAATGGCCGCATTTGTTTTAATAATTTTAAAACTTATTAATTCTCTCTCCCCCTCTAAGCCTGCCGTTCAGCTCCAATAGGAATTGGTAAGAAACTGGAGAGTTCCTGCTCTATCACGGATTGTTGTCCCCTAGAGCAGTGGTCTTCACTATTTTTTTCATGAGAGCCGCACTGATAGGACAAAGTCAGTAGGAGAGCCATTTTTACAGGAAAGTATAAAAAGTTACATCCAGTCATAAATACCATGTCTGTTTATTAATCTGTCACCCCTGAACATACAATATGCAATGCAATAAATACCTTTTTTTAATGATTTAACAGTCAAATTTGTAACTGAGACAAGATGATTTCCCTTAATGACAAAAAAAGCAGGATTTCCAGAATAGATTCATCCCAGAATGACATTAAGTTATTTTTTTCTACATTATTAGCCCATCATGTATCTAATCATCCAAGAGCACATGCGGCGTTAAGAGCTGGAAATACCGCCATAACTGGCAACTCCGCAGAGACTGGATGTGTTCACATGCACAACTTTTGTTTCAATCGGTCTGAATTCATTCTGATTGATTAATCTGAATGTATTGTAGTTTACATGAATGCTTAACATCGTGATATGATGCATGATCGGGGTGATGTGCACGTTTATAAGTCAAAAGATTCAAATTGGGAATAGGTTTTTTGACATTCGCACACTGCACAAATATACAAAGTTTCCCGCTGTTGTCGCGTAATAACCATTTTCCTACATTGGTTCTTTATTTGTTTTAAACAGCAGACTTAATATCAAATTCTGGTCATAATTTGGAGACTATGATGAACCGTTATGCCGTGCTGTTTGAATTGATCACGCAGTAAAAATGCCCAAAATCAGTCGTCTGTGGATGAGAATCTGAAACAAGGACTGGTGAGCCGTTGTCCTGCTTCACTTCACAGATACTGAGTGAAAGGAGAATTATAGAACGACGGGACACTCGTTTATACGACACTTTATTCATCAGAAGAACAGCGCGTTCAGCGCGACGGACGGCGTCCTTTCAGTTTCGGTATTCAATCGATCAAGTGAAGATGTTCTCTCGACAAACCACCCCTTTCAATCCGATCGAAATTATTTGAAAATAGAGCTGACACTTTGAGTTTTTAATGGGTTATGTTATAGTCCTACTTCTTTTTAAATGTTTTTGAAATATCTGTAGTGACTGCTTGATCATATCACTGTATTATTTACCGCCATGCGAGCCACAAATGAAAGCTTGGCGAGCCGCGCAATGAGTAACACTGCCCTAGAGCAAGACACATGACCCACAAATGCTCCTGAGGTTGGTGTGCTAGAAGTCACTTTAGATGAAAGTGTGATTCACTTCAGTGACAAGGAACGTGTAAGTAGAGTGATCTGAGGTGCTTTAATGGCTCAAAGGCTATGTTGGCGAGGCCAGATTGCGCAGCCAATGGTCTTCAACTTCCTGTTAGTGCACTGTGAACGTCTGTTTCTGTGCTGTGACTGAGGCGATCCGGTGTCATTTGTTGTTTACTTCAGCAGAAGAAGTACACTGGTCGAAAGATCAGGCGTATGCTGGGAGGGACAAGATGTTTGAGTGGCTTTTTCTTCACACTTTCATCACATTAGCACGAACAGAGGCTTAATAAGCTGTCAGCAAGCTGCTGCCACTCACGGGGCCAACCTCTTCTGAACGTCCTGGGAGGCAGGCTTTCTGTGTGTGTGTTCGTCCTGCCATCCTCCACTTGATGAAGGGTGAAATGGCTTAAGACAGGGTATTAGGGCTGCACGATATTGGGAAAAAAATACATTGCGATATTTTATTTTTCTACGATGTATATCGCGATATGAAAATTTCACTAGATGACTTGAATAGCTCTCTTTGGAAAGAATTAATCATCTGAATGACTGGGGTGATTTTGTAATGGAGTAAATCTGCATAGAAACTATTATAGTTAACTGATGTAGTTAACTAGAGTTTTAATAAATGGAACCTTATTGTAAAGTGTTACCGATTTGTTATGTCTCGTGAGTTCAGTGTTGGACAGATCAGTTGTTTTAACCATTCATTAAAGTGAATCGGTTCAAATGAGTCATTAGTTCGCGAATCGGACGTGTTTTAATGGACCACGGTACACGTTGTGTGATTATCCCGGCAGTTAGGACACGCACAAGATTTGTGTCAACACAGAAAACATTTCATCACTGGATAGATTTTTTTTGTTTGTTTTGTTTATTGAAAGTGTGGTTTATCTGAATGTGTGGGAACGCTTTTCAGAGAAGATTTTTTTAGCACAATCCAGCGGTAGTTCAGGGAAAAAATATATCCGAATGCTTCACGTGAAACTTCGGTCTTCCGACCTTTTACCATTGTGTATTCTCAAAGATATTCAGTCAACTTAATTCATTAATATGCGCGAGGGAGAGAGAGAGAGAGAGAGAGAGAGAGAGAGAGCAAGAGCAAGACAGTTTGAAAACGGTGAGAGTGGGGCTCCGACCGGGGCTCTCTCTCTCTCTGCTCGTTCTCTCAGTTTAACAAGCGTAGCAGTCAGTCATCTATCACTCACGGTCAAATAAGGCTTTGGCGGGACAAAAATACGTTTTGGCGGCCGCCAAAAAATGTTCAGTGCAGGAAGGGCATTCTGACTTTATTTTGAATTCTCGTGTTCGTTCAAGCTCAGAAATAAGAGAAAGACCACTGATCTTTGTGTCTGCCCGGCTCACAGAAAACAACGCGCAAGTTCCAGTCTCCTTACGCTTGATGTTTAAACTGACAGGACTTAAAAACACATGCAAATGATAAACTTTCACTATATGATGGTTAAACTTTGCAATTAATCCGAGAATCGCAAGCGTTACGGGCCGGGGATCTGCTGGCCCGTATTGATCATGAATCACGGATCAACTACGATCCCTATAGGCTACATCGCAACATCCTACGATGTGACTATCGTGGATGCGCACATCGCGATATCGATGCTAAAACGGTACATCGTGCAGCCCTACAGGGTATTATTATTATTATTGCACTCTAACCATTTCCAAACAAAGCTGAATCATCTACTTTGCAAATGTTTTGATTTCAAGGCCATCTATCTCTGCAGACTTGGAGCGTTTCACTGGCGGCTCTTCACACACCCGCTCAGAGAGAACAAACGAGTCTATATATATGTAACGCAATACGTGTGATCTTTTAATCTCTCAATGCCTATAGAGCTGTTTATTTCAAGTCCTAAAACTCTGAAGAGTATTATGGGTTCCCTTAGGAGTTTCTAGAATAGTGGTTTTTGATTTATGAAATAAGGTCTGTGGGTAACATTACTTGAAGAAAATTCCACATTTTATTCTACAACATACTGCAGCTACAGCAATGATGTGAGTTTTTGTGCTTATGTTAGGGCTCAGGGTCTGAAATTAACTTTTTAACCTGCAAGCCAAGGTGAATGGTATATGATAAAAAACATTAAAGCAGTTTTAAAGCAATTTTTTGCCTTATTTGTTTATTGAAGAAACAAGGCAATGCTTGTTAAATATTTAGGTGTATTCTCTACATTTTGTGTGCTAAGTAAGGGATAATATACTTCCAGCTGATTGTTATTGCAAAATAAACCCAGAAAGAGTGATCAGTCTTGTATCACCCTTAATGGGTTTAGGCTATTTTGCAATAATAACCATCTGGATGCACGTTATTCTGATTATTGCATGGCTTGCCACATAAGTATATAATTAGTGTTGGGGAAAGTTACATTTAAAAGTCATGCATTACAATATTGTGTTACTCCCTGAAATGTCATTATGCAGTTATAGACAACGTTGATTTGACAAAGTCCAAAACAACATTGGACCCCATTGACTTTCATATGGACAAAGTATCTTGTATTCCATTTTTGGGTGAACAATATCTTTAAGTTAAGGCACACATCTTTTTCAAAATGTACATTTGATGTATATGGAACATGTAGTTGATTCAATCGTAAATTAATAATTGATTCAAGTAAACCACAGACCTTATTTTATTCACAAGAAAATCCATTCTAAAACCTACAACACATTCCCAAAGGAGCCCATAGAGAATTAGCCCCCCGGGTTGGTCTACAGATTGACGTCATGACTGAGTGGCTGTACTTGTGTGAATTGTTTCAGTGTGTTAAATGTGCAGTAGCTTGTGTGCATGGCATGCTTATTTCCTTTTGCATCGATTGTTGTCTGTGGTGTATGCACTTGTTTGTATCTTGAAATTAAATAAATTGTTTGGTCAGACTGCAATCCATCAGTTACAGTTATCTCATAATATTTTAAATGTCACTTGAGATATTGTGGCAGCGCCCTGTCTGATGTCATTATTTACAGAGGTTGCAAGAGCCATCCCCCCCGCCCACACCCCCCTAAATGGACTTTTTTTTTTACATCTAGTGCTGACAGGATGTCACTTTCTGGCTCCTCGATGAAGATTGTGGATGGAAGTTTCTGGTAGCATCAGGCCTAATGTCATCATGTCTCTAGGGACGTACCGCTGGTCTGTTGATTAAACCAAATGACAGCTTGCGTATTATTTATCAGCCAAAAGGGGAGACATCTAATGTCAGTGGATGATCTTATACAAGACCTGTTGACTGCCTGCAAGAGACTCGGCTGGATTTGTAAGCACATCCACCTCCTATGCATTTGGCTCAGTGTGGCGTGGATCGACTTTGCATATGACCTGCACTGATTTTGTTTTTGTCATTGTACAAAGATATATGCTCGATGCAGGCAGCTGAGGTACAATGAGTTCCTCTGGGAGTGAGGAATGAGAAATCAGTGCACAACATGCTAAATGTAACAAAAATCAGCTACTACATTTACATAATACCAAATAATTCACAATAATATACTGTTTGCAGATGCAGTAGCATCGCATGTTCAGTTAAGCTCACTGATATTATTTGACTAAGTTGAACCAGTAACCAATAAACCCTGTAAATAGAGGTGTAACGGTACATTGTTATATCGAGATATTGCAATATAAAAATGTGACTATATGTATAGTTAATGTAAACTATATGATATGCAATGTCCAAGCTTAGCAAAACGTGACACACAAAGACAACAGGACATTCTGAGGACGCACACCAAGTTTAGTACAATTCTGCCGAAAGGGGGCGCTACAACTAAAAAACTATTATAACTCTAACTAAAAGATCCATTAAGTTGAAAATTGGTATGAATCTTCTTTGGTGAACATCCTTACATATGCTGTAATCTGACTTGGATACTTCAAAAAACATAACCGCCAGAAGCCAATCAAATTTCAGTGGCTAATAACAAAATCGGAATGCCCTACCATTACAAAAATGTATATATTTGTACATTGTGTGAAAATGAATATATGTACCAAATGAAAAATGGCCTCAAGGTGGTGTTATAATAAGCAATAATTATTAAAAATACCATTTTAGCTAATAATTCTGCAACCGTGCGGGACAGAATAAAAATTTTTGTTTCTTCTGAATTTTTGCTATAAAACCCATAAGATAAGATACGATTCAGTTGAATTGCTAATCATTCACATGGGCCATTGGTGCTCGGACCCCGATGACTGCCGCTTGCGGCTATATTTGTTTATGTATTTATTTGCTTGTTTGCATGTTCCCTAGCAGTCATTTGCTGATATATAAGGTCATGTAGTCACAATCAAAGATTTTCTCCTCAGTAAAATCCAATCACAAGTGGGCTCAGGAGATGTATTCGAGATTCACTTTAATATCCGCTGTAAATGTCAGTCGGTCTTGTGATCGAATTGCCCAAAGTGAATGTAAACAGAGCCTACAAGAATGTAACCATCCAGCACCATAGATATTCAATGAAAGGAAACTAGAAGTTATAGAAGTTAAACTATAGAAGTATAATTTTTAATTACAAATAAGATGGAATTGATATGGTTTCATGACTGGTTTAGCCTGGTCCCACAAGACTCTCGTACATTTGATTTGTACATAGAGTCTGGCACCGCTCCATTGACAAGCGTTAACTTCCTTGTAGGCGGGTACTCTATTTAAGTCTAAAACTATTGGATCTGCCCAGAGTCACTCTGGATCTGCCATAACCAATCGCTAACGTTTGGTCGTGACTTATGTCATGTCGAACCCCGTGGGGAGGAGGGCCACAACATCATGGCCACCAACAAAACTAAGCAAAGATTATTCTTGCTCTGGCTTTAACTTCTTGATATTCGGCAGCGTTGCCACAACGGACCGAATGGCTTCGCTCGCATCTTTTTCCGCTGCCATTACTGAACTACAACACACAACAACGCACGACATCTACGTCATCGTTCTCAGCCACTCCCTCTGTTCGCTGATTGGGCCGGTAAAAAATTGACCGGAGAAAACCAAAGACTACAGCACAATCCCAGACCTAGTACTGAAGGAAAATGAAAATTGAGCGGAAGTACGTAGGAGGGCGGAGTCAGGCTATGACTGATCTGAATTTGACCATTTATTATTTGATTAGTTTACTTTCTGCATGTAAAATTCTTTGTCTTACAGGTGCACCAACACAACGCAGTTTGCACTTAGTCTCTCAGTTGTGTTTCTGTGTAAATGTAGGTAATGTTTACTGCTGAGCTCTGCCGAGGGAGCCAATGTCTCAGCTGGGTGCATCAACAAGAACGTTCCACTTTTTTGGCCTGTCACTCACAGTAAGCTCCTGTGACAGACCATGAATTGGTGTAAATAGACAAGTGCAGGAAAGCTCCTCTAGCTCAAACAGATAGAAAAACTCATCACGACTGTCCTGATGCAGCACATGTAGGAAATGCCATTTAGTTTATCACTGCTGATGTTTTTTTCATGGCCTCTGTTCTAGTGACTGTGAAATCAGTGCTGTGACAATTACATAATTCATTAAAACTGCGAATGTGTAGTACTAGGTGTGCCATCCATATTAGTGCATTTTACTGTGAAATGTTCATAAAAGTATGAGAGACGGAGTGTTAATGAAAATACCAATTATAAAATGAATGCTTCCTTAATTATGAAAGCCTGTGATTGCTGAAACTGGAAGTTCAGTAGTAGTAATTACGAGAATTTACTATTATCTTTAATGAAATATATATTGTAGCCTTGTGCAAATAGGTTCCACCACTCTAATAATTGTGAGTTATTACTGCAGTCTGCTATAGGGCCTGAATTTCAAGTCTGAAAATGGGGGAAATTACCCCCTTATTAGCCCCATATAAAAGGGGTTTTAAAGGGGTCATGACATGATAAACCAAATTTGCCTTGAACTTTTGACATGTAAGAGGTCCTTGTAACATCCTCCTCATTATAAACAAAGCATTTATTTAATCAAGCTCCAAAAACGTCTCGGTTTGATATTGCGGGATCTGTGACGTCACACAGGCAAATACATTTGCACACGACTGCCTACAGAGCAAGACCTCGACGAATAGTTTTACATCATCACATAAGCCCCGCCCACTGGCATTCAGTCGCTTAACGGCTGACATTTGCCTACACTAGATGTGAGCGTTGCATCAATAATCCCAGATGCTGTCTACACTGATACAGTATACTGATGCACGTTTCAGTTTCTGACACGCCACACACTTGAGTCTGTCGACAACAGGACAATTGGAAGAGTAAAAAAACATTTTCCTTTGATGCTTCCAGTTTAAATGGCACATTTGTGTCTGTACAGACTTCAGAAGGATCCCAGCGTCGGAAATAAGTGGATGGTTTATTTTAATGGTGTTTCCCGGATTGCATCGAAGGATTGTTTGTTCGGAGCATTTTGTTTTGTTGAAACTTTTGCTGAAAGATGAAGCAGCTGACTTTATTGAATCTGACAGAAGCTGAATGACACTGTAAGAAAATGATTTCATAATGTTTTGTGTGTAAATGTCTTTGTAAACCTCAAGGAACATTAAAATAAAAATAAAAATGTCATGATCCCTTTAATTATAATTATATAGAGATTTAATTGCAATTATACATGCTAAATTGGAACTCTTTCGGTATACATTGTATAACAAATGCTATATAGTAAACAACTTTTTTTGTTAGGACTACACCACTGATTAGCAAGTGCACCAAATTACTTATTTTTGCTCCGTTTGTTTTTTTGTTGTTACTATTTAAGCATTGTTTTCTCCCATACATTTTTCCACAAGTGATCTGTCTCCTTCCCCTTATTCTGTCTCTACTAACATTTATGTTGTTGTTCTTGGCAGAGATTTCCTTACAAAACTGACCTTTAAAATGAGTGCAACAGATATTTAAATCCACAAGTCTGTAATCTTAAAAATAGCTGGTTTAAATTTTACAGTGGCAACAGATATAATCCTGAGAAAGGAGAACTCACTGCTGAATCAGTATCGGTATAATCATTCATTATATAGAAAGTATGAATATGTAAATAAACATGGAGTCAAGCAAACCATAACAAACAAAACCATAAGTGACTGATGCACAGATAATACTTGTAACGTACATCCCAGATGGATGTGTAGAGAGAGATGGAGATGTAACAGGTGTGTGTTTTAATGAGGTCTCTTCAACATCTGCACTAGCTGCAACATTTTACTGCTCTGCAAGCCGAGACACACTTGTGTAAACATGGAGTAAAACATGCCTTTTGAATGTCAAATTAATATATACATTGAAAACCATTAGTTGATAAATGTCCACAACTAAGCTGAGCACCTCATTAGTTATTTTAATCCACTTGTATAGTTTTGACCAAAATGTTTATTTTCATTTCATCCAGCAGTCTATCTTTAACAGATGTTGAGTTTGAATATGTAAGAAATCTTTTGCTTTACTAAGAGAAATGCAGTTTGTGTAGCAGTAGCCATACAAGGAGCTTTTCAGTGAACTGAAGGCTTAAAAAAAGTTAGTTTCAGGAGTTCAAAGCAGCTTGCAAAAGTGACCTTTCCCAGAAAAGTTTGCTCCGGTTGGTAAACCAGCATCGGTCCGTGGCGATTACGTAATAGGTCGGTGTGCTATGGGGCCGGTTGCACCAGCTGTGCGTAAGTTACAGCCTAGGTTTGACGTAAATGGGCACTAATTACAACTTGGACTACTAAATATTTTTGCATTGCATCATTAAACTTAGTTGGAGCATAACTCTACACAAACTGAATATTTCTGGGAAGCCTCCGAAAAGGAGTAATGGTTGTAATAAACTAGCAGACTGACTTAACTGCATCAATAATCTCTTATTTTACCCGACAGACTAAAGTTCTTTGGACCTATGTGATAATGCTTACATTTCCATTGGCTTACATTTTAAGAGAGAGATCATTATGGGAATAAATTACTTTGTTAGTGGCTTTTCAACACAAATTCGTCGTCTCTGTCTGTGTGCATCACTCCGTGTTGTGCACGTAAAAGAAAATCAGTCTTAATAAATAAATGTGATTTCTTGTAAAAAATAAATAATAATAATTGTATCAGTATTTATTTATTGATCCTTATTAATTTCAAATACAGTTTCAATGTTTCAATTTAAACATTATTCATGATTGAGTAGTATTGTATTTTATTTTACTGTTAGTGACATGCAGCAAAAGAAGTTAGAAGGAAGGATAAACTGAAATTCACAGCATTTTAACAACCTCTTATATCACGTATTTGAAGGCTGCTGTTGGATCATTATAGGTATATGTCGTTTTATGTGACGCATTGCTTAACAGAGAGCTTACGACCTACTAGCTACGTTAGCCTTAAGAACAAATAGTGCAACCGTATAAGTACAGAGTTAGTTACAAACTAACTAGTAGTTATTAAGCCTCTGGTGTGGACTTTACGTTCCAAGTAGGAACTTGCGAATGACTGGTGCAATGGTCGGTATCTACGTGACTATGATCAGATGCTTTCTTAATTGCTGTTGTTTTCTCATCACTGTCAATTTGTTGTGTGTTTATTTTGTTATTGAAGGGAAACTCACAGCACATATACAAATCTAATTGTTCATTAACAGTTATACCAAACTTCTTTTTACCCCTAAGTGAAGAACAAAAAAGAACATGCCAATTTATTAAATTGGGCCACGTTCTAATAATTAATTCCCTTGTTTAAGTTAAATCAAAATGAGGGAATGAATTAGTTCAACATGGCCACAAATTACTAAAATGAGGGAACGAATTAAACAATTGTGGGAACAAATTCATAATTCGTGGCCACGCTTTACCTAAAACGAGTGAACGTTTTCTTTAAATTGTGGCCATGCCACGGTATATATGTTTTTGTCCACATGTCATGTGCGGGGCTCCAGAGAAGTAAATGAACTGAAAAGCTGCTATCGGTTTGACATTTGTGTGGCACCAGGTTTAATAACGTCTGTGCCAGCTTGTGCTCGTCCATCAGCTGGTTAGCTTTAGGAGGAGATTCCTTGCTTTGTTTTTGTCATGTTGTCACAGGCTGTCAATTAGAGGCCTGTTCTTTTTAGCCTGCAGCTTATTTGCCCTTTTCTCACACACACCCTGTCTTTGTCAAGAGGATGACATGATGCCAGCAATTATTGAAGCAACCTAATGGACTCTGGATGCAATCTGATGATGGTTCTCAACTGGTTTTGCTTCCAGAACCAGATTTTACATTGAATGACCAGAGGCATATGGAAAAATATTTGTGGTGTCAGACTATTGCCCCTCTTACGTTTTAGCGCATGCTATCACTTCAAGAAAACCAATGGAAAAAAAACCCAGAGAAAATGAGGGAGTTTCAGACATATTACCAAGTGAAAGATGCATTTCTACCAAAATACCATTGAGTTTAATTGTGAGGCAGCACGTTGCCAAATTTGTTAATATTAACAGAAACGCATTTAAATTTCACAGATTGAAATTTTATTGCTAGTATCAGCCACATTGCCAAGCGAACGATGAATTTGTACTGAAATACCATTTAGTTTTATTTGTAAATCTTTTTTACTTTAAAAAAACTAAAGTAAAAACAAAAATGTCATGCTTTTAGGATCCACTAAACAATTAGGCACTAATAACAAAAATATATATTAGAAATATAAGAAATGTAATTTTTGCCAAAATTCACTCCTAATTTTTGAATGGTCGTCAGTGGGGATAAATGTGTGGTTTTTTTTTTTTGTTACAGAAAGTGTGTTAGCGTCGACCATGGCCTTGTAATCTTAGTCTAAAATAATTTCAGCTGTAATGTTAATGGAGAACATGATCTCTCTGAGCAATGAGAGAGATGCATTTGCAAGACTGAACACCCAAATCAGAGGCACGTCTGACAAATGCTTTCAGGAAATAAAAGCACCATGCTTTGTCCCAGTGTTTAGGACTAATGGACCAGCAACCGTTCATCGGGTTGTAGCCGTTTGTTAAAATGCGCACATTTCAATTATATTGTGTATAAAATGCATTTAGACTGTGCTTTGATAAAAGACTTTTTAATTAACATGTTGTCGTGGGTGACGAATGCCATTCAGCCTCTGCACAGTCTTTATTTGAGGTGTGTACTCATTAAGAGTTCTGATTATACTCTGAAGATGGATTATAATTGAATGCAAAGTCAATAAGCCACAGATCCTACGGAAGAGCATGCTTTGAGACTGATGTAGTCACTTTGCTTCTTGAAAATTGATTAATGGGTTTTTCTAACAAAGGTTGCCTTGCTAATCTGTTGGTGGTATGTTTAAATGAACAATGTTTACTCGTTCTCCTTGTTACCGAGAAATTCACGTTAATTTGTCAGAGAGTCTGCCGGATGACTTTTAACAGCTCCAGGGCTTTCGTGAAAACTACAGATTATATTTCTGAATTTTTATATCCCCGCCCGCAGACAGTCGGATCGACAGAGGGTTATTAACAGAACAGTAAGGGTAGTTTTACTACTGAAAATTGTATTGAACTATGTCTACTCTTTAAACAGCATTATGGTAAAAATGAAGCACTATGGCTAGAGCTTTCGTACCTGTATGCGACGGCGTTTTGCTTCGGGCGTTGGGCAGAACTGACAAAACGGCAGTTTCTTTCTACAAACACGGAAGTTTTTCAGGTTTTCCGTCGCAGCATTCTCTCTGTATTTCTGATTCTTTGCAGCCTTTATCCACTGCCTAAACGCGCTGGATCCTTCACTGGAAACTGAAAGTAACTCACTACCGCTAAACGTTTACTCTTTGAATTCTTGCACCCGGGAACAATACAAGTCAACACCAGTATGACTAAAAGTTTGCTAAGAAGTATTTCCTACTAAGGCAAGGTGGTAATTGACTCTACCTTGGCATTTTATAGGTTTGCATTTTTTAATTCGTTTTTAATTTAATATCATTTTCAAATTTCCTATAAATTTCAGTTTTAGTTTGTTTTGTTAGTTTTAGTTTAGTTTTTATTTTGTGAACACATTTCTATTTAGTTTTTTATATATTTAGTTTCAGTTTTAGTTTTAGTAATTATAGTGTAATTATTGCAGAGTTGACAGAACACTTCCCGTTAGACAGTTATTTTCAGCAAAGTTTAATGTTTGCAGTTTACAGTTAACTCTTGTGGAAACTTCTTAATAATAAAAATAAAATAATTGTTTTGAGATTGAACAAAGAACCAAACAAATGCAGCTTAAAATTCAAAATTATTCTATTAAACTCATTCATATTATAGATGAAATCTTGTTAAACGTGGTGTATAAGAAAGAAAAAAATGTGTATGATTTTTTTAATGGTTATTTATATGATTTATCCTTTCAAACATAAATTTAGTTGACTTCTACTCTGAAAATGTACGTCTATTTGTGGGCTAGACATGCTATTTGTGTTTTTTTCCGTTTTCTTCTCAGTGTGGTATCCTGTCTAATATTGTTTGATACCAAACAAGCTGCAGCTGTATTTGCATATAAACTCTAGACATGATGGAAATACTTATTTAGCCATTTCTGCTACTTAGGGCTGGTTCACACTGAAAGGGTTTTTGCTTTGAAAAACACGAGACGAGGGCAGTGGAATGAGGAAGAAGTGCAAGGTCTCGAGACGCGTCTTTTAAAAGTTGAACTTATTTTATCTTGAGTGCTGCGTTTTTAGAACGTAGTGTCATGTGCGAGATGCTGAAAAAGTGCAATATGTCCGTCTAGTTTACATGAAAAATAAAGTAGCGCAGTGGAATGGAAAAACAGGATTTTCCGGTACAGGATGAGAGCTTATTAATTACGAAAACAATCTATTTTTATTTCAGTTAGTTTTTCATTTATGTTGAAATCTCTATTTTATTTTAGTTTGCGAAAATGTTTTTTGACCAATAGTTTTAGTCTTAGTTTCAGTTTTCGTTTAAGAAAATAACCTTTGTCAACATGCCCAGTGCATTATGGGTGTTGAAGTTTTCCTATTTGGCAAAAGGAAGACAACAGCTTTTTTTTCTCTGTTGTCTGTAATCGGTTAGCACCTCTGATTTTAATTTTTTTCTGCCTTTCTATTGTACAGGAATCCAAGTTTTATTGAAAGCCCATTTTGCAAGTGGTAAAATACCTCAAGTGAAATCCAGTTACAAGTGGACTCAGGAGACATATTAGAGATACACGTTAATACCAGCTGTAAGTATTAATAATTAAGTTATTTATTTTTTCATTTGTGTATTCATTTATTCATGTGTTTTATTAATTTGTTTATTTTATTTATTTATTTGTTTGTTTATTTTACCCCCCCCCCTTATTTTTTACAAAACCATTAAGAAAATTACAAAATGTGTGTGTATGAATTAATTGATAATTGCGATAATTTGTATTTCCAGAGATGCATATGACTGTATGAGAAATAGCCTAGCACTCATTTTATTGTATTATATATTTATAAGATGCAAGGGCTGTGTATTATTTTTTTTAACTCACACAAGCAATTTTATGTAGCACCAGAGGGCTAATTAATGCTAATGATGATTGCTTTCTTGTTTCATTCATTCGGCTTAACTGGCAGTTCTAATATTAAGTAAAATAATTGATTTATAACATGAGTTATCCTAGATTATTGATGAAGTTGTCCTTGACGTGATTGAAGTTATAAAATTCCATTCAGATCACATGCTATCATGATCATCCTCATTGTCATATTGTATACATGTTTAATATCTCCAACATACTGATGCTGAGGATAAATGCTTTGGCGGGCTTTTGTCCTGCAGCTAAATGTCTTTCATTCACTCACACAAGCACATATTGCCCAGTGTTTCCTGCAGTTGCAGTGTGTTGGTGTTTAGCAAGTCCATTAATATTTAATTCCTCCTTTTTATACTCGCCACCTAATGCTGAAGTCTTCCCGGAGTGTCTGGATGATTTTTGAAATGAACAATGTTCCTTTGCTTCATCTTTCCATCTGTCATTAGCTTCAGAATTCTATATACAGTAGCCACACTTTAAAAATTCAGCATCACATGGAGCCTTTAACCTGACAAAGCCAGACGATAAAACTCGCACATGGCCGCGAGATCTTTAACTTGCGTCAAAGGCTTGATTTGACCACCATAAGAATAAGAATAACAATGGAGTGAGTTGTCAAGACGAACAGACCCTTGTCACAGAATATATACTTTCGATAATGAGAGGAGGGTGCCAAATGCGCAATCTGAGGGGTTGCTAGGCAACTGCATCAGCATCACTCCAGCAGCCTCATGTCAAGAAACGCATTGGAACGACGCATTTGAATGGCATCGCCTGGCTCGTTTATGTGATTTGCTGTACATTGATTGAAGGCAGCATGGCCCATTGCCTGCCTCTTATCTGTGATGGTAAATTCACACACAGGCTGAATCGCTCCGTAAAGCAATTAATCTATTCATTGTTTTCCTCTGATGATCAGCTGATGTGTGTTTTTTAAATGCAGATGCCAATATTTTTGCTTGATAATACGCAAACCTTTATGTTTTTCGTGTTTGTTCAATGAACCATTAAGAATTATTGCACATGCAACACTCTTCAGTGTAACATGATCCTTCAGAAATCATTCTATTTTGAAAACAGTTGCCGCTTAATATTTTTGTGGAACTGTATCTTGAATAGAAAATTATTGGGAAAAATTTAAGTTCAATTTAATGCATCCTTGCTGACTAAAAGTATAACTTTCTTTAAAAAAAAAACTTTTTAAAAATAAAACCCCAAACTTGGTTTTATATATATATATATATATATAAATTATATATTTAAGTTATTTACTGTATATTGTTAATTCTGTGTGTGTACAGTTTTAAACAGTGCAGTTCAAATGGATACCTTTATTAGTAATTATTGTATTATTCATAACATTTAAATGACATGTTCTATCTTTAAATTAGTAGCCTGTATATCTATGATTGATTAAGTTTCATCTGTTGGTTTTGGTAGGTTTCATCAGTCTTGGACTAAGTGACCAGAAATGATTGCAATGCGTTGCAGTGACTGATTTATTCATTCATCAATGCATTAATCTATAATTTAATTCCATTCTTTTAATCTACTGGTCTAATGACATCTTCATTACCACTGAAATGAATACTACTTTTTTTGCTGTCTGAAGAGCACTCTGGTGATGAGTGTACTTTTAAAATCCACCCCTCTTTTTGCTCTTGCAGCGTCCTGAACACCTTCAGGCTCAGTAGTGCTGGAGCCTCAGACACATTTCATCCTTTTCCTGATCGATTGTGACGCCCAACTCCTCTCTCCCTCTGCTGAGGGAGCACTTGCCATCTGTACCTCTGCTTTCCAGTACACGAGAGCAGGTGACTGGAGTACACACACTCACAAGTCATCTGAGATATAATGTTCCTGCAGACCAAGCAGTAAATGCTATAGTCATCATGTCCAGGGCTGGACTGGGACAAAAAATCGCCCAGACCGGCCCACTACATGTGTTTTTAAACACAACCAATCTTTGCACGCCCTTGAATATGTATACCAACTTCTATTCCTTAAAACCACTAATGCTGGCATGCTCTCCTGTAAGAAAATGTAGTGCTTTTTAATGTTAAATTCATCAATTTGGTGCACTTTGAGAGTTCAAAATTAAGAGCTCCAACCCATATTCAGTGTGCAAATTGACCAAAGAAAAACTCAGAACTCTTTTAGTTGTGATAAAGTGTCTGTCTACATTACACTACTATATAATTATAGTTATAATATTAATCCCATGACAGTAATAGCCATATATTGTAAAACAAATGCACTGAAAAATAAAATAAACTTTCATAATTAGTTTTGTACTAATTTCTATACTTGAAAGAGATAAACACATAATCTTTTATTTTGACGGAAACTGCATCGAGCTTTTACTTTGGCGGAAAACATGGTTTACAAACGCGTCTCATTATAATTCTAGTAAAATGCGTAATCGTCAAATATGCATATGTGGAAATAATGCGGCTACACTTATAGCCTAAGTGTTCTGAAAGTAACTAGTTAAGCTTACCGCAGTTCTCTACACTCACTAATTTCTCTCCTTATCCTCCTCACTATCCTCATTCGCCACTTGAAAGGCTTTGTTTTTTTGTTTTTTTTCACTATTTCCCTGTGCATTCCTTGCATTTTATCTCCATCTCCATCGACTATAGATACACACTTGCACGCTCGCTCAGAGCCCAGAGGGGGATGTGTTTAAAGATGTGATTTGACCTGCCTAGTGTCAATCAAGAAAAGAACCAATGGGCCGCTGATCTACGTGTTTCATGTAGAAAAAAAACCCCTACACTTACTCTTTTTGTCCAATGCATTACATCAGCACAAAGATCCCAGCGCTGCCAATTAAGCAAAACAAAACTACACGAATGGGCCGCCGATGTATGAGTTTTATGGGCCGTTCAGACCAATATATATATATATATATATATATATATATATATAATATATATATATATTTTTTTTAAGTATGAGATGTATCGGCCCAAAAAGCACTTCTGCCCACCGGGAAAGTGCCCGGTTTGCCCGATGGCCAGTCCACCCCTGGTCATGTCTACATCTGACATTCAAATGTCCTTTTTCTACAAAAACTACATCACTGGGGAACAAACCTATTTCATGACCTTGCATATCACAAATGTGAAAAGTAATGTCCAAATAACAGGAAACCACATTGCAGATGTGAGAAATAAAGCCACAATTGCGAGATATAAAGGTGCAGTGTGCCCTTATGTCAGGACGTTCATATCCACGTTTTCTTATTGAAGTGCTGTCCCCGAATTGACCGCAAATGTGCAGCAGGAACTAAGGAGCTTGTCAAAACTGAAATTCTCTCACGTGATGTCTTTTTACTGCCTTTTTGATAGCAAAATATAATTAATTCCCTTGAGTAATCCTTTGCCTCATAGAGGTTCACTGTCACTATCGTACACGCAAAATTAATTACATGATGTGTTGATTAATTAATCAATCAAATTTGACTGAGACGTTACCCACAAAAGTAATTTTAAATTGTAATAATATTTCACATTATTACTATTAAAAAATATTTTAACATGTCATTTTTTACTGTGATTGCAAAGCTAAATTTCAGCAGCCATTACTCCAGTCCATAATCCTTCAGAAATCAGTACATGATCCTTCAGAAATCAATTCTAATATGCTGGTTTGATGCTGTGCCTAATTTGACTGCAAATGTGCCACAGGAACCGAGGATCTTGTCAAGACTTGTTATACCTCATGTGATGTTGTTTCACTGCCTTTTTGAGAGCAAAATATAATTTATTCTCTTGAGTAATCCATTGCCTCATATAGGGTTCACTGGTATGTCAGGACAGCCTGGTGCGCAAGAGGATTGCGCATAGTAAAGATCTTGTCTTGTTAGAAGAAGAATGAGAACTCCATTACCAGTGCAAACGAGTACATGCATGAGCATGAAGTGACAAATCAGATCTCATCTTGTTCTCTCACTCCTCTTCTCCTCTGTAGACTTCTGGAATGGCTTCTAAACCTCATCCGCCTCTGATGAAGAAACACAGTCAGACCGATCTGGTGAGCCGACTCAAGACTCGCAAGATCCTGGGCGTCGGTGGAGAGGATGATGATGGAGAGGTGCACAGGTCAAAGGTCAGTGTTTGTATATCATGTTCCAACCCAAGTTCCATGACTTGCATAGCAACTTAAACACACAGACATGCATGTTAATATTTAGCATTCTGTTGTTGCAGTGAAACGGATGTTCATATTGTCAGTGTGCGATTAGAAGCAGTACATAAAACAACAATGCAATCTGTTTGAAATAGGTGCACTAATACGATCAATTTTACCTGCTGCTTTTTTAGTGTGTTACAGTACCATTAGTAGGGTTTTAGTATTAGTATTACTTTTTTTTTTTTTTACCTGCAACTTTTTATGCAGTGGGAGTAGATTTAAATATAATGCTGTAATCAACATTTTCATGATCAGTTGATCTTGGCAGCTGTAATAGTTCAAACGTGCAAAAAGTTTTCAAAAGAGTTCCTCATGTAATACTTATTTCATATGCAAAGTTACCCAATCACAGCAATGGGCTTTTATTTTAAAGACCCGGCCATTGGAACAGTGTGTTCAAATCAAAGGGATAAAAACAGGGTATACATTGCTTTTATTTCTAAATGATAACAGTTTTTAATGCAAAAATACCTCAGGAAACATAACAAAATAAAAAAATTGCGTTTATGAACCGCTTTAAAGGGGTCATGACATAAGAAATCAAATTTGCCTTGATCTTTTGACATAAGACACCATTGTACCATTAAAACATCCTGCAAGTTTCATAGCTTAAAAATTCCTTGTCCTTATCCATCTTATTTTTCAACTCAGAAGTAAAGTGTTTTGTGTAAATGTGCGAGACTTCCGATTTATTAGCCGCTATAGGGAAATAACAAGAAGAATATCTCGAAGTGCAGTGAACTGTAAAACTGTTTGTGCTACAAATCAGACAATACATTAGAATAATATGGTAATATGGCCTCTTAAAAACGTATGTTTTCATACAGTGAGTCAGAATGAAGGTTGAAAATAAGCGTGTTTCCATATATATACAGGTCCTTCTCCAAAAATTTGCATATTGTGATAAAGTTCATTATTTTCCATAATGTAATGATAAAAATTAAACTTTCATATATTTTAGATTAAATGCACACCAACTGAAATATTTCAGGTCTTTTATTGTTTTAATACTGATGATTTTGGCATACAGCTCATGAAAACCCAAAATTCCTATCTCAAAAAATTAGCATATCATGAAAAGGTTCTCTAAACGAGCTATTAACCTAATCATCTGAATCAACTAATTAACTCTAAACACCTGCAAAAGATTCCTGAGGCTTTTAAAAACTCCCAGCCTGTTTCATTACTCAAAACCGCAATCATGGGTAAGACTGCCGACCTGACTGCTGTCCAGAAGGCCATCATTGACACCCTCAAGCAAGAGGGTAAGACACAGAAAGAAATTTCTGAACAAATAGGCTGTTCCCAGAGTGCTGTATCAAGGCACCTCAGTGGGAAGTCTGTGGGAAGGAAAAAGTGTGGCAAAAAACGCTGCACAACGAGAAGAGGTGACCCAACCCTGAGGAAGATTGTGGAGAAGGACCGATTCCAGCGGAAGCAGTGGACTGAGTCTGGAGTAGAAACATCCAGAGCCACCGTGCACAGGCGTGTGCAGGAAATGGGCTACAGGTGCCGCATTCCCCAGGTCAAGCCACTTTTGAACCAGAAACAGCGGCAGAAGCGCCTGACCTGGGCTACAGAGAAGCAGCACTGGAGTACCCACAGTCAGTGATGGTCTGGGGTGCCATGTCAGCTGCTGGTGTTGGTCCACTGTGTTTTATCAAGGGCAGGGTCAATGCAGCTAGCTATCAGGAGATTTTGGAGCACTTCATGCTTCCATCTGCTGAAAAGCTTTATGGAGATGAAGATTTCATTTTTCAGCACGACCTGGCACCTGCTCACAGTGCCAAAACCACTGGTAAATGGTTTACTGACCATGGTATTACTGTGCTCAATTGGTCTGCCAACTCTCCTGACCTGAACCCCATAGAGAATCTGTGGGATATTGTGAAGAGAAAGTTGAGAGACGCAAGACCCAACACTCTGGATGAGCTTAAGGCCGCTATCGAAGCATCCTGGGCCTCCATAACACCTCAGCAGTGCCACAGGCTGATTGCCTCCATGCCACGCCGCATTGAAGCAGTCATTTCTGCAAAAGGATTCCCGACCAAGTATTGAGTGCATAACTGAACATAATTATTTGAAGGCTGACATTTTTTTTTGTATTAAAAACACTTCTTTTATTGGTCGGATGAAATATGCTAATTTTTTGAGATAGGAATTTTGGGTTTAAAGCTTGATAAGGTACCATTTGTTCTTGTTTTGCTGGTACTTGTACCCAAAGAGCTTTTTCCAATGAAATTAGATCTGCACTTGGTGCACAACATACAGTAATCCAGCATCTCATGGGTGATATGAAAAATGATATATGATAAACATTGATATACTTCCATGATATATATATATATATATATATATATATATATATATATATATATATATATACGCAGTGCTCATGTTCACAAATATGCTCTTTGATGCGTGTACCCATTCCTGAGGCGGTTTGTCCTCGCTCATGAGAATTGTTTATCGGGTTTGCGAGAGAGGAAGATGGACCTATTCACAACTAAAAATAAATGAAGCAAGCACTCCATTTTACTTTTCACTCATCCTTAAGCTGTACACCCACAGGAAAGTGATGCGGTGAAACGGCTGTTGTTTCCTCCATGAGCAGGAGGTTTGAGTTTCCTGTATATAGAGTGAAGGGTCTTGGTTTTGCGAGAGTTATTTAGAGCTGTGGTATGGGCCCTGTTCTGCACTTCCCCTTTCAGCACATCAGATTCAGCTCTGTGGGGATTTCACTAATATAGGGTCTTTTGTAGGATTTAACAGAGCCATTCAGCAGTATTAAACACTATGGCTATTCAGTATAATTCGAAAAGACTAATGGTATTATATGATTTAGGCATCTAACAAGCTCCCATTTGCAGAGATTGCAATGAAAGATCTTCTGGTTTGCACAACTGGGTCCAGTGTTGAGGAGGGGACTTTAAAATTGTAGATTGCCAGTAACAAGCTACTCATGATTTAAATTAAACTTCAGTCAAGGTATCCTTGTAAAAAAAAGTAGTTAACTTCTTTGACGCTGCAGTGTATTTTTAAGTGAGCAGATAGGCAGTATATATTAATCAGAGCATATTTCTCTGACTCCACAATAATAGGAATTTAAATGAATGAATTTCGACAACTAAACAACTCAGGGTTCCCAGGCTGCTTGAAAGTACTTGAATTTCAGCCACATAGATTCAATGACTAGAAAGTATGTGAAAACAAACATAGGTCCTTGAAAGTGGTTGACTTAAATTTTGTTAGAGCATGATACTATTACAAAAATGCGCTATGTGTTTCCAAAGCCAGAATGAAAAATTGGCTAATATTGAATGACGAATGTAGCTTAAAATGTGATGACAAATTTACATTTTCAGGGGCTCATTTGGCCTACTTAAGTCTTCAGTGTCACAAGATTATATTATTATCATTTCATATTATTATCATTCTTAAAAACAGTCGTGCTGCTTAATATTTTTCTGGAAAACGTGATCTTTTTTTTTAAGGATTCTTTAATGAATAGAAAGTTCAAAATAACAGCATTTACATGAAATGGGAATCTTTTGCAACATTATAAATGTCTTTACTCAAATAAATTGAATGCATCATTGTTGCATAAAAGTATTAATTAATTCCCCAAACTTTTGAAGAGTTATGTATGATAAAAGAGGAACATTAAAAGGGATATTTTGAGCCAAAAATGTTGTCATTATTTACTCACCTTCATGTTGTTTCAAATTGTATGATAAAAGAAGATATTCTGAAAAATGTTTCAACCTTTTTTGCCCATACAATGAAAATCAATGGTGTCCAGAACAACATTGGACGCCATGGGCTTTCATTGTGTGAAAAAAAAATCTAAATATCTTTCTATCTTTTGTTGTATGTCAGTAAGTCATACAGGTTTGGAATGAAGTGGATGGATAAATTATGACAAAAGTTTCAGTTTTGGGTGAACTATCCCTTTACTGGAGAGCTTGCTTTGTTGTAAAGGTGCATTTACACCGCTGTTTGTTGGAGATTACATTACAGGTCACGAAAGTACTCCCTAACACTGTGGGTCACATCCTTCAAATGACAGATTTACTGTAGAATTTCTGTTGCTTCCCTTTCCCTGTATTGCACATTTTTTCCTTCACGCATGTGCCGTTGCTTGATGAAGGATGAAGGATGAAGGATGAAGGAGCTGGCGGTCACACAGAGCAGATTAAAAACAGCATTGTTTATTTCTTCCTGTTCCTGCCTTCCCTCTGCCTCTGTTCGCTGGCCTGTGCCACACTATCCTGCATGATTATTCCTGCTAAATGCGTCTCACGCTCATGATTCAGGTCTGCTTCCTGGAGTAGGGTCTGTTCCTGTGAAAACCACGCATGCTAGAATGACTGTACAGATGCATGATTCAGTAATGTCACAGAAGCCAGAGGCCAAACCCCCATTCAGACAGATGCACATGTCAGAACACATGCACAATCACATGATACACACCTAGTGAAGCACTGTTTTTATGCCTTTTGGTGTGAAGTATCCAAATGGAAGTTGCATTTGTATCAGCAGTTTTTTTGACAGCCGAGCCAGTGTAAAGATGTGGTAATAAACCTCAAAAAGGTGCACAATATATGTTTATATATCTTCCACACAAGTCGACCTGGGCTTTGGTTATAGTGCTCATGAGATCAGTCTCATTGCTATGCCTGGCTTTTATCTTCTGCTCGACTCTGACCTGCAGTAGCCTCTAATTAGGATGTTGATACTCGCTGAGAATTTCTTGCAGAGGCCAAAGCGGTCAGCAAATTGAAAATATTTGCGCTGTTTTAGAGCTCAGAAAGGTCTCGGCTGCTCACACTGCTTGAATAAGATGGCCATCACAGAACCAACCACCAGATGAAATGCAATTTGCAGTTAGGCTGTTGGGAAAGTACGCTTTTGAGCCTGAAATCTTTACTGCTGTGAATCTTAATGAAATATGACAGCTCTAAAATTAAAACCGGATTGGATTTAAATTTAATCTAGGCTTATCATCATTACAGTTGTACACCTCTGACCTGGAAGCAGAAGTTTCTACTTAGTGATGTAACTTCTTTGTAATCATTGTAAATTGAAGATATATTTTATTTTATTTATTGCCATAACCTAGTTGTCTGGAATTTTTCCTGGTGAGCTCATCAACAATAATAACATGCACTAAAAAACAATAAACGCATATAAATACAAAGAATGAGAAAAACACACATGCATACATAAAGTATATATCCCATCGAAATACAGATGCATAAATACCAGAGGAATTAAGAGCATGAACAATCCTACTGTAGATTTCCACTGAATGAAGCCTTAGCTTGACGCTTTATCCACTCCCTTCGTCCACATCCACTTCAATAAATCCACAGGACAACTCGTGAAAAATCTATCCGTTTACTTGGTAAAACATCAGCACGGGAATATTACAAAAATAAAAATGATTAATTAAAGAGAAAGAAAGAAAGGTAAAGTAAAGGTCAAAAAACTGTGTGGCTCCACTCTCTGCTTGCCCGACTGTTCACACAGATAACTTCAATAACTCTCGTCCACTAACTCTCGCACACTAACTCCTCACTAACTCTCGCGAGAGTATTCCCAAAATACAACCAAAGTAATATAAATACACTCTAAATTATCCACACACATATTTTAGATAATTACACAATTAACTCCTTACAATACTGTAAATATTAACTGCATCAAACTGTAAATATTGTAAATATTCACTTAAATTTTCTCCACATAAAATGAATCATGCAAATTACTGTTTAACGCATAAATTAAGTTATTTATCAATTAACTGCATTTAGGCTCCTACACCTACAGTAAGTGCCGCCAATAAAAAAACCGTGTGGACTTAGTTTTAAATTGGCCCTGAAGCGTCGGTCTAGAGGTGTCCGGCCGGATTTATGAGATCTTTCAGAACTGTTAGACCTTTTCTCTGCAAACGTGAGACATAAATGTCATCAATGGTGGAAAGATCACGACCTATAATTTGAGGCAGACCACACTATAAAACTGCTCTGACTTCTGAACTGTGGAGCTGCCGATCCACTGTAATTGAGGAAGTCAGCACACTTTCTTTCACAGATCTATTAAAGTTGAACATTTTAAGGTGTCTTAACTCATTAATGAGATTTTTAATAATGCCTCTAAGGTTATCATCCCACTTTAACAATTTAGAAATGGTGGTTCGCAAGAAATTTACGGCTCAACACATTCTCATTCCTAACTTGTCACATATTGACGCTTGGTCAGGACCCCTCGGCGTCACTTTTTAACACTTTTTACCCCTTTAGAGTCCTTTTTCGACGTGCAGGATATATAATTGCTTTCAATTAAACCTTTGGTGACATACACAGGTGCCATGGGCATGGGAGTTTTATCCTCATGAATGGAGGTATAGTTTTGCCATTATGACATGTATGTTGGGGTGTGATTTTCAATTTAACCAGCCAGCATCATTTTATTTACATTTATTTGACTTTTTTATTTACACTATTTTGAGCACGTAACCCAACCCCTACCCCTAAACCATTTGTGTGTTATATAATATAAAACAGGATACAAGTTCCACTCTGTTCGTATGGCTACAGAAGACTTGGAATGCTGCACAAGTTGTTTGTAATACTTTTATACAGTTTTTTTTGGTCAGTTTTTGCAATAAATAGCCATGAATTTACTTATTTGCCTGTTATGCATTGTAGGAGTGGGGTTAGGTGCTCTAAAATCTATTTATAAATATTAAAAAAATAATTTCCTCTTTTACAAATGCAAAGAATTAAATGCATCTTGATCTATTATATACCCCGCAACTGCAACACATCGCCATTTGGACTTCTTTTGGTACCGCTTTTGACTTAAATTATTTTGATTACTCTTCTCTGTCTGTTATGTTTTTTCTTTATAACTGTACTTTTTGTATTTTTAAGAAATGCTTACGGGTAGGTTTCGAGGTAGGAGCGAGATTAGCGGCTCAAAATATATTTTTAATCCTGTATTGTCAAGCTCAAAACCAAGAAAACATGAATACATTAAGTAATCTTATTTATGTCCCTTTTTCTTTTGAACAACCCATTTTCAAGATATGATACAATCTGATCAAATTATTTGAACAACATCTGACCTTCTGTACAAAGATCAGTGTCACAATTTCTGCATTATTTTGGTCAGAATGCAACAAAACTTTTTCTTTTTACTTTTACATTTAACTTTTATTTGCTTTTACATGTTACAAAAGGCGCGTTCACACAAAGAACGATAACTATATTAGCGTCCACACCAGCGGGCGATATCATTCTGTTTATGATAAGCGTTTTCTGCAGTTATGTCGTCTGCTGCTTTAAATGCTCGAACTCGTTAAAGGAGGATGGATTCTGATTGGCTGTCAATGTTTTTAATCATTCATCAGTTGGAAAAAAGAATTCTGAAAGTGATTCCAACGGTATTGTGTCTCTGTGCCGTCGTATTTGGTGTGAACTCTGATATTCTTTTATATTTAGAACGTTTTTAGAAATGTATCTTTATTTTTATCATAATTTTCGACCTTGTGAGCGGGCCTTGTATTTTGATATTTGCACCCCATACTATGTAGTTACTTTATATTTATTCATTGTGTTTTATAACTAGGCATTTCTTGTCTTGTCATGCAGAAATCTTATTTTACTCTGCTCTTTCAGCACTCTTCACGCTTAACCGGAAAATAAGTCCGTCTGTCTGCTGTTTGAAAGATATTGTGGTATTGTGTTGTCATTTCATTAACTTGAACAGTCTCTTAGCAGAGGCTGAGTTGAAATACATGTTGTGTGGCAGCATGAGGCGGCAGTATCGGATCTAACGGAAAAATCCCATTATTACTCTTGTTTACTTTGGGTGATATTGGAAGTTGTGGTGATTGTTTAGACAGCTCTGGGCATCTACATTCTGGCAGTCACCAAATCGAATTTATTTTGGAGTCATTAGCACATCCCAGTATGAATGCCAGCAGCAGCGTCTGCTGTATCACTGTGGCAGGATCTACAGGGAACCTGCACCATCGCAGCCCTCATAGTGTGTGTTCTCTCTTTATCTCTGCATGCTTATTTCCCCACCTCTCTGCCTCCATTCCGTCTCTTACGCTCGCTTTCTCTTTCTTATCTCCCTGTTGCATTCCTATTCTGTCTTATTTCACAGTCTTTAAGGAAATCCATACAGGGTTCTGGAGGTTTGGCTTTTTATTGACATTAGGTGTGCACCCAATGAGAATAAAAGAAACGCATCCCACTCATATCCGTCACAGCATTTATAATGTCATCAATCAGAAAACCTGGAGTTGTGGCTGAAATAAAATGCTTCTTCCATGCACAAATCAATAGAATAGCAATCTAGCATGTGATTCTGGTTCTACTAACCTCCCATCTCATTGCGTATTGACATTCATGCTGATTTTGACTCAAATTGTTATGCTGATTATATACACTACTGCCCTTCAAAAGTTTAGGGTCAGTACGATTTTTTTAGTTTTTTGTTGAAAGAAATGATTTTTTGTTCAAAATTGATCAAAAGTGACACTACACACATTTTTAATTTTACAAAGATATTCTGTTTAATCCAATGCTGTTCTTCTGAACTTTCATCAAATCAATCCTGAAAAAATGTCTCAAGTTTCCACAAAAAATATTAAGCAGCACAACTGTTTTGAACATTGATAATAATTAGCAAAAAATCTGCATATTCAAATGATTTCTGAAGGATCATGTGACACTGAAGACTGGAGTAATGATGCTGAAAATTTAGCATTGCAATCTCAGGAATGAATTTAAATTTAAAATAAAAATTGCAGTAATATTTCACAATATTTCTTTCAAAAATGTTACCGAGCATTTGAATGATAGTTAACAGCCTAAATTCAATCCGTTCATCATATAAAGCGATCGAGTCTTTTTAGAAAATTTGGACTAAACCGCTCAATTCATATGGATTAGTTTAACAATCTCTTTATGAACTTTTGAAGCATAAAAGTGGTAGTTGCGTAGCTGTCAATGGAGGGACAGAAATCACTCAAGATTTCATTAGAAATATCTTCTTTTGTGTTCCGAAGATGAACGAAAGTCTTATTGGTTTGGAACGACATGAGGGTGAGCAATTAATGACAGAAAATGTGTGAATCTCTGGAAATCATCCGAGACTTTGTGTGGGTGGCGGCATTTGCTAATTTATCATCAAATTGGGTTTCATGCTAAATATATTGTGTTATTAATCCACCTATTCATCGGTGGCCACCAGACGTCAATGTTGACGAGAGGTTTCTTCACTTTAATTAAAGATGTTTTAATGATTCGCTCCACACACTGTGGATAACTCACCATGCACTATTAATTCATCATGCTTCAGACTGATTTAGTTGTTTTTGTTCATCCGAAGTGAATTTAGATGGGAAGTTTCTGTTGCAAATGACTCTTCTGCTGGATGTGACAATTTGTTATTATTCTGAGTGTCGCGTTTTTCTCCCTCGTGTCCATCTCTCTCCCCACATCTTTCTTTATTCCTCACTTCACCTCCTCCTCTTCTCTCTCAGATCAGTCAGATGCTGGGGAATGAGATCAAGTTTGCGGTTCGAGAGCCTGTGGGACTGAGGTAAGACAACATCCCTGTGCTGTTCTGCCACTCTCTCTGCACTGTGGTGCTTAGGGGAGATTGCTCTCATTCACCTCATTTATTACATTCTGCCTTGGGTCAACAGTGCAGAAAATAGCAGGCCTTTAATTAAAGCACAGTTATTTTGACAGGCCACACCTGAACCAGCTGAACCCTGCACCTGATAATTGTACAAATTCAGGTTCTGTTTCAGTAACGTGTAGCGTTTTGTCTGGCTTTGGACACTAATTTACATTTACATTTACATTTATTCATTTAGCTGACGCTTTTATCCAAAGCGACTTACAATTGCTATGTATGTCAGAGGTTGCACGCCTCTGGAGCAATTAGGGGTTAAGTGTCTTGCTCAGGGACACATTGGTGTCTCACAGTGGATTCAAACCCGGGTCTCTCACACCAAAGGCATGTGTCTTATCCACTGCGCCATCACCACCCCCCCTAATGCAAATGATTTATGTAAGAAGAATCCCCTGCAATATTATTAGCTCCTAATTTATGTGCATTAGCTGTGTCATTTGTGAAGTCTCCATACCTCAGATTGAATTTCACACCATTCAGTGACATAACATATTTCTGGAATGTATTCAGTGGGGTCCAAAAGTCTGAGACCACTAGTGAAAATGCTGCTAATATATTTTTTTTATGATAATTTGCTCTGTTTTTAATGATTATTTGCACTATTGTCTGTAAAAATTGTCAATGTTTTAGTTTGTTCTGTTCATGTTATTTAATTAGTTCCCTAAAAATTGGGTAGAATATAAAATATGTCTTATTCATTTATCTGACCTTCTGTAAAAAGTGTCGAAGTTACAAATATATTTGTTTGATTAGTTACCTAAAATCGGGTGCAATCTAAAATATATAACTCTTTCCCCGCTATTGACGGAATTTTTCGGCTTTCCATGTTTTCACTGTTATAAGGTAGAGGGCGCTATTACACATCCTCTGAAAGAATACAGAATCTCCTGATCAAAGCACAGTTGAAGAACAAGCATAAACAAGCTATAGCATAAGCAGATGCATATGTAAAATAATGCGATCATCAACATTAAACAACAAAAAATGCCTAATGTTAACGAATGAAATATCGACCCAGGATGAGCTACAGGACTGTGAAGCAGTTCCCCATTCAGAATCCCATTCAGACGTAGTCTTTGACAAAAACTTGATCTTCTCAGCTTTTTGCTCAAAATGTTGTTTTTATTTTATTTTATGAAACTTCCACATTCAAGTATTGCTAAAAAAAGAAAGCATGAAGCTAGAATTAAACTTTTTTTTGTTTTGTTTAAAAACAGAGGCTCTATTGTATGTATGCATGTATGTATGTATGTATATTGCATGTTCAGATATTCATATAACTAAATATTCTAGAGCCATGAAACTTTTTTCAAAAACAATGGTGGGGAAAGAATTAATATTTTCAATTTATATTGAAGGGGTCTTAATATGAGAAATCACTTTTACCTTGATCATTTGACATATAAGAGGTCTTTGTACCATTAAAACACCCTGGAAGTTTTGTAGCTTAAACGGTTGTCATTATGAATGAATGAGGGATTTATATACCACTTTTCATATTTACTAATGTACACCCAAAACGATTTCCAATCATGTCGGGGTCTCTCCTCAAACACCACCAGTGTGAGCATCCACTTGGATGATGTGACGACAGCCACAGTACAACGACGCCAGTGCGCTCACACACACCAGCTATAGGTGGAGAGAGAGTGATAGAGCCAATTCAATGTAAGGGGATTATTAGGAGGCCATGATTGGCGAGGGCCATTGGAGGGAATGTGGCCAGGACACCGGGGTTACACCCCTACTCTTTACGAGAAGTGCCATGGGATTTTCAATGACCACAGAGAGTGAGGACCTCGGTTTAACATCTCATCCGAAGGACGGATTATAAATAAAATATTTGCATATGACTGCCTCCAGAGCAATACATCGACGAATACTTTTGCATCATCACACCATAGGCCCCGCCCACTGGTGTTCAGTCACTTGACGGCTGACACTTGCTACACTGGATGTGAGCGTCACATCAATAATCACAGATGCTGTCTACACTGATACAATATACTGATGCACGTTCAGTTTCTGACACGCCACACACTTGTGTCTGACGTCAACAGGACAATTGGAAGAGTGAAAGAACGTTTGCTTTGACACGTCCAGTTTAAACAGCTGGTTTGTGTCTGTACAGACTTCAGAAGGATCCCAGCATCAGAAACAAGTGGATGGTTTATTTGAATGGCGTCATGATGACATCATTTTATTATACAGCGGCCAACAAATAGACTAAATCATAGTTTCTTTCAGTTTATTTCCAGGTTTAAATGCAAATTTGAATCCCAGATATTTGGTCTCAGGCGTTTAAATCCCTCTTTATAGCATTGCTAAACTGCCCATGGCATTTTAGAATAGAGAATACGCAATCAAAGCTGTTTTCTCTACTGACTCTGATGTTTGTATTTCTCAAGGTTATGGATTCTCTTCTCTGCTGTGGTTTTCACAGTCATGGCCCTTATGGTGAGTTTCAGCACCTGAAGCTCCATAAGTTCTCAGGAACATTGCTTTCTTACTATCTTCAGTATCACAATGAGTCTAGTCATGATTAAGTGGTTTTGTGTGTGTGATTTATAGGCCCTAGCCTTCCCCAACCAGCTGTATGAGGTTGTATTTGACCAGGAGCAAACAGCCACCAGTGTCTCTATACGTCTCTATGGAGGGGCCATTCTCAGTAAGTCATATTCATGTCATTCTGTAAATTTTAATAACGCAGCATTACCTAATGATTTCTCACAGCCTTAGTTAGACTTGGTCATGTATGTGGTCAGTGCATCTATTGATGGGCCGTAAACAGACTCTTTTTTTTCCTCTTAGGATGTGTTTTGGTGTTTAAATGGGGCTCTTAGGATGTGTTTTGGTGTTTAAATGGCCAGTCAGCCAGTGTATTGTGAAGAGAAGCGAGAAGGAAATATTCCCTGCAGGGCTGCACGCTCTCCGCAGCTCATTCATGTAATTGCACATTAAATCGAACTCTTTCTGGTCCACTGCACACAACAAATTTGCACAGATTAGTAGTGCAATTATTCCCCTCTCTACCGGATTCCTTTTCACATCTTTCCCTCAAAAATTAAATAGACGAGACATGTTTTTAATATTAATCATCTAATCGTCCTGGTAATTGCTAAGTCTGTCAGTACATGACAGCCACTGTTCTTTGGTATCTCAAGGTGTACAGGAAGGATCGTCCGTCTGTCCGTCCACATCCCAGTGATTATTTACCTTTTAAGTTCTGCTCAGTGGAACAGTGAACATTTTTCATCTCACTCATTTCTTTTCTCTTTTTTGCCACTTTTTTCTCTTTTTATCTGGCATTTCTAAAATGTACTTCTATTATTCATTGGTTTAAACTTAGAAAATGAACTAAACATGACTTGCTACTGCTCATACAAAAAACGCTGCTTTGAGCAACTAAAGCATTGCTTCTGCTGTACGGTAGCATACATGAATTACCCATAGCAAATCTATACAGGTGGAGCTGGGGAAGATGGAGTGTTTCTGAAACCCTGAACACTGACCAAGTATTTGAAAGATGAGCAGAAAGCTCATTGGCTGCTGATACAGCCGGATACATCCGCTGTGCCCTATAGAACTACGTGATTGCAAGCAGATAGCCTACGCCATCTAGAGTTTCATGACAGAACTTTGTTTATTTATATTATATGTTATAGAACTGTGAAGCAAACACATTTCGTCTAAGTTATGTTGTGGCACAATGTGACACACAGGGTTCGTTTAAATGTTTGTTTAGCAGTTGCAGCTTTTAAAAAAAAATCAAAAGTTTGTAGTCAGTTGGAATTTTTTTATGTTTTTGACAGAAGTCTCTTCTGTTCACCAAGGCTGCATTTATTTGAGCAAAAACACAGTAAAATATACTTTAAAATTAAAGTAACTGTTTTCTATTTAAATATATTTAAAAATGTAATTTATTCATGTGATGCAAGTCTTTAGTGTCACGTGATCCTTATTATAAATGTTGAAAACATTTGTGCTGCTTAGTATTTTTGTGGAAACCATGATAAGCTTTCTTTGAAGAATAGCAAGTTCAAGAGGAACTGGATTTATTTGAAATAGAAATCTTTTGTAACTTTATAAATGTCACTTTTGATTAATGTTATGCATCCTTACTGGATAAAAGTATTAATTTCTTTAAAAAAATCTTACTGATCCAAACTTTTGAACAGTAGTGTACAGGTCCTTCTCAAAAAAATAGCATATTGTGATAAAGTTCATTATTTTCCATAATGTAATGATAAAAATTAAACTTTCATGTATTTTAGATTCATTGCACACCAACTGAAATATTTCAGGTCTTTTATTGTTTTAATACTGATGATTTTGGCATACAGCTCATGAAAACCCAAAATTCCTATCTCAAAAAATTAGCATATCATGAAAAGGTTCTCTAAACGAGCTATTAACCTAATCATCTGAATCAACTAATTAACTCTAAACACCTGCAAAAGATTCCTGAGGCTTTTAAAAACTCCCAGCCTGTTTCATTACTCAAAACCGCAATCATGGGTAAGACTGCCGACCTGACTGCTGTCCAGAAGGCCATCATTGACACCCTCAAGCAAGAGGGTAAGACACAGAAAGAAATTTCTGAACAAATAGGCTGTTCCCAGAGTGCTGTATCAAGGCACCTCAGTGGGAAGTCTGTGGGAAGGAAAAAGTGTGGCAAAAAACGCTGCACAACGAGAAGAGGTGACTGGACCCTGAGGAAGATTGTGGAGAAGGACCGATTCCAGACCTTGGGGGACCTGCGGAAGCAGTGGACTGAGTCTGGAGTAGAAACATCCAGAGCCACCGTGCACAGGCGTGTGCAGGAAATGGGCTACAGGTGCCGCATTCCCCAGGTCAAGCCACTTTTGAACCAGAAACAGCGGCAGAAGTGCCTGACCTGGGCTACAGAGAAGCAGCACTGGAGTACCCACAGTCAGTGATGGTCTGGGGTGCCATGTCAGCTGCTGGTGTTGGTCCACTGTGTTTTATCAAGGGCAGGGTCAATGCAGCTAGCTATCAGGAGATTTTGGAGCACTTCATGCTTCCATCTGCTGAAAAGCTTTATGGAGATGAAGATTTCATTTTTCAGCACGACCTGGCACCTGCTCACAGTGCCAAAACCACTGGTAAATGGTTTACCGACCATGGTATTACTGTGCTCAATTGGCCTGCCAACTCTCCTGACCTGAACCCCATAGAGAATCTGTGGGATATTGTGAAGAGAAAGTTGAGAGACGCAAGACCCAACACTCTGGATGAGCTTAAGGCCGCTATCGAAGCATCCTGGGCCTCCATAACACCTCAGCAGTGCCACAGGCTGATTGCCTCCATGCCACGCCGCAATTTCTTTCTGTGTCTTACCCTCTTGCTTTAGGGTGTCAATGATGGCCTTCTGGACAGCAGTCAGGTCGGCAGTCTTACCCATGATTGCGGTTTTGAGTAATGAAACAGGCTGGGAGTTTTTAAAAGCCTCAGGAATCTTTTGCAGGTGTTTAGAGTTAATTAGTTGATTCAGATGATTAGGTTAATAGCTCGTTTAGAGAACCTTTTCATGATATGCTAATTTTTTGAGACAGGAATTTTGGGTTTTCATGAGCTGTATGCCAAAATCATCAGTATTAAAACAATAAAAGACCTGAAATATTTCAGTTGGTGTGCAATGAATCTAAAATATATGAAAGTTTAATTTTTATCATTACATTATGGAAAATAATGAACTTTATCACAATATGCAAATTTTTTGAGAATGACCTCTATAGTTTTGCCCTCTTTTTGGCAGGCCTCTCTCTGATCATGTGGAATGGCTTGTACACTGCTGAGAAGGTTATCATCCAGTGGACATTACTTAGCGAGGCCTGCTACTTCGCCATCCAGTTTTTAGGTTTGTATCAATGAGAACTTGAGTCTTGTGCATGCTGTATTTTGTCAGCCCTGTAATGTCATGATGGCACTGCCCTCTAGTGGTTGTGGTCTCTCAATGGATTCATTCAAATACAGTACATACACTGTAGATTGTAACCTACATTGTCTGTGGTGTTTTACACATATAGTTGATTAATTTATATATATATATATATATATATATATAATTAAAAAAATAATAATATTAACATTTTGTTTATATTGAGCAGTTGTCCCAAATATGGTAGTGCAATAGCATTGTAGTTTTCCACCTATTACATGACTACTTGCTAAATAAATAAATGCCCCTGAAAAATATATATTAAAATTGTTTTATTTATCTGTTTTTTATCTTGCTTTATAAATTATATTAATAAACATTTTTTATTAACTTTTTTTTATATTTATTAGCAGTGTAACATGTCTTCCTCCCATCCAGCTTTTTGTCTCTTACCAGTTCTTCAGTGAAGTTTTCATTTTCTGGAGTCTCCTGAGCTTTATGCTCACCATAAATACAGTATATTAAAATTGCCATCCAATGTCGTTTTTATTACACACAGTAAAAGTAATTGTTTTGAGATTCCTGCCCTGATATAACCAATTACACTGATATAGAAAAAAAGAGAAGAGTAATATCAAAAACAGAAAACACTGATATGTTTCAATGGACAAGGTGAAATGGATTAAGGGTTGGGTCATTATACAAATATACTGCCACAATTGACCAATCAGAATCAAGGATTCTAGAGAAATACATAGTATTTCAAAAGATTAGGGTCAATACGTTTTTTTTATTTATTTTTTTTTTATTTATTTTTTAAGAAATTGATATAGAAAGGATTCTTTAAATTAATCAAAAGTGACAGTGAAGACAATTATAATCTTACAACAATTGTTTAAAAAATATTTAGTTCTTTTGAACTTTCTATTCCTCAAAGAATCATGAGAAAATGTTTATTGAGCAGTAATTGAGCATATTAGAATGATTTCTGAAGGATCATGTGACACTGAAGACTGGAGTAATGATGCTGAAAATTCAGCTTTGCATCACAGAAATAAATTACATTTTAAAATATATTCAAATAGGGAACAGTTATTTTAAATTGAAAAAAATATATATTTTACAATAGTACTGTTTTTTCTGTATTTCGATCAAGTAAATGCAGCCCTGGTGAGCATAAGATACTTGTTTCAAAAACATTGAAATATCTTACCGAATAATATCTTAAGTCTAATTAGTCTTTGTGACATTTATAATCCTTTACCATGTGTTTCCTCCAAACTATCTTGCTATTTGGATCATGAATGTCTTTGTACACTTGTGTGTTACAGTGACCTCCGTCACTCTGATGGAGCTGGGCTCCCTGCCAAACACTGCCATCCTCCTCCTCCTCAGTCGCATATTCTTCCTCACTGTCACGCTGTCCTACTACTACCATCTGGGACGCCGGCCCAAGAAGATCTGAGAGCCCCGCACACACCATTACCACACACACCTGGTGACGGGCCGCTGGGCTGGAGTTTCCATCAGAAGCTTTGAACAGTGACACAGTCAAACAACATCAACCTGTTCATGTGGCGTTGAGTCTTACTGCAACCAGGCCTTTGTTTAATTTCAATTTACACACAACACAGGAGTTTGCCTTTACAGTGCAAACTTCTTTTTTTTCTATGGGAAATGCTCATAATCTGGTCAAATGAATTCCATTTTTATTTCTGACACACAGCGTAGCCCTCCTCACGTGAAGTATTGCACACCGTAGCCGAGCTTGAAATGCTGGCGTAATTGTCTGTAGCTGTTATCAACAACACTGTAAATCATTTCATGTAATAATGCCAATGACTTTGAGCTTGTAGTCATGTGACGTGCGTGAGGGTGGCTAGTAAACACTAGAATGTGTGTTTTCCGTGCAGGTCGTTCAGTATTTGAGCGGTAAAAACCGCGGTATTTGAGCGGTATTGTTACTGGTTGGTGTATCTGTGTCTGCTGTATCACTGAAACCAGGAACAACATGGAGTTCTCATACGGGAATGGTTATGATGCTTATGGATGACAGACACAACAGGTTAGTTTGTTTGGTTAGCTAGTTGGTTCATTGATCTCGAAACCCCCTGTAGTTGCACTGTTTCAGGAACTTTTCTTTTTTCATTTTTCGTTTTCATCAAGATTTCGAAGGGTATATGAACAAGAAAGGCCTTTTTCTTTAAGTAGTAATGCCACAGAATATGGTTTTGTAGCACAATGGCACGTTTCATTAATTTAGACAAGCAATGTAGCAGTATTTTCCCTCACGTCTCCCTAAAATTGCCTTAATATGCTAAACTGCACAAGCATCCACGTCAGCACACTGCCAGTTGTTTGTATTCCTCAAAAGAACTATATACTGTACATATATTTTCCTTTTGATTTGCAGTTTTCCAGTTGCTTATTTATTGGCCTGCCCAGAAGTTTTTGCATACAGTAGGTTAGGTTTGTTGAATCACTTGCATGTTTATTGTCCGAGTTGTTCAGTCATTGTGCGAGTTTTGCTGAGACAAACTGCAAAATCAGAATGAGGCATGTGTGTGTAATTACACGTTTGCTGCCTCGTGTGTATTTGCTATTATTTTTTAAAGTGTCCATTAGTTAAAACGGTGACATCTTGAATTGGTGAATTGGAAGCATTTTATAACTTTAATAGCATAACTTGAATATTGGAAAAATGTTGATTGGATATATTGAAGGAAGCTATATTTTTAGCAAGAACCTATACAGGAAATGTCTGTTAAATGTTGAGTACCATACTTGTTGGCTGTTTCCACACTGTATATGATAGAGCTTCAGTGGAGTTTGTTTTGAGTACAGTATGTGGAAAAAAGTAGCAGTTACTCTTTCTTAGGTTTAATTAGGTTTTCAGATTTAGCTTCTACATGGCTCAAAATGGGTAATAAAGAAGTTCAGCTTTTCTTTCACAACCCAGTTTGATTTAGTCTCTTCGTTGTCTTTACTTGCGAACAGGTTCATAGCTAAAATCTCCTCTTACTGTCCTGAAAATATAACGTCTTTGACACAGAAGCAAACTAATCCTAGCTAGTAGTTCAGAATAGGCACGGTTGTTACTGTATATGTTCTGTTCCTCTCATTAAAATGCAAGCTCTCGCTAAATATGATGACGGCAAATGGCAAACATCATTTGTTATTCACGTCTCCAGATGAGAGTTGTGTTGCCATGTTATTAGAAATAAATATCCAGTAAGCTGCTAGTGGCTTCAGCTGTCTCACAATGGTATACATAATGCCTCTGAAGGGATGTTAATGTACTTTTAAAATGTGTGTGTAAATATTTTATTGAGAAATGTTATTGTTATGGAAATGCATCGTTATCTTTTTGGAATAAAGAAAATGTACATTTATTGCATCTGTCACTCAAGGTCTTTTGTTGTCGCTGGATAATGAGCTTCCAGCTTAAGCTTTTTTATTGCCATACACAACTGAAATCTTGAACTATTACCAGAAGAAAAAAAGACCTACTGTGGTCTCAATTAGGTCTTTGCTGAATTAAAAAGGTTATTTGTAATGACATTAGCACTTTGTAACATATTAAAATTATTCCAGGAACTGTATTTTGTAGCTTTTCCTAGACTTTGTACCACCTTGAGCACTTGTATTAGTACTAAAATGTCCTCTACAACTATGTACATTTTGATTAGTGTTATATCTATTATTAAGTGGCATTTAATTTTTTCAGATAATGCAGCTCGAGAAACTTTACTATTATTAGTATTGCATTTAAAATAATCTTTAATGTATTATCTTTGAGTTTATATATATATATATATATATATATATATATATATATATATATATATATATATATATATATATATATTTACTCTTAATCTACAGCCATGGCCAAAAGTTGGTCAGACAGACAGACATAGACAGATAGTAGATAGATGCAGGCATACATCCATACTGTGGAGTACATATTTAATTAATCATAACTAACGTTCCCTTTTCTGCAGGATTAACATTTATATGCTTTTGAAAGCTAAAGGTCTCCAACAACACTTAACAGCTGTCTGAATATCTAAATATATAACCTCGTCACTTGAGTAACAAGCAGAAGTAATCAAGAAATCTAAATGTGCTTTTACCTAGTAACAGAAATTTATACATATGAAGAACCAATCATATTGGAGAAAAAAAATGTAATGAATTCTATTAAAACTCTTGACTTGTTGATGGGAATCCTCTGGGATTGAAGCATATTCGAAGGCATTGTCTGGAGTCAGTCTGAGCGTAGTGGATAGACACCTTATTCCCAGTGATGGTGTTCATGTTCACCTTGGCCAAAACATTCAATATGCAAAGAGTGCATATTTACAGTGTTGACCTTATTATTGCTCAGAGTTTACTCGAATCAATGAACAGCATTAATAAAGCCCCAGTCTAACAGATCATTAACTAAAAAAAAGGTGTTTTAGGGTTTAGTACCCTTTAAAGATACTAGCCTATAAACAATATTAATATAAATTATTTTAAATAATGAATTCACGGAATTTACCGTATCCATTGCATGCATTTAATCTGATTTGTCATTATTATTTTTACTAAAATAAAAATATCTGAGGGATTGAGCCCCCCACCTCAATTCGAGTTTTAATATCATTCTTTAGGGTGTTTTTTGGGGGCTGAATTGTGAGAGAGCCGCTCCCTTGGATGAAAGGCTACCCCACACATGGATCATCTCAGGACGCTTCACTGTCTGCACGACACAGGACTCATGGTAGCCTTTTTACCAGTTCTTCTCCAGAAAATCTCATAATCCAATCAGAACCATTGATTTCACCTGACTTATTCACACTTTCCCATGTGCTGATGATATGATCAGTGAAATGATGTGTGCCAAAAACACAGGTTTTTCCACTTTTGACCTGAGGAGGGCAGTATTGTCAATATAACTCTATTACTGATCAGTCACATTTTAACAGTAATGGGGTCAGAATTCATCAGGTAAACAATCCCTCAAGCTCTAGTAAGAAGAAATTACATTCATGCGGTGTGTGAAATAAAATTTCTGGGAAGATGCATTTAGTGACAGTTTGGTACAACTGGTGTAAACCTTAAACTTTAATGCCATAGGGCTATATAATATGTCATTTCATGGTATAGCTCACCCAAAAATGAAAAATTCTGTCATTATTTTCACCCTCAAGTTGTTCCAAGCCTGTTTGAGTTTCTTTCTTCTGCAGAACACAAAAGAAGATATTTTGAAGAATGTTAGTGACCAAACAGTTGACTGTAGCCATAGTAGGAAATAAAATACTATGAAAATCAACTGTCTGGTTACCAACATTCTTCAAAATATTTTGTGTTCAGCAGGAGAAAGATACTCATACAGGTTTAGAACAACTTGAGGGCGAGTGAATAAATGATAACAGAATTTTAATTTTTGGGTGAACTATCCCTTTAAGATATAAAACGCTAGCTATAAAACTAGCCTTGAAAAGAAAACGTGTTAACAATGTGATTTTTATTACCATCCTGTTTCTGTGGAAAATCAGTTACCACAATAAAAAGGGCGGAAACATGAAATTTGCCAAATCTGTCATAATAACGTAATTAAATATACAGAACTGTCCTGAAAACTTTTTGCAATTTTTAAAAGATATCCTTTTAGTTGTTTTTTTTTAATCAGTTATTAATTTTACAGTATGCACAATAACCAGTGATTATGGCAGAGTTCTGACTTCGGCAGAAACTATAGTCTAGTCCGTGGTACTTGATGTTCAGTCAGTCAGTCCGGACAGTAAAGGGTTAAAGAGAGGTTTCTTCTCATGCTTCTTGTTCTTGCTCTCGTCTTTTTGTTCAGACTCCAGTAGCGACACGAACCCACTGACATCTGCTCAACGGATCTTCCTTGCGACTTGACACAAAAGAGGTAAATGAGTTTCCCTTGCATCTAAAATGACACTACAAAACGTAAAAAAAAAAAATATAAAAAATTAAAGTTACTGATGGCGTGCCAATAAGTGAATCTAAACCTAGTAAATAAGGCCCTGATGAACTTTGTACCTTATTTGCGTTTTCTATCAAAGTATTAGTAAACTAGTTCTGTGAAACTATTTGGAGAAGTGCGTTTTCTTTGTCGTATGTAGCTTTAAATCTTCGCTGATGTGGCACTGGGAGTTTTCACCATTTTCGCTGCGTTCCTGTGTACAATCTGAAAGGACTCAACTCGCACATTCACCCCGTTCACACGTGTGCCAATGCATCTCAGCTGAGGTTTCGCACATTTTTAAAGATGATTTGGCTTGTTTTGAAATTAGGAAGTTAATGATAATCATCAAGTTGTTTAACTTACTTTGAAACCGTGAGCATCGAGACTGCTGGTTTTAAAGGAGCGTTCTTGTAGTCGCGTGCAGTTTGACAAGTCGTTTTAATGTTTAATCCTTAATAGTATCAATTTCCACGCTACTTGTAAATTAGGCCTAACACTTGTTTTTTTTTTAGACACTATCCATTCCATTAGGTAGCCTACTAGTACTTATTTATAAGTTCCAGTGCCTATTAGATACTAGCTAGCGCTTTTTCTTATATTAGTTTTGTGTGTATAGGTGAATTGAGACAAATGCCATTGAGACGAAATATGTCAGACCACATAACGCATTAACTTAAACGCCTTTTAAAATATTTTTTCTCTTTGAAGTCAACTACTATATGTTTTGAACACTTTGCAAGCAAGCGTTCACGTCTTACTTTAAATATTGTTAAAATAACGTTCAAATGAGCCATTAAAGGGATGGTTCACCCCAAAATTAAAATTGTCATCATTTACTCACAAGTTGTTCCAAACCTGAATGAATGTATTTCTTCTGCTGAACACAAAAGATATTTTTAAGAATATGTGTAACAAAATAGTTTACTGGCCCCATTGACTTCCATAGTATGAGATGAGGGGAGGGGAGGGGAGGGGGGGTTGGGATACTATGGAAGTAGGCCTATACAAATCTCAGTACAGAAGGAGTTAACTACAAATATTTGTGCGTCCCATTAAACTGGATATATTATCATATAACATATTGACATAAGGTAACCTGTTTAACAAGATTATCTTCAAACTGTTGCTCTGACATGGCATTACTTGTCCTGACCAAAAAAACAGACAGCAAAACATTAACATTTAATAAACATTCTCTGAGGGGCACTGGTTTGCAGTCAGAACGGTGCCTGAAAACAATGAAAATGAAAACACAGATGTGAAAATAGGTCAGAATTGAGTTTGGGATAAGTACTGGATGCTTCATCAGGTCCTTAAAAGGTTAAGGGTTGGCAGACCTCCCAGGATGTGTCTTTGACTGGTATGAGCCCGCTGAGAGAGAGAGCCAGGATACAGATGTTCCTCTTCTTTTACTTAGACTTTCCCTTGCTGGAAAACTCCTGCTCATGGAGCCAGCTAAAAATGGGATGCCACTGTGTGTGTTGAGAGCTGCCTTTGCCAAGACAGGCCTCTAGCAGAAACTTAATAGGCAGCTCTTTTTCATAAGGGAAATTTAGGTTTGGGGGCTTTCTAAAAAAAGATTTAATGTGGAAAAACATTTCTTTTTGGAAACCAGTTGTAACTTTGCTTGCATGTTAGTGCACACTGCATTTCAACATGTAGCATTCAATAAAATGTAATTTTCCAATTCCGATTTCTTGCAGGCCTAGTTAAAAGGTTTTAATGTCAGCATAAAACGGAGGTTGCGATAGTCTTTTCTTCCCTATTGTGACATATCCGAGTGAAACGGCTTCTCGAACAAGAAACTTGATTTTGTTTATCTGTAATTGATTGGATGGTTGTGGTTTGCTATTGGTTGATTTCATGTGATTGACCGGTTGGCCCGCCCTCGCGTCAGTAAACGCGACATCAGAGAAGAGATGTTGCAAGAGGGAGGGGAAGTTTTTTTTAAAATTAAAGATTATGAGGGCACATAAATAAATAAAAATAATGACATGCACAGATAAATAATTTATAATAAATACTGCAATATTACAATAAAAAAATAAGAATAATTGTCAGTTTTGATTTTATGTGACCTCATAATTTTTAATTAAATGTGTCAAAGTTTTGCATACAAACGACACCATTGTCAGATGGATCTGCGAAAACAACATAAAACGCTGTATTCTTCTACCAGGCCATTAGATGGCGATGAAACACTATAGACTGAACACGTAATATGCATGTGTCTGACGCCATCGTCTTCAGAGATTCGCGTTTTTGTTGTTTACACGGAGACCGTTTTTAAAAACGTATACTTTGAAACCCGTTTTCAAAAGTTAGCATTTTCAGGCACCCAAAACAGTTGTCGTGTAAATGAATGGCCAAAACGCATAAAACGTTTTATGTTTTTAGTTGAAACCGGTGTCGTGTAAACAGTCCCTTAGTCTCATGTTCATCTGCCTCCACTTTTGAGTACATGTCACATTTGAATATTCAGTCAACAATCAATGCATTGAACGAAGTCGATGATTCGTTACACTCCGATGTACGTCACAATATCGTATATATTATATATATAAATCAGACAAGATATGCGACTACTTCTGTTTCATTGCGACTATAAAATGAAAGGCCTATATTGGACATAAACACTATAAAGTGTTTTTCATACTCTGTGTCTGAAACCTCATTAGTGAACCACACTATCAGAGCGATCGATCCAGAGTTTGTTTAAATGGGACTAAACATGCCGTGTGTGAACACACCCTAAAAGTGCATAAATAAAAAGTTCCATAATGGACCAGAAATGTTCAACAGACACTCCAACCCCCTGAAACTGTGGGAGGCTGCTTAGTGATTTTTTTTTTGCAGAGAATGATAACATGTAGAGAATATGACTAACATGTGTTGGTAAATATAGCACGGGAAATTTAGTTGACGGTGTAGTAGATAATTGTTTCCCCTTCTATGATTTTAATGCTTGTGATGTGGCTGTTGAAGACCCGGCCCTCATTTAGCTTTGGCTCGACTTCTTCCTGATGGAGGGGTGAGAGGGGGACACTCATGGGTAACTGGGGCGTGAGACTGTTTCCCCTCTTAAGTGGAGCATTCACGCTGCCTCAATTATGGTTGCCATAGGAATGCCCTTAGAGTATAAAAGATGTTGGCTGAGGGCAAATCATAGGGTTATGCAAAAATAGTGTCTTGTGTGACCCAGAAGGGGTGAATTGGTAGACCTACTTGGCTAGTAATTTGGGTCTTTGGGATCAGCCTAAATCGGTAACTGATGTTTCTTATGGAAAGAACACCGAAAATGAAAATTATATAGTTCTGTTATGCATGCTCTTGGCATCATCCACCCAGAATAGTGTATGATTTCTGACAGATATGAAATACTGATGTAATTAAACAATTACATTTTTTTTTCTCTTCAAAATGTAAGTGACACTCTATACATGTTTAAAAACTAAACTAAACTGAACTAAAGCTCTGTCAAATTCTTTGTCAAATGAATAACAGTCAAAGAACACTAGCTAGAGGAACCTATTTGTCCATAACGATTATCCTGGATTACATTTCTGGTCATGTGATCAATAGTAAGTATTTAACATCCTCAATGTAAAGCTTGCTTGGGTGTGTTCAGAAACCCCTTTGTGTTGTGCTAAAAATCCTAGGATAAGACAGCTTTTGTCTATTGTATGTAATGGGGCAGCATGCCATCATTGTATTATGGAGGGGATGTTTGGGATTGACCATAGAAAGGAGACATCTGCACAGTACACTCAAGCTGACAATAACTGTAGAGATTATTAAAGAAAATAAATGGAGTATCTCAGCTTTCAGATCGCAAAACCTTCCTGAGCCGAAGTGCTTCTAATCCTGAGAGAGAATGTAATTGGCCTTTTAAATGGGATTGTACTTGTGGCTGAGGGTTCTGATGACTGCATGTGAATGTGAAGTTTTTAACACTGTAAAATGCTGAATAGAAAAAGCCAAATCATCTGAAACCTGATGAAACTTGCATTCATTGCTGTTTATACTTCCCCTTGCATAATTCTGATTATTTTCTCAGGCTAAACTGCTGAAGGTTGAAGAATAAGAGAAAGACAAATCTTGTGTAGTACAGTGTTTTTGTCATGACTGGGAACATGCTTACCAGTGGAAAGAGATTGGCTGTGTTATTATTCCTCTGAACTCCCCTTTGTGAATTAATAAAATAGAGAAAAATACTGCATTCAGCGCAGAAAAGTCCAGACTCTGGTTTATAGCTCCCTGGAGTACTTAGAAGAGATGAAGCCAAGGAAGCTTGGCTCTCTGGCTTCATATCCTGACATATTGCTTATTACTCTGGGTTACTGGATTGTGTGTGCGTACAGTGTGTGTGGTGTGTGAGAGAGAAACAGTCCAAGTGAGAAATGAAAATGTCATGCACTCATGGTTACATTTTCAACCCTCTTCACAGAAATCTCACATTTTATTCCCAGGGTCTTCATAGATGTTCAGGGAGAAACTTTGAAGAGAGCGCAAATATTTTTAAGATCAATTTCGTTATGCACTTTAAAAAATAAATGTCAAGATTGCTCTGGTGGATTGGTTTAAGTCAGTAGTTCTGCTACTATTTGCTTCAGGAAAAGTGTTTTAAGAATCAAACATCGAAATGTATTAATATTATGGCCCTGTTTACACCTGGTATTTTGTCAATCCAATCACAAGTGGATGATGCTAAATACAGGTGTAAACGGGGTCTAAAACTTTTGAGCTTGCCACTTCCAGAGGTAGTCGAAAACACATTCGACCGGATTGCTTTCGTAGTGTAAACCCTCTTGTGGTTGAATGTGTTCGAACCACTACAAAAAACGCCTACTAACATTATGGGAAGCCAGACGGGATTGACACTTTGCCGGCCGAAGACCCAAATTTGGTTTGGAGACAAAAAAAGGCACTCTTACCATTCCTGATTTCTAACACACACTTGTTTGTGTCTTGTGGCTGTCAGACCAGAAACTAAAGCTGATGCTCTCTGTGTGTTTTTCCATCATCTCTGGCGTGATCTTATTTCATCCATTAGATTGAAAGAAGGCCCATACATTTACCCGCCAATAGACCCTCCCCTCAAAGAAATAAGAAAAGTGGACAAAAGAGACAGATTAAAACATTAAGAGTAAATGGGTATGTGTCTCTCTCGTCTACATGTGATCCGATCGACCAAAACGCATCTTAATATCAGGTGTGAACTATGATGAATAGAAAAGTAATTGCAGCACAAAACAATTTACCATTGTACACAAAATTCCGGGAAGTTGAACATGAAGGTTTTGACATCAACAACAAAAGATATGGAAAAGGTTTTCTCCTCCTTTTCCAAAGATAAGTTGTTTATTTCTTACCCACTTTTGGACCCACCAGTTGAGAATAAATTATACTCATGAGATTTGTCCAAAAAGTTTAATTGTGGATTATCCTTTTTTACTCTCAGCTGGGACACCAGTATAATTACTGTATCCCTTTGTTCGATTCTCTGACATGTCAAGACACAAACAAGAAAACGCTGCAATATTTTTCCCACCAATGTGGGTTACTATTGTGATGTAGTGTAATTCATTGCACTGAAACTTAATTAGAAACCCTAAAAAGAAATGAAATGCTTATTTCTTTAGAGTTATATTAATATCATTCATAGATGGAACTGAAACTAATTCCCCACCCCAGAAATACTAAAAACTGCATTGCAGCTGTGATTTATAGAAGAGTTGTTTCCCCTTTACATCAGTGAGAGATTAGACATTACACCTGCAGTTTATTTTTAACAATGTGGGAGTGAGAAACTCTCTCTAATAATGATCTTTGTCATGTCCAAAACTGGTCTCCATCAGAACTGGTGTTCTTCATTTCTCTGAGCTCTGATGATATTCCTCTTTTACAGAGCAGCAGTCATGGGGAAAGGATGCATAGCCGCCACCAAGTACTTCCTGTTCTTGTTCAACCTCCTCTTCTTTGTAAGTGTCCACACTCCTACACCTTTATTCTGTCTCCGCAGGAACTCTGAGTCATGTGGCTCCCTGTCATTAGCTCTGGTCTTCAGGTCTACCATGAGCGAATGCAGGTTGGAACGGAGGTTGCTATTGAGAGTGGAAATTTAAAATGGAGCCTTTTGGGGAATCTGGAAGAAAATGTAAATATTTATGCATAAGGAAGTTTCTGACCGCTGACCACAAAACGCTTTTTGCATAAACTTCAATTTATTCAAAACTTAGCTTGTTAAAACTCAAATGATCATTCTATGGAAGTTGTTATTAATAACAAACAGTATTGGAACTAAAAGTTATCTTTTGTAGAAACCAAGAATAAGATGTTTTAAGTCAAGACTTTTTAATCATTTGGAAGTATTTTTAACTTTATTTATTAGGGATGCACTGATGTCAAATAAATTATTTCCACTATCGGCTATCAGCTGATTGTTTAAAAACACCCAAGTGAAAAAACACTAGAGAAGCTTATTTATTGTTAATTATAAAGTTTGAATAAATTTGTCATCAAGACAAGTGTTATAAAAACTACCTACAGTTTTTATTTGAGTGTAATTATTATAACTGAAAATAAACAGCAGGTTTGGTTGTAGTTTTGGCTCTTTTGTTAAGTTTAACCTCTAAAATTATAGTAATGTACCAAATGAGAGGGTTCCCTGTAAAGTATTCATTTAATTTGAGGATTACAAAAAATTTAATAATTTGCAAAAATCAATTTTTGCCATTGTCCATATGTGACATGTAGGAAAGTACATTATTAAAATACTTTTTTTATATTTTGCTTAATTTTTTTTTTACCATTCCGCATGACATTTTACATGTATTTGCATTATTATTGGGCAAAAACAAAATTACCCAGCAGTCAGTGTGATGTTTTGGAAATCCCTGTTAGGAAATAGTTTAAGCTTAGTGAGGAAGCAGGACTCTGATCTCTGTTGCATTTCTACAACCTTCAGCTAGACATGTTATAAAGGGTCAAAGGCTAATGAAAAGTGTGTGTGTCTCTCTGATTCTCCCTCCTGAAGGCCCTTTAATTGTACAGTAGCCTGGTGTTTTACTGCTTCCCTCTCCACAGTGGCATAGAAGACGCCAGGCTGATAAAGGGGACGGGGAAATTAAACTTCTCTGATCCAGTTCATTTAGAGGACAGCTTGGATCCATTAGTTTTGATCTTTGTGGCCGGAATGCATGAGAACTCAGTTCTGTGGAGAGTTGCTGTCTCTCTTTAGCAATTATCTGGGGTATGTTAATGACAGCACAGTGTTCTCATTTACAATCCAGTCACAGTTCTAACTAAGATCAAGCTATAAGGAACCAAACAGGTCCAGAAGGAGACAAACACTCATGCAACTTGTTTGTCGTGTTTGTTTGTTCATGCATGTTTCTTTTGCCCTGTAGATTTTTGGAGCTGTAATCATGGGCTTTGGACTATGGGTCATGCTGGATAATCAGAGTTTCATCATGGTTTTGCGTAAGTACAAAAAACAGTAACATAATTTCCTGTTCTGATGTATGTAATCGTGTCCCTGAGAGTATGTCTTAGTAAAAGCGTTTGCATCTCCAGGCTGCTGTTGGTCAGAAATGGAAAGTTACCGATTTGTAATGGAAGCACAAATGCTTTCCCATATACTGAGAAAACATTTGGGAAAAATTAATTTTCTTGCAGTATTGCATCAGTACTTTAGGTCCATGGCAGTTCTGTTCACATTAGCCTGAAATTGCTCTCAAAATATGGGTTTGAATATTTTAGGGAGTCACTTCAGTTCATAACTAAACTGTGTGTAAAAACAGTTTGGGGTCAGTAAGGTGTTTTCAGAATTGGCAAAATACTTTTTTCAGCAAGGATGCATTAATTTAATCAAAAGTGACCGTTAAGACATTCATAATGTTTCTATTTCCTGAAGAAGAAAAAAAATCTAAAAATTAAGCAGTTTCTTGAGCAGCAAATCAGCATATTAGAATGAATTTTGAAGGATCACATGATGACACTGAAGATGTGCTTTGCATCACAGGAATAAATTAGATTTAAATAGAAAACAGTTATTTTAAATTGTAATAATATTTCACAATATTGCTGTTTTTACTGTATTTTTGATCCAATAAATGCAGCCTTCGTGAGCATTAGACACTTCTTTCAAAAACATTTAAAAAATCTAATCACCCCTGAACTTTTGAATGGTTGTAAATACCCTGGCTCTGTGTCTCTTCTCTTTTTATGTCCTATTTTCTGACAGACAGTTAACCTCATTCATTGAGTCAAAGCAATACGTTGCTGGTTGCACATTTTTCTTTCTCCACTTTTGAGTTCAAACTGGTGTTAATTTGATATACATGGGAATGCACAGTAAAAGCAGCTGTTATTTTTGAGCTTGGGGTGGGGATTTTTCATTTTTTTTTGCTATTAACCAAGTTTTCCACAAACCCCCCTCCCACACTGCACTCTGTGTTTATACACACACACATGTTAACTAAACCATCTGATGCTCACTTAAACCGAGCGAAAGTTTGCAAAAATAAGGGAAGAGAGATATTAAATATTAAACGTAATAAAGATTAAAGATTAAACGTACATGATTTGTGGTGAATCATACTCGTACCCATACTCCCTCAGTCTGTACAGTCAAAGCCATGAAGACTCCATGCTGAAAGAGAGCGGAACATGACAACTAATGTAAATCTTCTTGATTTGATTTATTAATGCTTACAAACTTTTCCAATCTTGATAAAAAATTGGAAAAAATAATGTTTCCCCATTTAAAGTGATTGGAGTTGTACTTGCATGACTGAAATTGCAGCCCAAGAGCTGTTTCAAAGATGGCCGCTAAGTAAAGGGACTTTGCCTTTACTCCATTTTTAAAGGGAAAGTTTACCAAAAAATGCTGTTGTCATTCACTCACCCTCATGTCATTCCAAACCTGTCTTTCCTCTGTGAAACAGAGTTGTCTTTTCTTTTTTTGTCTTTTTTTTTTTTTTGTCTAAACAATTAAAGTCAATGGACATCAAAATATGATATTTTGAAGAATGTTGGTAACCAAGCAGTGGTTACCAACATTCTTCAAAATATCATGTTTTTTGTTCCACCACATAAGAAAGATGTGATGGTGAGTAAATGATGACAGAATTTTCATTTTTGGGTGAAGTATCCCTTTAAGCTAAAAGTTGTTTTTTTCACACCATTGCTAAAGAAAACTTTGAAAATAGACAAAATATTTTCATAAGACCGACCAAGCCAAGTTCCCTCAGTCAAGATCATGGAGGTTTAGAGAAGTCTATATATAGCACATGCTCAGCTAAACAAATTACAGCAGGAGAATATTTATGTGAAGCTGACAAGCTCCAAAAATGTTTGGCGAGCTGGTCACACCGCCATCCTTTCCACTCAATTTGTCTTTTTCAGTGTCTCCAGATATCACCGTGCTGGAGTCTCTGTTATCGGGACCATTTTTGGAAACATTGTTTTTCTGATTCAGCGGTCCCTCTGGTGATAGCAGGGAATATCTTAGGATATCCTCATACTTGGGGACCCTTAACTCTGACCTTGCCTTTCTGCTAACACATGGTCCAGTAATCCTCTGTTTTACAGTAGGGTCCATTAGTGGTGACTCCCACACTGTGCTGCACGAGGAGTTTGCTTGTTGACTTTGTTAGTGTGTGGTTTAAGGCCCTATTGAGTTCGAAAATAACGGGAAGGTATGTTCTCTGATCTCGGTTTTATTTATTTGTTCCCCTTCCTCTCAGGTTTTTTTTATAGACTTCCACACAACCGCATGGCTATAAAAGGGAGTCAGGGGGGATTGTATCATTATCATCTCTATTTTTCACATAAAGGTTTTACTACTTTTTCGAATAGCTCATTAATTTGTTCAATGAACTTCTACAGCAATAATGACTCAATACCTAGAACACGTTACCGCATGAGTCAGTGTTTGGTTGTTTGAAGCCTCGGAGGCTGGTACGGAAATGAAATGAAACTGTGTGCAGGGTCCTAAAGTTGTACATGTTTGGCCGTGTTTACATTTGTAGTTAGTTTCTCTTGGTCTGCTGCAAGGAGACGGTAGATCCGATGCCTGTACCGAACTGTAATGGACAACGTAGTGCAAACATGTATCCTTGAGCATTCTGTATTTTTTAGGGTCTGTCCTAGCCTGGCTAACGCCAGACCCAATTCTCGTTGAGACTTGGGTCTGGGAACCACATGTACATTTTCTCGTATTTGAGGCGTGGTTTACGAATGCCCGGCGCTGTTTATTGGGTGCTAAGAATGTCTATCAAATGCGCCTGTACTTAGCTCATAGCCAATCGTTTCAATTATACCAGATGACGTCTGTAGAGCGACAGAAATTTGAGGAGGAAGAAGACGAAATAAACTTGCGTTCTAAATTACTTAGAACTTTCTCTAAGGCTGCATCAAAAGGTAGCTTCGCGTCTGCTACCATGTTGAATCCATAGAAATAAACAAACTGCTTCGGTGTGTCGCATATGTCGTCATCGTCTTGCTGCTCCCTCCCCGTTCTGTGATTGGTTCCCTAAATGAGGCGAAAATCTGGACCATGGTATCCATACTGCCTTTCAGCGTGAATAAAATCGCGCTGCGGGAAGGCAGCATGGGGAAACCCAGACTAGGTCTGTCCCTTTCCATCTTGTGGCATCACATCCTGTTTTTGGTTCGTTTACATGTTTTTGGTCCTTGCTGCGTTCATGTTTCATTCGAACCACACCAGAGTTTGTTTGGAAGTGGACTGAGACCCATCTTTCCACTTGTTTGGTGCGGGCCAGGGTTCAGACGGCAGCGTTCACACTTATTCAATTGAAACACTCTAACAGAGCAATCGCTCCAGAGCTTGTTTTAATCAAAGCAATCCTGCCAAACCTGAACACAACCTTAAATACAATTATCAAATAACATTCAAATACAACAAGCCAATAAGTAATTATTCTTTAAAGTTAATGACAATTTTTTTTATTTGTTACATTTTTCCATTCATAGCATGTAAATGGTGTTTGAAAGGGTCCAAGATTGTTTTTCCAGTGGAAAATGCTGCTGGGATGGAATTTCTGCTGATATACAGAGGTGTTTGCCATAATTCCTTGAGAACATCACAGCAACTATGAGCAAGCACACACTGAGGCCTTGGAAACTTCAGATTTACCCTCAGACAGATGTTATGCGCTAGGCAGGAAACATGTGTTTAGAATTGTGACGCAGAATTCTTGCTCGAGTTGAGAGGTAATCTACCGACCATTTATTATTCTCAGTTTATAAAACAAAATAATGATCTGTTTTTAAGTTCATACAAGGACAACATAACCTCATAGTTTCGAATGGATACATGTAAGAAGTCAGAGATAAATTAATTAGGACTGTAGATTGGAAGAAAGTTCAAACAATAATTGCATGATATGCAGATTAATTATATACAATGCTGTTTGGGTTCAGTAAGATTTTTAATGTTTTTAAAAGAAGTAACTTCTGCTCACCAATGCTGTATTTATTTGATTAAAAATCCAAAACAAACCCAGTAATATTGTGAAATATTATTTCAATGTAAAACAGCTGTTTCTGTGAATATATTAGTAAAGTGTAAATTATTCCTGTGATATAAAGCTGAATTTTCAGTATCATTACTCCAGTCTTCAGTGTCACATGATCCTTCAGAAATCATTCTAATATGATGATTTGATGCTCAAGAAACATTTCTGATTATTATCAATGTTGAAAACAGTTATTTACATTTTTATTTCAGGATTTTTTGATGAATAGAAAGTTCAAAAGAATAGCATTTATCTGAAATATAATCTTTTGTAACATTAAACACTCCCGTTCAAAACTTTGGGGTCAGTAAGAATTTTTATTTTATTTTTTGGAGGAAATAAATTAAATAAATCAATACTTTTATTCATCAAGGAGGAATTAAATTGTTTAAAAGTGACAGTAAAGACATTTATAATGTTATAAAAGATTCTATTTCAAATAAATGCTGTTGTTTTTAACTTTCTATTCATCAAAGAATCCTGAAATAAAAATGTAAATAACTGTTTTCAACAGCTGTTTTACATTAAAATAATATTTCACAATATTACTGGGTTTGTTTTGTATTTTTAATCAAATAAATACAGCATTGGTGAGCATAAGTGACTTCTTTTAAAAACATTAAAAATCTTACCGACCCCAAACTTTTGAACGGCAGTGTGTATATATAATAAAGAAAAATAAATGAAAGGTGCAGTGTAGTGGAGCCTGTTATATTGACAGATAGTGGTTGAAATGGGTACTTTCCATATTCTAAATATTTGAGAGGGTTGTTTCCCCTCCTCAGACTCAAAGCTTTCGTGGCGCGGGTTGCCAGATTGATGGTGCTCAACAGTAACGAGCGCAATTGATAATCGGGAAAGTGACGAGCCTTACACTATAAGTTAATCAGCTATTGTATACGTTTGCAATGTTTTTATTGCCAAGGCATTTTTGGCCGGGTAGAATCTGCAATCTCTGTCACAGATCGTTTTCTGGCTTCCATAGCTGGAATACGCCGCGTTTTCCGAAAAACTGGCAACCCAGGGTGTCGAATAATATTGGGTAAATTGGCAGTGGGCGGGATCATACAGACATCCCGACACAGAACACGCATTTCAAAGTAGAATAAATGGCTTCAGCATTGTTTTTTGTATTTGAACATAGCGTGTTTCCTAAATCTCTGTTAACATATTATTCCTAAAAAACATATTATGGTATTTTTATGCTTTAGTGCAGTCAAAAAAATGTACATTCAACACTTGTATACAAACGAATGACAATACAAAAAGTTGGGAACCTCACTGTTAGATATACAAGCTCTCGTTTACCAATAGACAATACAATACAAAAATTGACAATACAAAAAGTGTCTCTTTTTTCATCTTTTTTTATATACACAATTAATTGCACTAAATCAAAATGTTAAATTGCCAGCCCTACATTCTCCTCGCTTGCTAGAGAAACAAATGTTTTTGTGGTGCAATACAAGCAGGATCACGTGGTTATAGAAGACTTGTGGTTCTTCAGAGCCACAAGCCACATGTCTTTGCCTCGTTTATCTTTGAAAGAATCCTCCCGAACAACTACGAGCAGCTAAACTCGTTTCTGCTTTGAATTGCAGGAGGGACATGCTCCCTCTCTTTGGAGAGACATTATTTACCACTCTCTTGACTGCTGTTTTCATGTCTTAAAATACTCTAAAGCTACTGATTTGTATGTAGCTAAGGATAGTAAGAATAACCTGCTACTCAAATGAGCACCACAGCTCAGCGCCAACTTTAACAATAGATTGAGAGAAAACGCATGATGACAATTTTCCATGCAATAATTTTAAATGACTTTCATATGCTGAGCCACTGTAGAAGCGTAGAAGGTTTGCTGTGTTGTGAGGGTGTTCGCCATACCGATAGTGGCTGATGTTTATTTTCTCTCTCTCATTAGTAAAATGAATTAAGATCAGGTACTGAACGTCTTTAAAACATTGTTATTAGACAAACAAAATTCAGTTTGCATACTTCTAGGTCACAATAAGACCTGCATCCATTGTTTAAAAATGTTTAAAAATGTTGATGTGGTGAAGTGCAATCATATTTTTGCTTGCTGCACCAAAAGCTTTTTTTTTTTTTTTTGACAGTATTTTTGTGTCAGAGACTTCTTCCTCTGCATATATCTGAACTTGCTGCATTGAGTTGCAGAGCCTAAAGCAAGACTGATGTGTAGCTGGAGAAACTGTCTCAAATCTGCCATACCACCACCCTCTAAACTCAGTTTCATTTTCAGCCTCTCTACTCCTGTTGTTCTGAGAAGCAATACACACATCTGCCGCATCATGACAGTTTAAATATTAGATTATGGCTGTTATTTCCTAGTGAGGTTTATGGTGTAATATCAAATAATAATCTCATAAGAGAAGTGATCTTAATTCATTCTCATCATCTAAATGTTCTTTTTCCATCATGAAAGTATTAGTTGATCTTGTCAGAGAGTGTGACTGGTGTCTTCTGTGTTTATGCAGAAGAGTCCTCCACAACGCTGAAAGTTGGCGCCTACATCTTGATTGGGATTGGATCTCTGTCCATGGTCATGGGTTTCCTGGGCTGCATCGGTGCCATTTATGAGATCCGATGCCTCCTTGGACTGGTGAGTGATGATAGAGAGTCTTTTATTATTTATTTATTTCATTTGATATGATTTAATTTTTATTTTATTTTATTTTGCATACTTGTATATAAATAACAGTCGACTACATAAATAGCTGCTGACCGCTGACTACATCAAAGCCAGCCAATTTTGGTTTAATTTAATTTTTTTTTTTTTTTTTTGCATATTTATATATAAATAACTGCTGACTACTAGAGCTAGCTCATTCTGTTCTCTGGGCTATTTATATAAATGATATTTCGCTTCTAACCATAAATTCAGTTATAGCTAAATTTGCATTAAGTGATCATTTTTCGTAACCATATTAAAATCCGTCATACATTATTTATAAAATAAAATTGTACAGTCTGTTAATAGCTTTAACAACTTCATTGAGCACTGGACCATTCAGAAGCTGCCATCGGTCTGTAATCGCAGTCACAACAAGGCCAGACTTATGCGTGCCCAGACCGTCTGCTGCGGGAGCTTCATAAAACCCTTCCACATTAGCATGATAAAGAGTTAGCTTCAAATGGCTCTCTGGGGTTAATGCTGCTGGACTTACTGAGCTGGAGTGACCGGGATAAGCCAGTCAGATTTAGGGGATGTCTGTGGAAGAACTGGGGGCCATTATTAGTACCCACAAGATCACTTGATAAGCTTAACGGTCAGCAAAGGTCTTTGTTAAACTGTTTGACCCATTTAGAAAATAACGTTATCTAGCTGTCATGTGCTTTATGTTATCATGCATTGTTGTAAGTTTGTTAATATGTCCATTAAACAAATGGAAGTGTTCATTTGCTTGAGAAAAACTAGCCAGAAAGTTTGAAGTAGTTTAAAAGGTTCTATCTTTTGTTTGCGTGTCCAGTAATTAAATGGACTTTTCTGTCCTCTGTTTGCAGTACTTCACCTGTCTCCTCCTCATCCTCATCGCCCAGGTGACAGCCGCTGTCCTCATCTACTTCCAGCGAGACCTGGTAGGTTACTATACCATCATAGAAATGTTTTTTTGTTATTAAGAAACAAGCAAGATCAACCCATGTGAAAAAACACAACGCAAAAGTAACGCATTACTTTCCATAAAAAGTAACTAAGTAACACAATTAGTTACTTTTTTAGGGAGTACCGCAATATTATAACACATTACTTTTAAAAGTAACTTTCCCCAAAACTGGTTAATTTAGGATTATTTTTCTATAGTATAGATTTTTTATTAATATTTAGAATTTTAGTTTTAGTAATTTTGTTGTTCTTTGTTCTTCTTTATTACTTTATTTTACTATTCTATTTAGTGTTTTATATATAGCCGGACCGATCTTGATCAAGCGACACTGTTACTACAGAGCGCAAAGCGATCCAGTAAAGAAAGCATTTGAATTCGCCACAAAAGTAATAACATCGCTGCGAGATCTTTTGAGAAGCATTCAAATTTCTCCATTATAAATGGATCAAACAGCGCTGACGTGGAAACCAGGAGAAACATTGTTCTAGTTCAGTAACGTGCGGTGAAATCTTGTCATGGGTAGGCTGTGACCTATCAATGTGGCATATATGTTCATATATTCATTCAGTTAATGTAGCAACCCAAGTTCATATCAGGCATCATCACATCGCTGCCTGCATACAGCAAAGTCAGTCATATGTGAGGCTAATGCACAATCAAATCTAATAATCAAATTAATGGACACACATCTATCTTATGACTTATACAACAAACAAATGTTTTGTGCGGGACTCAGTAAGAGAGGGGGGCGGCGCGTTGTCAGCGAACCGACAAGCAGCCTAGTCACTCACTCCTTCAAAATGTGCAAACGCGCACAGACAGCCACACACACACTATTGGTCTGGTCACTCTGGTCACGGCGCACCGGGATTTGAATAGGCTACAGTCCGAAAACATTGTGTCAGCAGTACAGCTTTAAAGTACAAAAACAGCTTATTCGCTCCTACAAACTGCGCTATAGGCGCACACACCGACACGCAATGAGCGTCTGACGACGGCGCACCAGGATTAAAAAAAGAGAACTACAAAACAGCATTTTAACCCTTACGAAATGCACCATAATCGCACAGATAGACCTACAGTACAAATGTGGCAGAGGTGACGGCGCACCAGGGTATGGAAGAGAGAACATTTTGGTGTCCGCGCACAGCAGGCCTATCCCACCATCAGACAACACCCAAACCAATATAAGGGTTTTAAAAATAATAAATAAATGAATAATTTACGTTTTAAAGGGGGTGCTTACTTTTATTTGTAGACGAAACTCCTTTTCCTCGATTAACTGAAGCCTATGTAAAACGCATTTGCAGCTGCACAGCTAACGTTAGCACAGTGAGCCTATGGCTCGCTCATAATAGGCTGTGCTGCGGCAACTGCACATCCAATGGCGCGGGCGCCTCTGACGTGAATGGAGCAGACTTTCCTCCTTGGCTCTTATTTCCATTGAAAAGGAGAGACTCACGAAATTGAGAAATACACCCAACAAAGAGGACTTCGTCTACAATGGTTTCCCGTTAACTCTTTTTCTTCATAGGACGCTTCCAACGCTAGGCGCCGCTAGATGCTAAGTAGCTTGAAGCGCGGAGTGAGTGAGAGCGTGTGGATCACGTGACATGAAGCACGCTCGGTCTCTGCCTCAATGTTGATAATTCAAGACAGCACGAGAACTGACTGCGCATGCGTAAATCTACTTAAACTACGGTCTATGGACCAAAGAGGCACAGCCAACCTCTGCCTCAATGGCCATGGCCTTGAATTTTCTGCATGAAACAATGATTTTTAGGAGCAAACAATGGCAAAAGGAGTATATTATATGTGTATTCCTGAAAAATTTTGTTACAAAAAATTATATTTGGAATAAAATAAATGCAATTAATAATGTGGTGAATTAATAAAGCTCTTGGAATTAATAAATGTAATGTCAACATTTCCTTTGGTGAGGCACTGCCTACCCTGACCGCACGTCCCTGTTCTAGTTATAGGCTTTAAGTTCACAGATCAGCAACATTCACCATGGATTTAATATAGTAACACTAACTGTAACCATGGAAGTTTGGCAGGAATAGTGAAATGCTTTTAAGTACGTCACACATCTTTTTCCAGCACTTCAAAACTCAAATATTATTTAAATGTTATTTTTAATGTGATGACCAAAACATTTTTTGTTCATCCTTCAAAGATTACCCCCATGTATAAAAGCAAAAAAAAAAAAATATTTTTTTAAATCAAAGAAATTTTATCTTTGCTGTATCGAAAATGTACCGCTGGGTCGTATTGAACCGAACCGAGAATTTTGTGAACCGTTACACCCTTAAAAAAAAATAAAAAAGATTACATATATATATATATATATATATATACATATATATTTACACACACAGTAGTCAACATTTGAAGTGGATCAAAAAAGTTTTGAAAGGTTTTGATCCATTTCAAATGTTGACTATTGTGTGTATATTTATGTATTTATCTAAATTAGATATGCTATTTTGCTTTTAAGAAAGAATTAATAATCTGATAGTTATGTTCAAAAAGATTTTAGTACCTTAAATAGCTTTAGTTTAATTAGCTACACTTTGTAAATAGCCTGTGGTGTAGCTAACATTTTAAAAGAAGTGGCTTTACTGTAGGTTAAATTATGATTAGCATTTAAAACACTAACACTAGTCTGATGCGAAAACTTCTGATTTAGTTATTCTGGAACAGTGTTAATTAATACATATTTCTTACTTTTGTCCTAAATTACCTAACAGTATGAATATGTGTTTTGATAGAGCAGTGATGTGCTAAAATCAGAAACCCCATTTGAAAATCATGTTTCCTGCAATGGAGTCACAAGTTTGCAACACTTTTTCTAGTCAGCTGGGACTATACTGTAATCTCTTAACCCGTCGTGTTAGGCGGTAACAGGAAAGTTTACATATGGTTTAGAAACTGGAATTTTAAATGAACTAGCTGAAGAAATGTTTTGACTGTTCACTACTATAGTTCCACTTCCTCCATTCAAATGAATTAGGAAGTGGAATAATTCACTTTCCGCTGCACAATATTCAACTTTCACACAAGATGGTGTGTGTGGCTTGACGAGATGTTTCCGTGCATAACGAAAACAGGAGGCGTGTTTGATGTGGGTGATTCCACTGACTTACTCTCTCATGTGAAACTTTTCGACAACAGCGCCCTCTTCTGGAACAGCAAACACAAACATTACACACCAAATGGCTTTGAGATGATGTTATCAGCCTTTCTATAGTGTTAGGAAGGAGATATACATCCTCTAATGCAACTTGTGCTTAGTCAGCCTTTCTTAAATCAGTTTTAGTTAAGTAGCACCAGGCCTAACCACAACCATAATCTCATGCTTAATGCTCAACTTAACTTGCTGTGTTTAGTTTCTTTTTGTGTCTATATTATTAGAAATGCATATATATTTGACTTTTAGCTATAGCGTGTTTAGTCTTCCTGTAGGACCAGTCTTTAGAGATCAGGTATTTGGAGTCTGTGCTTGGGCATGCTCTGTTTTCTCTTTATACTTCATCACAGGGCATGGCGAGTGCTTTCCCAGAACAGGGCGAGGTTCACGCTAGCTGCATAAGCAGAGTTTTACAGTTTTAGATTATCATTGCTGTAACCCCCCTCATAGCTGTGTGTACCACCACACCTCCTACACACGCACACCAACTTCAAACAAGCTTTACACAATATAAAGTTCACTTCAACAGTGATTTGCTATTGAAAGGTTTTCGACGTGAATGTATACATTGTTGAAATAGTAAAGGGTGTTTTTTAAAATTGTTTATTCCAGTTTTATCACTTGTATGATGATCAAAAACTTTACAAACATGTACTACTGTTCAAAAGTTTGGGCTGTATTATATTTTAAAGTTTTATTATAGCTAATAAAATATTTCTTGCTTTAATTATAAATGCAAAAAATTATGCAAAAATATTTTTCAGCAGCGCTGGTTCAAAGTATTTTTCCCATAGGGATTTTAAAATAAGCCTTCATCAAAGAGTTATAAGCCATGAACCAAGCAAATCAGCTACGAGGTGAAAACATTGCAAACTTTGATATGAAGCAAAAAATCTGACAAAGACTGTGTACTGTGAGGGAAGAACTACAATCCCATGAGGCATTTTGAACAGCATAATCAAATTAATAACAATTGAGGAATAATAAACTACTCATTTACAAATAATATATATTAAGACTTTAGACGAACTTCGAGGCTTTTGCATCTGAAGTTTTTGTTTAATATTAACATTTTTATCAGGCTCCTATGTATAGGTTTCTACCCAAGTACCGGTGAATGGGCTGAGGCTGGGATTTAGTGAGTTTGAAGTGAACGTATTAGATGAACGTATTCTATGTGCTGAGAGCATTCACTCAATATTATCTCATTTATATCTCATCAAATTATACATACATGCATATATATATATATATATATACACACACACACACAAACATTTAAGTATTTTGAGAGCGTCATTCACAGTGCTTCATGGGAGTGGGCGGAGCTAAAGAGCTCTTTTGGTGCGTCACTTTTTTAGACCCTCTGATTGGTGTAATTTTCTGTACAGCATCATGGGTAACAGTTTTCTCCCCGAATTCCACTGTTTAAAAAAATAAGCTGAAATAATGCGAGCTGATGGCTTCAGCAGAATCAAATATCATTGATTAACAATCTTGAAGCTCAAAATAGGTGTTTTTTTGAAGCTTTATAAATTATCGTTCAAAATCAAATTCCCTATGGAGAAAATGACTGGAGTTCTTACTTCTGGAACCCAACAGTTGCACTCTATAAAGAATGTTATTGTTGAAATATCATATGTTATTCCTATGGGTGTCATTCAGTTCTCCGGAAAGTTTGAATCATAGATCCATCCTAACATTTCTCCATGTGCTTATTTTTAGCTGAGACAAGAGATGTCCACTATTGTGAACAAAATTCTGGTGAACTACACCGGTCATAACAAGACATCTGAGCATGCCTGGGATTATCTCCAGAGAACGGTGAGCGCAAGGTTTTCCTTCAGCTATTGTCTGCCATTTCCTTCTTCACTGTTATTTTCCATCATTCCCCTACAGTGAAGTTACAGTAATATCTGTTTAAGATCTTAAAAGCATTTTTCAGATGACAAAAGATCAAGTCACTAGGATTTTTATTGTGGCTTTTTATCTCATGTTAAAGCTTTTTAAGGTTATTTTCATACGTTTTTTATACCATTTTTGTTGTTGTTGTTGTTTTTACTGTAGTGTAAAATTTCTTTTCTGCCTTATTTTTTCTCACAGATGAAGTGCTGTGGTTGGACTGGACCATCTAACTGGACAGAGAACGTGATGATAAAGAATCAGAACAATTCTCAGAATCTGTATCCATGTTCCTGCAGAAATGGAACCGTCAGTGGCACGCATATGGAAGATACAGGCCTGTGTCCGCATCCGTCCTCTGATTGGCCTGTCTTCACTACGGTACAGACGTACAGCTTTACTGCACACATTATCACATCCAGATTCCTGTGTAAAGTTTCCTGATTCTGGTGTTGAACCCAATAGCTAAGTCTTCAACCCTTGTAATTCTCCATTCTCATTGCTAATGCAGTAATTCTCTCTCAAACCTGACGTTTGTTTTTCATACTGCTAGTGAGATTTCCCTCTCCATCTGTGCCGCATTCTCTCCCTTCCTTTTGCTTTTAGTGCAACATATGGGTTTCCTTTGTAGACTGGACATTAGCTGTTCTCAGCCTGCTAACCATTCAGTCCATGCCAATATTTCTGAGTCCCCATTCAGTTCCCATTTGGCACTTTTATTAATAATGAATTGATTCATGACTCTGGTACAGGTTGTGCTTCTGCTCATTAGGTCTCGAAGGCCAGGCCAGTTTTCAGACCTCATATACTTACATTTAAATGGGAATTCTCAATACTTTTCCATTATGCTATTACATTAATTCATTTGGAAACTGTATCGTATTAGTTGCATATACACAGTCCAGTTGTTTGAATAAGCGAACAAAGTGTTTACTGTAAATCATAATGTAGTTTCCTGTAAACGAGACCACTGACTGTTGGCCTAGCTTGAGTTTGGCATGTTCAGTTAGTCTCTTCTGGTGTTATCTTTGCAGAGCTCTGTGTGTTTAGGATCATTTCCAAACCATGCATATCTCGCTCTTTTTCCCAGTTGTTCTGCTTATTTCATTTGTCTCCATTCCCTGTTTGCAGGGTTGTGTATCTAGCGTGGAGGACTGGCTCCTGAGGAACTGTGGAGTTATTCTGGGAGTGTGTGTCGGGATAGCAGTGATTGAGGTAAATCTAGAAAGCGTATCTTGTGAAATGCATTCCCAATTCATGATTATTCCCTTCGAACTGTGTATGTCATTAACATTCATTTCTGTTATTTTGGCACTTTCCACAAATACGGTCCACTTTGGTGTCCCATTCCTTTTTTCTTTCTTTTTTTTTAGCACATTAGACACTAAAAACCAAAACCAAATATATTTTGTTTGTATTTATAATTAATTATTATTTTTTAAATTATTTAATTTGAAGTAAATATATTTATTATTTAATTATAGCTAATTTAAATGATCAAAAAATGGTCAAACAAATATTTTAATTACATTTATTGGAAATATACACTATTGTTCAAAAGTTTGAGGTTGGTAAGATTTAGAAATCATTCTAATATGCTGATTTGGTGCTCAAGAAAACATTCCTTATTATCAGTGTTTATGCTTAATATTTTTGTGAAAAACGTGATACTTTTTTCAAGATTCTTTGATGAATAGAAAGTTCTAGAGGAACAGCATTTATTTGTAGGGATACACTGATATGAACATTTTGGCCGATACCTATAACCGATAATTCTTCATATTCGAAAGCCGATAATCGATATATTGACCGATAAATCTAAATCCAACTTTTTATATAATTTTTGTGAGCCTGATTACAAAAACAAAAGTCTCTCCATTAAATCCATGTCCCAAGCACACAATTATAGTTCTCAATATAATTTTATGTAGCCTATATGACAGACTTGCACTGAACCGTATTTTCATTTTTGAAAGGATTCCAATCATATTTCAAGCAATTCATAACCATCATGGCGAACAGTACGCATCTGAAGTGTCTCTAAGCTGATTATTTATCGGCTTTAATATATTGGCCAAATTTTCTTATCGTGCAGATAACGATAACATAAAAAAAAAATGTATATACATCGACTGATACCCTTATGGTGGACGATATATCTTGCATCCCTATTTATTTGAAATAGAATATTGTAACATTACAAATGGCTTTACTGTCACTTTTGATTTGATTAATTTTAAGTTGTTGTTTAATAAAAGTATTAATCGTACTGACCCCAAACTTTTGAACAGTACTTTATGTGTGTGTGTGGTTCTGGAGACCAAAAAGTCAGTTCAGGACCATGATCTGTTCGCACTGGAATCTGATATTGGTTAGATTTGAAACAACAATGTGAACAGCTATACAAAAAAACAAACTGATAATCGAAATGCAGCACTAAGACTCGCAGTGTGAGTGTAGCCATTAGCTTGTAAACGTGTGTTTCTGTGTATGAGAGAGGTGGGGGGACCATATTGTGATCTCTGTCTATTGTGCTTACTCCAGCTTTTAGGGATGATCCTGTCCATGTGCCTGTGCAAGAGCGTCCAACAGGAGGATTACACCAAAGTACCTAAATACTGAGAGCAAACCCCCCTTCAGTGACTCAGTGTTACAGACTCTGCACACTAGCAGAACAACTGGAACAAAGCAGGCCAGACGTCATCTGGTCACACACACACACACACTCTTTTCACTTTATTATCCCTTTAAACATTGAAACATCACGCTGTTTAGGATCAACGTTTTTGATGAGGATTGTTGTATCTTTTTCTTTTAAAGAAACTAGTGATTTATAGATCTTTTTCTTGTTAGTGCTCTGCAAGGTAAATAAATAGCTTTATATTTGGTATCTCACTCTTGCATAGCTATACGGTTGCGTTTATGGTTTTCATCTTTAGATGAATGTGAGAGCACTTTAGTGAATAGAGAGTTTGATATGGGAAGAGATAATAGCTACTTTTAAAATACTTAAAAAACAGAGGGGAAAATCTACACCTGTTTTTTTTTTTTGTTACCTTTTATAATGAGAATTGTGTACTTTCAGTTCAGCTATGTGTATATATATATATATATATATATATATATATATATATATATATATATATCAGTACGAATGACGTACTTCAGTGAGGTTTGTTCTGAGTGAATAACTACATCCTAGTTATCGCAGCACTTAATGTCTTTTCTGCATGTGTTATTAGCCGGGTTGGGTCACTCAGGGTGGAGTCTGGGTAAAGATGGCTGCGGTTGAGCAATGTCAAGACTGAAGGCTAGAACGGAGTAGTGTAGTGTTTCTTGTGGTTTACATGTGAGTCGGCCTACTTCGCTCTGTGGATCAGGGTGTGTATGTGGATTTAGGTTGTGTGCGTATCCCACAGTTCCTCATGCTGGTGTGGGTAAAACATCTGTGCAAGTGTGTCGATAAGCAGGCATTATATTCAGATCCTGCAGCACCAGATGTGACATTACTGACCCATTTCAGCTGAACCAAAACTGTGCCAGGCTTTTTAATGTCTTGAGTTTCTTCTTTTTGATATTTTTGCTTCTATGGTTTTATTACTTCGTGTGAAGATAGTGTTTGTTTATATCAAAACTCGGTTTGCTTAATTCGAAGGCATTTCTAAGGAATAATTTGGGCCGTTTTAGTGTTAGTTCAGAACAGAAGCAAAGGAAACACAAAGGAATGACCCTGCCGCTGTCTGTATAAGACCGTTTCCAAACACTTTGTTGCTTTTTGAGAAAAAAAACTTTGTTTCCTAGTTCAGTCCTTTACAATAATTTAAATCTTTCAAGGTCTATTAATACTTTTTGTCAAACGTCTTTTTTTTGTATCTTGTCAAGATGCTGTCTCCTGTAGAACTCTAGTTGAGCTATTTAAGAGCTTTTTTTTTTTTTATCTGCAAACATACCAAGGTTTTACGGAAGCTTGTGTGGTGTAAACTCACATAAATGTCAGAATTGAGAGAAGAATTGAACTAAGAATTGGACTTTATATCTCGCAATTGCGAGTTTATATTTCACAATTTCTCTTTTTTTATATATATTTCAACTTTTTTCTTGCAATTGCGACTTTATTTCTCAGAATTTTAAGTCTATATCTCGCAATTGCGAGAAGAATAGTCAGAATTGTGAGAAGTCAGAATTACCTTTTGTATTTTTTTTTTTTTTTATGATTATTCTGTGGCGGAAACAAACTTCCATAACATTGGTATAATTGTGTATATCCGAGGTAAAGTGAAGGGCTTTTTCTACTTCCATATACAATATGTAATGTTTACCTGGGAAGCCATGTTTCTGTAGTGGGTTTTACCAGCTGCTTTAGTAGTTATGAAACATGTCTTTGCAATAGTTAAGAGTTGGATTAAAAGAAAACTTTGACACAATATGCGTTTCATTGTGATCTGTTACTGAATGGGTGTCTTATTTATCTTTATTTCAGTTTGAATGTAACACCGAGAGACCAAATTCCTTACCTTGCTTTCATTAAATAGTACATTAATGGTCGGGAAGGTTTTTTTAAAATGTTTTTAAAAGAAGTCTCTTTCTCACCTAGGCTGCATTTATTTGTTCAAAATTACAGTAACAACAGCAAACATTGTGAAATATTATTACATTTTATAATGACCGTTTTCTATTTATGGCAAAACTGAATTTTCAGCATCATTACTCCAGTCTTCAGTCACATGATCCTCCAGAAATCATTCTAATATACTGATTTGCTGCTCAAGAAACAGTTCTTATTATCAATGTTGAAAATATTAATATTTTTGTAGAGAAACATTTGTTTTCAGGGTTCTTTGCAGAAAGTAAAAAAAAAACCAGCATTTTATTAGTTTTTTAAGTGTCAGTAAAGACTTTTATTGTCACCAAGTAATTAAAAGTATTAATTTCTTAAAAAAAAAAAAAAAAAAACTTTAATATGCCATATTTAGAAAGGAGGTTTCTGCACGAACTCTCTTCATTCTTGCTGCTGAGAGCTGCATTGACAGTTGTAACCAGAAGAGGACACTATTGGTAAACGAGAGCTTGTAAATCTAACAGTGAGGTTCCCAACTGCTCCGAAAATGTAGTCCTAACCCTACCCATAAGTTATCCCTAAAATCAGAGGGAATCGATATGTGAATAATACCAATGTTGAAGTAACTAACCCTGGCTGTTAGCTTAAACCTGACTAAGTAAACTCAAATCTGATTGGTTAATTGGAATTTTGCTCCAGGATTATCAGGGATGTTCTGCTAGGTGTCGGCTACTACGGTACAAGAAAATATTGAACTTTAATAATTTGATTAATTTGCTTTTTATGTCAAATTGGTAATCATTGCGTTTTAAAATCATTCTTCTATCTAACAAAGATATAATAATAATAATTACAGACAATATGCAGAATTTTCGATTCCTTCTGATGTTTTTGTAATGAAGGGGTTATGCATGTTCTTTGTGGTTAATAATATATTCTCAGATTCCCAGAAGGCCTCAGTTGTTGTTCTCATCTGAGGTCCAGTCAGTGGTCTGATCTAATGGGAGATAAAGAATGTGTTTTGAGATGATGAACCTCTGCGGTCCCAGTGAGAGAAATGAAGAAACCTCTTGGCTGTGTGACCTCAGAACCGCTGCCAGGAATTCTGGGTCCGAAGTTACATTGACAGCATCTGAATGCAAGCCGGTGGTTTGCTTTTGCATATGATCTAAATCCATGACCCAAATTCAGTTTTTCAGTTCCATATCCAATAAATAATGTAAATGCTGCCATTTCCCTTTCCTTTATTTCATTTTTTGAAATGGAAACTGAAATGGAAACACAGGATGTAGTTCCATATAGTCGCAAATGTTGAATGTTTTCATTTAATATGGTGTCGTTGTCAGCTTTTATGAACAGAGGTCTGAAAGTAAATGCAACAGAACATGGAAGTTGGGTCATAAACGTGTTTATGTCCTCAGTCACAGACCTTCCTGGAAATGGTTTTCCACATCAGCACAGTCACCTCCACCTGACGACCTCTTCCTCATCCTGCCGGAACGCCCCGCTGGACTTCCTGTTTTCGTATGTTGGTACTTACTGACTCATACTGTGAGATCTAGAGCTCTAGTCAATGACACACTCATATCTTGACTGTAAGTGAACTTTGAAGCTTACACATCTTGGCGTCCTTGAACTCATTATGGGTACTGATATTATTATTATTTTTTAACACATTTGCTCATTACCTTTGTGAGTCCAACCTTGTCCAGTTTATTTTAAAAGTAACATTGTCTGAGCAAAATTCACAATTTATGAATGAGCCAATCAATGAGTTGGAATTTGAATTGAGTTGTCACTGCTTATGGTCACCATGATTTTGCCAAGACATTTTCCTGGATCTATGTTCCTGGACTTAATTTTTTGATCCTGGATTTTATTTTAAAGAAATTAATACTTTTATTCAGCCAGGATGCATTAAATACTTTCACATTGTTACAAAAGATACAAATAATTAAATAAATTATTTTGTTTTGATCTTTATATTGATTAAATATATATTTCTGAAGGATCATGTGACACTGAAGACTGGAGTAATGTTGCCTTAAAATTCAGCTTTGCATCACAGGAATAAATTCAATTTTAAAATATATAATAAAAAAAAAATGGGTATTTGAAATTGTAATAATATTTCACAATAATACTGTATTTACTGTATTTTTTGTCAAATAAATGCAGCCTTGTTGAGTATAAGAGACTTAGAAACATTAAAAAAATTGATGGTAGTTTAATTATATAATATATCAATTAAATAAATGGTTGGTGACATTTCAAATATGGTTAATACTATTCAACGTACGTAATATTGATATTATTTAACATTAATGGAAGTACTCCATATGCTGTGCATATTCAGTTTATACTGAAAAATTAAAAAAGTTTAATTGGCATTCTTATTTGAATTGATTCCAACAAGCACAAATCATCAAACCGAGCAAGATATAAACACTGCTGCAGTTCATTGAGTGAGCTACAGTGAGATTTCCATGACTAAAAGCGGTGTGAAGACCCTTAAGGCACATGTGTATCATAGTTCAGGGTTAAGTGATGGGCAAGGTCATCAAGGTGTACTTTCCGGATTAAGGGTCTCTGGTTTTGCAGTATCTCCACAGTTTTGAGTCAGACATTAAATGAGCTGAGTCTGCTGATAACTCTGAAACGAATGTCCGTGTTTCCGCTGTAAAGTAGGTGAAAATTTGTTGAATCAGGATTTTTTTACCCACCCTCACATGTATACCTCTGTGGTTTGAATGTAAATGCAGAGTCTGTACTGCTACTTTATCACTGTTCAGCCACATGACAGTTTCTCCACCGTGTAGCAGATAACATGATTAGCATTACTTTTGCATACCTGCACATTATCACTTCTGACAAATGTGTTGTGCGCATCCGGGCCTGTGCTCTGGGTTTTGCCATTTAGCAAATCCTGACAGTTTTTTCCTCCCCATTTAATGGTTACTCCTAATATCTTCCTTTTTTTGAGTCTCATCTGTCGTCTGCCTGTCTGAACTCATTTTGTTGATGGACATGTGGGGGAGGAGAGTTGGGAAAAGTGTTTACCTGCTCTCTATGTGTGTGATACCCTTGCATTGGAGACTGTTAAGATGCTTATTAAATACATAAATGAGCTTGCTATCTAAAGATGATGGCCTGAGATAACTAATGCAGAGAAATGTTCAATGTAACCTTATTTTTGTTTTGAGTCGATGCATCATCCATCCTTCTTCCAAAACGTGTTTTTGTCTTACCCTGATTTACTATGGAAAGCCTGTTACACGTGTTTATATTTTGAAAGTTTCTTGTCGCCATCCACTTCTCATTGCATAAAAGAAAGCAGCGTGAACCTTTATCAAAAAATATACATTTTGTGCTCCACAGAAGATTGAAAGTCATTCACATTCACTCTAAAAACAATAACTAAAGGTTCTTTATTTGTATCCATGGTTCAACTTCCATGGAACATTTCCTTTACACAGAAGGTTCTTTATAGAACCAAAAATGGTCCCTCTATAACATGACTGCGATAACCTCCTTTTTGGATGCTTGGAGTGTTTGGAACAACATGAAAATGAGTAAACAATGACAGAATTTTTATTTTGAGGTGAACTAAGGTGATGCAATGCACTATGTAATCTGATCCATATTCTCACTTCCTTTTTTGTATTTTATATACAAATGTCTTATTCAAACACAGCTGCAAATTATAAAATTAATCCACATAAACCTGTCATTCATGACCTTACTGGTTTTGGTCCCAGCCAATCAAATTTGTAGGGTTATAAACATATTTGCGGCGATAAAGTATTTACAGTGGCTGAAAGCGATTTGATATCATTTTTCTCCCTATGCTAAGCAGATGTCATCTCTCTCTGTTTATTCACAGCAGACTCATTTGCTATCTAATGTATGCATATTGTATGCTCCCTCTTGGCAGTTTTGCTATCATTAGTTCACAATACACACTACCCACAGTAACAACATTTTTCAATCCAAAGTCTTTAGAATAATATGATTACCCATCAGCCCCACTGTTTTAGTCTAAGAAGCGTAGAAGAAAGTTATGGAATAAAAGAAAAAAGATGAGCCGAACATTAATGAAGAATAAAGAAGGATGTTTTTGCTGTATGATTAAATAACTTTCTGTCAGTTTCATCACCTAAAACATTAACATTATATTTTTTCTATAATGTTAGCACTTATCTTTCTTTTAGATTTAAAGGGATAGTTCACCCAAAAATGAAAATTCTGTCATAATTTACTCACCTTCAAGTTGTTCCAAACCTATATGAAATTCTTTCTGCTAAACACAAAAGAAGATATTTTGAAGAAGGTCAGAAACCAAGGTTGATGTCTTCAAAATATTTTTTTTGTGTTTAGCAGAAAGAAATTCATACAGGTTTGGAACAACTTGAGGTTGAGTAAATGATTACAGAATTTTCATGTTTGGGTGAACTATCCCTTTAAGTCTTAATCACAGAACTCGTACGGTCTGTTTCTCAATATTGCTTGAAACAATATTGCTTCATATTTTTGCCTCTGTCATGAACAATTGTGATGTGGGTACTGTGGCCTTTCGCTTATCATTTTTGCTTTAATGGCTAACAATAGCAAAATGTCAATGGGGAAACTTTGTTTTGTGTGCAGATGTAAAGCAATTACATGCTAATGATACAAACAATTGTGTGTAATCCATTTTCAATGCCACAACTGTGATTTGTTTTGCATCTGAGACATCTCATTATTTCTCTATGTCTCTTATTTTGTTGCTGTATTCTGATATTAGAGCAGATGACTAATGATAATGATTGACAATGCTAATTCGTTGCCACTTTTGGGTGATTTTGTGCATCCCTTTCGGTGTATTTCAGTTGCTAATGGGGAAAAAATGTGCTATGGTAGAAAAGAGCCTTACATTGCTTCTATTTTGTTCAGCTCTGACTTACACTAACTTACTTTTGGCAGCAATTAATTACACTGATTGTGAGTTTTGGAGTTAGCAATGGTATTTTCTTGTAAAACGTACTCCAATAATCTTTGTTTTATTTACAACTTCCAGCCTTGGTTCTTAGCACAGGCCCCCCCCATATATAATCACTCTGATGCCACAGACCCCCATATATAATCACTGATGCCACAGACCCCCATATATAATCACTGATGCCACAGACCCCCATATATAATCACTGATGCCACGGACCCCCATATATAATCACTGATGCCACAGACCCCCATATATAATCACTGATGCCACGGACCCACATATATAATCACTGATGCCACGGACCCCCATATATAATCACTGATGCCACGGACCCCCATATATAATCACTGATGCCACAGACCCCCATATATAATCACTGATGCCACGGACCCACATATATAATCACTGATGCCACGGACCCCCATATATAATCACTGATGCCACGGACCCCCATATATAATCACTGATGCCACAGACCCCCATATATAATCACTCTGATGCCACAGACCCCCATATATAATCACTCTGATGCCACAGACCCCCATATATAATCACTGATGCCACAGACCCCCATAAATAATCACTCTGATGCCACAGACTCCCATATATAATCACTGATGCCACGGACCCCCATATATAATCACTCTGATGCCACAGACCCCCATATATAATCACTGATGCCACGGACCCCCATATATAATCACTGATGCCACAGACCCCCATATATAATCACTGATGCCACGGACCCACATATATAATCACTGATGCCACGGACCCCCATATATAATCACTGATGCCACGGACCCCCATATATAATCACTGATGCCACAGACCCCCATATATAATCACTGATGCCACGGACCCACATATATAATCACTGATGCCACGGACCCCCATATATAATCACTGATGCCACGGACCCACATATATAATCACTGATGCCACGGACCCCCATATATAATCACTGATGCCACGGACCCCCATATATAATCACTGATGCCACAGACCCCCATATATAATCACTCTGATGCCACAGACCCCCATATATAATCACTGATGACACAGACCCCCATATATAATCACTCTGATGCCACAGACCCCCATATATAATCACTGATGCCACAGACCCCCATATATAATCACTGATGCCACGGACCCACATATATAATCACTGATGCCACGGACCCCCATATATAATCACTGATGCCACGGACCCACATATATAATCACTGATGCCACGGACCCCCATATATAATCACTGATGCCACGGACCCCCATATATAATCACTGATGCCACAGACCCCCATATATAATCACTCTGATGCCACAGACCCCCATATATAATCACTGATGACACAGACCCCCATATATAATCACTCTGATGCCACAGACCCCCATATATAATCACTGATGCCACAGACCCCCATAAATAATCACTCTGATGCCACAGACCCCCATATATAATCACTGATGCCACGGACCCCCATATATAATCACTCTGATGCCACAGACCCCCATATATAATCACTCTGATGCCACTGACCCCCATATATAATCACTGATGCCACAGACCCCCATATATAATCACTGATGCCACGGACCCCCATATATAATCACTCTGATGCCACTGACCCCCATATATAATCACTCTGATGCCACAGACCCCCATATATAATCACTGATGCCACAGACCCCCATATATAATCACTGATGCCACGGACCCCCATATATAATCACTGATGCCACGGACCCCCATATATAATCACTCTGATGCCACAGACCCCCATATAAAATCACTGATGCCACTGACCCCCTTATATAATCACTGATGCCACAGACCCCCATATATAATCACTGATGCCACGGACCCCCATATATAATCACTGATGCCACGGACCCCCATATATAATCACTGATGCCACGGACCCCCATATATAATCACTCTGATGCCACTGACCCCCATTTATAATCACTCTGATGCCACAGACCCCCATATATAATCACTCTGATGCCACTGACCCCCATATATAATAACTCTGATGCCACTGACCCCCATTAATAATCACTGATGCCACAGACCCCCATATATAATCACTGATGCCACGGACACCCATATATAATCACTGATCCCACAGACCCCCATATATAATCACTCTGATGCCACTGACCCCCATATATAATCACTGATGCCACGGACCCCCATATATAATCACTGATGCCACGGACCCCCATATATAATCACTGATGCCACGGACCCCCATATATAATCACTAATGCCACTGACCCCCATATATAATCACTGATGCCACGGACCCCCATATATAATCACTCTGATGCCACTGACCCCCATATATAATCACTCTGATGCCACAGACCCCCATATATAATCACTGATGCCACGGACCCCCATATATAATCACTGATGCCACAGACCCCCATATATAATCACTGATGCCACGGACCCCCATATATAATCACTGATGCCACAGACCCCCATATAAAATCACTGATGCAACGGACCCCCATATATAATCACTCTGATGCCACAGACCCCCATATAAAATCACTGATGCCACTGACCCCCATATATAATCAATCTGATGCCACAGACCCCCATATATAATCACTCTGATGCCACAGACCCCCATATATAATCACTCTGATGCCACTGACCCCCATATATAATCACTGATGCCACAGACCCCCATATATAATCACTGATGCCACGGACCCCCATATATAATCACTCTGATGCCACTGACCCCCATATATAATCACTGATGCCACGGACCCCCATTTATAATCACTGATGCCACAGACCCCCATATATAATCACTAATGCCACAGACCCCCATATATAATCACTAATGCCACTGACCCCCATATATAATCACTCTGATGCCACAGACCCCCATATATAATCACTGATGCCACTGACCCCCTATATAATCACTCTGATGGCACTGACCCCCATATATAATCACTGATGCCACGGACCCCCATTTATAATCACTGATGCCACAGACCCCCATATATAATCACTGATGCCACAGACCCCCATATATAATCACTAATGCCACAGACCCCCATATATAATCACTAATGCCACTGACCCCCATATATAATCACTCTGATGCCACTGACCCCCTTATATAATCACTGATGCCACAGACCCCCATATATAATCACTGATGCCACAGACCCCCATATATAATCACTCTGATGCCACAGACCCCCATATATAATCACTGATGCCACAGACCCCCATATATAATCACTGATGCCACAGACCCCCATATATAATCACTCTGATGCCACAGACCCCCATATATAATCACTGATGCCACTGACCCCCATATATAATCACTGATGCCACAGACCCCCATATATAATCACTGATGCCACAGACCCCCATATATAATCACTGATGCCACGGACCCCCATATATAATCACTCTGATGCCACAGACCCCCATATATAATTACTGATGCCACAGACCCCCATATATAATCACTGATGCCACTGACCCCCATATATAATCACTGATGCCACTGACCCCCATATATAATCACTGATACCACAGACCCCCATATATAATCACTGATGCCACGGACCCCCATATATAATCACTGATGCCACAGACCCCCATATATAATCACTGATGCCACGGACCCCCATATATAATCACTGATGCCACAGACCCCCATATATAATCACTGATGCCACGGACCCACATATATAATCACTGATGCCACGGACCCCCATATATAATCACTGATGCCACGGACCCCCATATATAATCACTGATGCCACAGACCCCCATATATAATCACTGATGCCACGGACCCACATATATAATCACTGATGCCACGGACCCCCATATATAATCACTGATGCCACGGACCCCCATATATAATCACTGATGCCACAGACCCCCATATATAATCACTCCGATGCCACAGACCCCCATATATAATCACTCTGATGCCACAGACCCCCATATATAATCACTGATGCCACAGACCCCCATAAATAATCACTCTGATGCCACAGACCCCCATATATAATCACTGATGCCACGGACCCCCATATATAATCACTGATGCCACAGACCCCCATATATAATCACTGATGCCACGGACCCACATATATAATCACTGATGCCACGGACCCCCATATATAATCACTGATGCCACGGACCCACATATATAATCACTGATGCCACGGACCCCCATATATAATCACTGATGCCACGGACCCCCATATATAATCACTGATGCCACAGACCCCCATATATAATCACTCTGATGCCACAGACCCCCATATATAATCACTGATGACACAGACCCCCATATATAATCACTCTGATGCCACAGACCCCCATATATAATCACTGATGCCACAGACCCCCATATATAATCACTGATGCCACGGACCCACATATATAATCACTGATGCCACGGACCCCCATATATAATCACTGATGCCACGGACCCACATATATAATCACTGATGCCACGGACCCCCATATATAATCACTGATGCCACGGACCCCCATATATAATCACTGATGCCACAGACCCCCATATATAATCACTCTGATGCCACAGACCCCCATATATAATCACTGATGACACAGACCCCCATATATAATCACTCTGATGCCACAGACCCCCATATATAATCACTGATGCCACAGACCCCCATAAATAATCACTCTGATGCCACAGACCCCCATATATAATCACTGATGCCACGGACCCCCATATATAATCACTCTGATGCCACAGACCCCCATATATAATCACTCTGATGCCACTGACCCCCATATATAATCACTGATGCCACAGACCCCCATATATAATCACTGATGCCACGGACCCCCATATATAATCACTCTGATGCCACTGACCCCCATATATAATCACTCTGATGCCACAGACCCCCATATATAATCACTGATGCCACAGACCCCCATATATAATCACTGATGCCACGGACCCCCATATATAATCACTGATGCCACGGACCCCCATATATAATCACTCTGATGCCACAGACCCCCATATAAAATCACTGATGCCACTGACCCCCTTATATAATCACTGATGCCACAGACCCCCATATATAATCACTGATGCCACGGACCCCCATATATAATCACTGATGCCACGGACCCCCATATATAATCACTGATGCCACGGACCCCCATATATAATCACTCTGATGCCACTGACCCCATTTATAATCACTCTGATGCCACAGACCCCCATATATAATCACTCTGATGCCACTGACCCCCATATATAATAACTCTGATGCCACTGACCCCCATTAATAATCACTGATGCCACAGACCCCCATATATAATCACTGATGCCACGGACACCCATATATAATCACTGATCCCACAGACCCCCATATATAATCACTCTGATGCCACTGACCCCCATATATAATCACTGATGCCACGGACCCCCATATATAATCACTGATGCCACGGACCCCCATATATAATCACTGATGCCACGGACCCCCATATATAATCACTAATGCCACTGACCCCCATATATAATCACTGATGCCACGGACCCCCATATATAATCACTCTGATGCCACTGACCCCCATATATAATCACTCTGATGCCACAGACCCCCATATATAATCACTGATGCCACGGACCCCCATATATAATCACTGATGCCACAGACCCCCATATATAATCACTGATGCCACGGACCCCCATATATAATCACTGATGCCACAGACCCCCATATAAAATCACTGATGCAACGGACCCCCATATATAATCACTCTGATGCCACAGACCCCCATATAAAATCACTGATGCCACTGACCCCCATATATAATCAATCTGATGCCACAGACCCCCATATATAATCACTCTGATGCCACAGACCCCCATATATAATCACTCTGATGCCACTGACCCCCATATATAATCACTGATGCCACAGACCCCCATATATAATCACTGATGCCACGGAACCCCATATATAATCACTCTGATGCCACTGACCCCCATATATAATCACTGATGCCACGGACCCCCATTTATAATCACTGATGCCACAGACCCCCATATATAATCACTAATGCCACAGACCCCCATATATAATCACTAATGCCACTGACCCCCATATATAATCACTCTGATGCCACAGACCCCCATATATAATCACTGATGCCACTGACCCCCTATATAATCACTCTGATGGCACTGACCCCCATATATAATCACTGATGCCACGGACCCCCATTTATAATCACTGATGCCACAGACCCCCATATATAATCACTAATGCCACAGACCCCCATATATAATCACTAATGCCACTGACCCCCATATATAATCACTCTGATGCCACTGACCCCCTTATATAATCACTGATGCCACAGACCCCCATATATAATCACTGATGCCACAGACCCCCATATATAATCACTCTGATGCCACAGACCCCCATATATAATCACTGATGCCACAGACCCCCATATATAATCACTGATGCCACAGACCCCCATATATAATCACTCTGATGCCACAGACCCCCATATATAATCACTGATGCCACTGACCCCCATATATAATCACTGATGCCACAGACCCCCATATATAATCACTGATGCCACAGACCCCCATATATAATCACTGATGCCACGGACCCCCATATATAATCACTCTGATGCCACAGACCCCCATATATAATTACTGATGCCACAGACCCCCATATATAATCACTGATGCCACTGACCCCCATATATAATCACTGATGCCACTGACCCCCATATATAATCACTGATGCCACAGACCCCCATATATAATCACTGATGCCACGGACCCCCATATATAATCACTGATGCCACAGACCCCCATATATAATCACTGATGCCACAGACCCCCATATATAATCACTGATGCATGGAGGAGGAACACCGTCTTTACAGCTATACATTTTTATGTTTAAAGACTCAATTTATACTGATAAAAATATTATATACGTGTAAAATATTATTTGGAAATAGTCACTATACTGTGTAAAATATTTCAATTAAATTTTTATAATTTGTTTTTATCTATTTTCATCTAACTTTTCTAATTCATTTTAATCAATTTTTTATAGTTTGTTATTCTAATATTTATTTATTTTATTCACTTTATTAAAATGTGTATTTTTTATAAATTATTTATTTTTAATATTTTATTTGTTTTAATAAATAAATAATTTCCGTGCCCCCAGTCCTAGTTTAGTATATGTTGCCCTGTAAGCAACTGTATCATGCCTAGTGCTTTAAAATCTGTTCCGATTTTAAAAGTCATGTAGTGTTTTCAAGCCTTGAGCTGATGTTCAGTTGTGTCTACATTATTTACGTCTCAAAAGAAGAACCCAGACAAAGGTTAAGACTCTGCCATCAGAATCAAGTACAACAGCCTGCATGCAAAACAGCCACTTTCCCTGGGTGATTTAATCAAGCCTCTTAATAAAAGGAATTCAAAATTTATGCATTAGTGCTGGCACATTCTAAATGAAAATGAGGGTTGACAAGGGGGCGGAGGAAGCTCAGCACAGGGCTTGTGGAGAATATTCCTGGAGACTGATTAGAGTAGCTGTGATAGCTAATGATATTCATTGGCACAAAAAAAATTAAGCCCTTGGTGAGTCACGTCTCTTCTTGTCCCACATCTGACTCTCCAGGCTCTTTACGAAACTGGCAAAAATATTTTGTTCAGAGCAGGCTCGTTCACATGGGGATCACTTCTTCTGATCGCCATGTTGATATTGTACGTTCAGTGGTGCCAAGAATGGTGCGTGTCCCTTTAGTGCGTGCCCTGTAGCAGGGAACAGACAGGCAAGGCACTCTGGGATTTCATCTAGCAGCAGCTGTGCTGGTGATGAACGTGTCACTACTGTTTCAGAGCTTACAGATGTGTCAGCTCTTAGAAGATGCTCATTACTGCAACAAACCACAAGCTGATATGGTCACCAGAGTACACAAACAACAATCAAGTACGTTTTTTGGCTTAAAAACATCAGTGGCTGCGTTTGGATAGAATAATAGCTTGGTGAATATACGGTGCAGTGTACAATCAAGGGTGTGATTTTTCTATATGTATACTGTATATATTTCTGTCATGACAGCTCTCAGAGAGATTAGCATGGTAATAGAGATTGGCATGGGAAGAGATGTGCAAATGTTAATGTTAAAACTTAGGTTACATTAAGATGTCTTTGTTACACTTTTATTATACATTTAAGTATGGAGTAATATTAAGTAACTACATGTACTTACTATAGGGATAGGATTAGGCTTTGGTTTGGTTTAGGGTTAGTTGCATGTTATTATGCATAATTTATAGTTATTACTATAGTAACTACATATTATGTAACAATGACACTGTAAAATAAAGTGTTACCAAAAAGTATTTTATGGATGCTGACATTTATTTACTGGATACTAAGCTTAATGCTAGTATTGTTATTGAACTTTTTTTTTTTTTTTGTCGTTGTACAGTACAACAACATTATTGCAATAGCAATATATTTCTTCATTCATTTATTTTTTGTTTTACTGTACTATAGCCTATTGAATGGGGGTGGGGGGCATGTTTCCTTCTTTTTTTATCCTTAGCTGATCACATGTCTGACAATAAATACTAAAAATAAATAATGAGGGAAACTAAGAATCATGTAATGATAAACAGTAGAAACAGTAAATTGTTGTCACTATACATCTGTGGCAGTCTGATGAAATAATGAGTTGTTAAAAATAAAGAGATTTTAAACATTGCAGTTGATATTACTGGTTGATCTTTGTCTTTCTGAATAGGTAGGGTTGAATTGGAAAAAATTGGGGCACTTTTTGCATTCATTTCAATGACAAAATGTGGCCCAATTTACCTAAATTCACCAGGGGGCTCATGGTCTGTGACTTACAATGAATATTCCAATAGTCTGACTCCTTTTTGGGACAATTGTTAATGAGATGAGATGGAGGAGTTATAAAAGAGGCTTCTAAAATTGTAACATGATGAGTATTTTTATGAGATAAAGTATTTTGGCTGTGAATTAATAACTACCAGGTAAAAAAAAATCAAAAAGGTAATTAATTCGCAACATGAATGAGTCTGAGAACATTCGTGACATCATATACGTATGAACTAGTTATTTGAGGTCAATAGTGACTTCACTAATCAGTGAATGACCTCACCAGAATCCACTTTGATCCAATCATCAGTGACCTGTGATCTCACTGAATACCTCAACAGTCATTTTATGATGGCCTCAGTGTTTAGTTAGTTACCTCATCAATGAACTTTCTGCTGTTTCCAGTGATTAGATCAATATTGAATGCATCAATCAATCACAACTAATTTCTGAAAAATATATATAATTTGTGTAATATATATATATTGCGTCTTTAGATGTGAGGCCGACTGTGGTGAGATTAGGTTTCTGTGTGGAGAGAAAGCAGCATGTTAATGATATCCTTGAACACACTCAATTGGTTTATTCAAGGGCTGTAGTCAAAGAAGCGTGCGTCAGGAAGCAAAGTCTTGAGGATGAGAGGAGGAGACCAGGAAAAGACCCAAGGGCATAGTTTACACACACAATGAGGTTGGAGGAGTGGAAACAATTATGTCAATATAATGCACAGTAAGCAACTCTGGACATATGCCTCTAAGGACAGAGATAAAGCCTCCTGTTAAGATTAAATTACCATCGGATGGTAAAACAATTCATTTTCTTATTCAATTAAATTCCTTCATGGCATATACTGATCCTCTCTTAAAGCCGAAGTGTGTATTTCTGTGCAACTGAAGTCACCCAAATGAATTTAAAAAATAATGATTGTTTTCAAACGGGTTTCCCTAATCACTCCCCTCATCTGTTATTGGTTAGACAAACTCACCATTAGTTGCACCATTTTTGCTGTTGAACTGGATGCTCAAACACACATTTGTTTAGTGCTACAGTATTTACAACCTACAAATGGCTTATTAAACTGGTATTGGAGAAAGTGTCTTTATATAAAAAAAACACAACACACTTTAGCTTTTAATAAAGCAATGAATAAGATAAAGTGAATACAAATGGTATTTTCAAGGATAGAGTGTGCATAAAAAATAAACCAAAGTGGGTCACCATTCAACTGAATAAAAAGAGACGTGATGCAAGAAAATGAATAACAGCTCATTCCTATATTTGGATGTGCTTACCGGGGCCTGCGAGTCACAGGAATTCAGATCTCTGATTTACTTTCCATTGACTTAATGTTAACAACAGCAGACTCGCGTGGCTCTTTAAATCTTTTCCCCCATGCACACACAGATGTCTCTTCAATCTCAGCGTCACCTCTCATGTGTCTTTTTGGCTAAAGTTGCAGTGCTAACCCGAGGATTTTATAGGACAAGTCTCAAATGTAAAACATTTTCTCAATGGATCACTTTTGATACTGAAGCAGAAATGAAGATTTAAGTAGGTTTGCAGATTTCAAGTAAAAAGTTACTACATTTATAACAATTAGAATTGATTAAGATTTAGGGAAAACTGTGAGGTTATAAATATAGCAAAAAAATTATCAAATGCGATTACATTAAAAAGTCATAAAGACCACAACAGCCTTCCTTCACAAATCACTTTCCTGATTGCTCTTAAATTCATGTTTGTTGCATGACTGAACACATTATTGAGCCTGTAAACTGAAGCCACCCAGGCATCAGCCAGATGACTATGGCATCCTAGCGATAGACCAATGAAATCTCTCAGGGTGTTTTTACAAGCTGAGCTCAACTAGCAAGACAGCAGAGTAGAGGGCTTATAGTTTTATGCACTTTATGGGACTGAGCTCTTCCATTACAACGATATTAAAACTGCAGGTCCCCAAAAGCAGTTTAATTGTAAAAGATTCTCATGTCTTTTAGCACCTGGTGTCCGTCTATGAGAGGATGTGAGGATAGAGCTTCTGCCAAACTTTTTTTTTTTTTTTTTAATTTTACAATTTTTCCATTGAAATTTAACTAGGAAATACACTGTTGGAGAGAGTGCACGTAGCTGGACTGCATCTGACAGCATGATGCATGTATGAGCCACCAGTCGATGTGTCTCTCCCTATGGACGTGATTAAGGAAACATTCTGTGCTCTGCTATAAAAGCTTCGTGACACAGGTGGGCTTGGAAGAAGATAGATTGTGACGATTCCCTTTTAATTCTCGGCAGAAGCAGTTGGCCATTAATTTGAAATGTCAGCTTTTTATTGCTGTTGTGTTTTCTTTTATGGCTGCAGCGGCCACTTAATGTTTTCAGTGAGAAGTCGCCTGGTAAAACTCCCTCATCAGCTGTCTTTCTCTCTCCTCTGTTTTTCATGACTGTCCTAGAAATGAGAGGAAAAGTGACAGGGAGCAGACAACATTAACTCTCACAACTGTCCCTTTGCCTCATCATTGTGAGTAATGAAGTCTAAAATAAACCAAACTGATTGTGGCACTCTGGCATGAACAGACACTGGTGAGGCTGCGCTGCCAAAGAGAGAAATGACGTGTCCCAACTGTATGACAGCACCTGTCAAGCTTGGCCCTGTTTGAGGACATTGTGAGGAATAAAAAGGTAATAAAGACATTACACCAACTGCTCCTGGGCCTTAATCTGTCACTCATTTATAGACCACCCGTTTACATCATATCACCTCTATAAACCCCTCAGAATTTCAGTATAATGCAATAAATCTGCTATGACAATTAAACTAACTTAGTCTTTTTAACAGGAAAGGGACATTTTTTATTCTTTCACGTTCTGTCAGTAATTTGTAGTGTATGACGAACAGGTCATTTTTTAATTCAACACCCCATTTACTGGCTCACTATCTCACTTTCTCTCTTATCTTTTTCTCATTCTCTCACTTCGACTAATATTTGTGTGAAAATGTGCATTTCAAGCAGACAGTTTTTCAGTGGCGAGTCAATATCATCATGAATAATTCATCCAGACCAGTGCACTTTCTTGCACTCTATTTATTTAAAAATAACCTTCAATACAGCATTCAATATTGTTTCTGCTTTATTACAATAAATTATACAAAATCCTTTGTCCGCTGTTGCCATCAATGTTGTGTTCTTTAATGTCAAGTGTGTAGCAGTGTTTAGCTTTAATGTCAGCAGTGGTAGGGGGTAGGAAGGTAGGAAGACAATAAGGCGTGTCTGAATCAAATGATTGTGTCATATCCTGTCTACTGAAATACCTTCATCTGATCGATATTTGAAGGAAGCATAGATGTATTCTATAGTCATTGTGAAAACACTTGAATGAGTTGTTTTCAACCAGATATCATCTATCCTTTCATAGAACAACCAGCTGGAAGATTACCAATCAGATTTTCTCAACCGAGACAGCCTTGCTGTTGGTTACGGAAGCTCTGCAGATTGCGAAAGCCGATTCCAAATGATCAGTTCTCATTCTTACAGATATATCGGCAGCTTTCGACACTGTTAATCATCAGCTTACCTCGCATAGGTCTTTCAAGGTGGCTCCAAATCAACTGGTGACGGGAGTTCCTCAGGGATCAGTTCTCGGACCTTTCCTCATCTCCATATACAGGTGAAACTAAAAAAATTTGTAAAAAATTTGAAAAATCGTGTAAAAGTTATAATTTTGATGATTATGGCTTACAGCTTATGAAAACCCCAAATTCAAAATCTCAGAAAATTTGAATATTACATGAAATTAATAAAAAAAAAAAATATTTTAAATACAGAAATGTCGGCCCTCTGAAAAATATAATCATGCATATGTATATAGTTATATATACTAAACATATTAGTTTAACCTTTTAATTTGAATTACTGAAATACATGAACTGTTGCACGATATTCTAATTTTTCGAGTTTCACCTGTATGTTATACATCACGGGTCCCATCTCATTTCTATGATGATCTAATACAGCTCTACTCTTCATTTCAACCAGATGATCCAATGGTAGCTGCACGGATCTCAGACTGCCTGGTGAACATCTCAGCATGGATGAAGAAACGTCATCTGAGAAGACAAAGCGTCTCATCTTTTCAGTCACTCTGACTGTACTGCACAATTTCACCATCCCTAGGTTCATCAACAATAATCCCATCAAGTTTGTCAAAGAATCTTGCAATTTTGTTGACCAGCTGACCTTCACAAAATCACTTTCCAGAATGTTTTCGTTCACTTTTACTTGCTGGTGGAATGATCTTTCCATCCCTATCCGGAACACCGAATCCTTCGAGAAACTGCTGAAAACATATCTTTTCCATCAGCACTTAACTGCATCCTGCTGAAAGAAAAAGAAAGAAAAAAATTCTTACCCTATGCTTCATTATTCCTTAATCCCTCCCTGTTCTAGCTTGTACTTTTCTAAATGATGCCTGAAACTCTGTATCACTAGCACTTCTCGTGTTTATTGCCTCTTTAAGATGAATCACTTATTTCATTTCTCATTTGTAAGTCAGTTTGGATAAAAGCGTCTGCTAAATGAACAAATGTAAAAGTATCCTTCACTGTCTATGATATCCCTCAATCCTGTGTTCCATTTCATGACAATAGAGCTAAAAAAAATAAATATGGAATCTGAAATTAGTGGTTGGTGGTCAATTTGTGTGTGAATGTCAATTATTTTTGCCTACTTTTCAATTTTGATGTCCTTTTTGGCGAGAAACTACTAATGTAGTAATTAAATATTTGCTTACTAAAGCTCTCTCTATTTTGTTGTAGATCATTCAGCCATTACACTGCCTCAGAAGTCTGTCCGAAATGAGTTTTTTGAGGTGCCTTCATGCACAAACGCTGCCTGCAACAAGTCAGACGCCTAAGGTTTCGGACACAGCGATCAAAGCTGGTTTCTGCTTCAGTGTAAAAAATAAAAACGTCATGAGGGTGAGTATTAATGATGAAAGAATGTTAGGGTGAATTATTCCCTTAAGGGGGCTTGCACCCCAATAATTAGCCTTATGCATTTTCTACATTTCCAGAATGATTCAGATCAACTAAATGTCAATCTGCAGGGCTAACCTGACTCAGAGGGACTTCAAAATCAAGCCGGTTTCATTTGCGTCAGAGTGACTGTAAATCAATCATGACAATTTTACTAACTGTCTGATTTAAGAAGCATATGTAGATACGCACAGTCGCACACATTGTGCCGAGTAAAGCTCATACCAGCGGACTGTAGAAGCACGTGAGGAATGATGACAGGGTCCGCAGTTTAATGGGCCCCTGTCCTCTGCCTGTTTTTCTAACTCATCTGGATTCTATTAAAGAGAGGCAGTCTGACCGCTGCTGTCAGAGAGAAAGAGGGAGGAAAAATGAATGGAAGAAAGTGAAAAGTGTAGTGATAGGCTGAAAGAGAAAGGAGAGAGGGTGATAACGGAAAACAGAAATAAACAGACAAGAAGAGATCACCGGAGAACATGATTACAGAGAATATTTCGGGAAAGAGGTCTTCCAGAAAGCACCGCTAGAGGCAAAGCGACAGAAAATCTGCTTATAATGGCTTTACACTGAATGAAAGACTAAAAATAAAACTGTTCATAATGCTTCTGATCAGAAGGATCACACGGATGAAAGTGGACAGTGAAAGGTGGTGCTTTTCTTCCACAGAGAGCGTCTGCCAGGCATTGGTTTTTCTTGGCTCAGTAACTCAGCACTCATGCCATGGCACCAGGGTGAGTGGAAATTTCTCCCAGCTCATCCAAATCTGCACACTCCCAACAAATCATTTCAAGATGGATGTTTCAGAGATTAGAGACAGAATGAAGAGAGCAGGACAGTGAAAGAGAGATAGAAACAGAGCAGCATTTTACTGAATGCTCAGGACGTTTCAATAGTGTTTCTATATATATATACATATATTCAACAGAGTTTAAGAAGAACCTAATTCCCAATTAATAACTCATTCTCAGAACTGATCTGTTTTTATTGTATTTTACCTTCAAACAACAGTTAGGTCACATCTTTAAATTGGTTTGCCTGAGCCATATTCCAAGAGTAGTAATATTACTTGCGTATGGAAGCCATTTTCCTCCAAACAAACATGCTTTGATAAATCATGATTATGGGATTATTGAAATTGTGAGATACTAAGACATAATTACAAGAAAAAAAAGTCAGTCAAAATGATGAGATAAAAAGTATTAATCATGACTTACAAATATGAGACAAAAATTCAAGTGAAAATTTTGAGTTGACATTTCATAATTTTGACTTTTTTATTTAATAATTTTGACTTTTTTATCTCACAATTACAACAGCCTAAATTATGAGATAAAAAGTAATACTTATAAGATTAACCTTAATAATTGATAGTCAAAAGTTTTACAATCATTTCTTTAAATCGCACAATTTTATTCTACTAAATGAGTTGTTCTACTAACACACACACACAGGTTTTCTTCTTTGTCTTCTCTAGCACAGCTCAATCAGGCCTTGTCCTCTTTTTTCTTATTCTGTGGGCAGGGATTATTTAAATGAATTGTGATTTCACAAGATCCGGAAGAGGTGCATCGTAGTCCCAACGAGATGTTTGTTGTAGTTCTTGAAAAGTGTTTTTCTGTTAAAGAGAATATCTCCCTTTGGTGTGGACTTTGTAACCTTGAAAATCTTTTTTATGATCGAACAGCAACATTACACACTAACTAAAATTGAAAAAGTGAAAATGCATAATAGGACCCCTTTAAATATTATGTAGTGTTTATTAGCATTCGGTGGTAGAAATGATATAGTGAAAATTACATTTTAAACATTTTTGGGATAAAATGTAACAAATAACATTTCACATACATATTACAACAATTACATATTATTTGTATCTTTTTAAAATAAATATTTAATACTCTCTGTTAATTGGAAATTACAAAAAATATTCTGTTCACAAGTGATGTTTTCATTACCTTGATGTCACAACTGAGGGACAGTTTTAATCTTTGAAGAATCAATATTAATCAGAATTTATATAAATTTTCATATTTTAAGTTTGAAAATCGGAGTATTCAATAGAAGGCATTTTATAAGTAGCAAAAATAATCAGGAAAGCATGGTAAAACATTTCCATGTTTATTTTGAACTTCGCATATATATATATATATATATATATATATATATATATATATATATATATATATATATATATATATATATATATATATTTTAAACTTTATATATATGTAATGTAATATATATAATATAGATTTAAATCTGTTTGTTTTCAATCTTGGGTCATAAAAAATACCCCAAGGTTGCAGCAGCACTCATGAATGAAGTTTTTTTTTCTGCATGTTTAACTAATACTCATCACTAATCGTCTTATTTTATCACACTTTTCTTATAGGTTGACATCCCTTCCTATTTAATTAAATATGAATTAAGCATTTTAAGCCTTCCAGAGTGTGAATGTCTGTAAAAACAACAATACTTCAGACTTTTAAATCCTCTCATTATTGTGCTCTCAGTGCCGATTTCCTATTCGCAGTCACTCTGTAAGAAGTGAAAGAGGGGAAAACCTTTTAATTAGAGGAGAGTCATGTGCAGGAAAGAAAGAGCTGGTCTGGAAGTCTAGTAGAAAATAGGCAAACACATTTTGCATGATTAAAGATTGTGAGGGAAAAAATTGAAATATTCTTCTATTTAATTGGTCTCCTCTGTCTTTTCCTGCATTAAAGAGGTTATCTTTCTCCTGCAGGTCTGCTGTGTGGTGTCTGAGAAATAGATTTCTATCAGAGTGGCTTTCGTAATTGTCACTGTCTAGAGTAACTTCTCCTGAGCAGAGCTGTGCTTCCAGTCATTAATAATACTCAACGCTTGTCCTTGGGCATCTTGTCTTCCCCCACTCTCTTTTTCCTTTGCTCTTTTCCTTTTTCCTTCTTGCTTTTACCTTCTCCCCTTGGGAAATGTCAAAAGCAAAGAGAAATCATGTTTCTGCTCAAAAATGTCAGTACTGGCAGCCATATCTCAGTATGCAATCGCTCTGAGTGTGTATATGTGTGTGTGTGTGTCTGTGTGTTTACATGCCTCCTTGTCAAAATCTTTTCATCTCTACATGTTTGACAACAAGTAAATATGCCACATATAGCTTTTACAAATCCATCACCTTCAACAGCCCAATATTTTTAAATGTTTTTTTTAACCTTTCACTAACATATACTGAACAAAATTATAAATGCAACACTTTTGTTTTTGCCCCTATTTTTCATGAGCTGAACTCAGTGTTCATGTACACAAAAGGCCTATTTCTCTCAAATATTGTTCACAAATCTGTCTAAATCCGTGTTAGTGAGCACTTCTCCTTTGCTGAGACACTTTTACTGTGGCCAGCCTAAGGCACACCTGTGCAATAATCATGCTGTCTAATCAGCATCTTGATATGCCACACATGTGAGGTGGATGGATTATCTCGGCAAAAAAGAAGTGTTCACTAACACAGATTTAGACAGATTTGTGAATAACATTTGAGAGAAATAGGCCTTTTGTGTACATAGAAAAGTCTTAGATCTTTGAGTTCAGCTCATGAAAAATGGGGGCAAAAACAAAAGTGTTGCGTTTATAATTTGGTTGAGTGTATATACAGTATATATCAGTAATGTATATAGTGTACAGTGTGCAAATAACGCCAAATACCACAGGACACCTTCTTGTAGAGTCCATGCATCTGTGGGTCGGCGCTGTTTTGGCAGAATGCGGAGGACCAACAGTATATTAGGCAGGTGGTCATAATGTTTTGGCACTCCAGATGACACAGGCTGATAGGTCTTTACATGTAATCTACTACAAATCACATTGTGATTAAATGCTGGTGTTCAGAGTTTGCTTTAAGCTGGTCCTCTGAAACCCTCCACCTCCCCCAGCTCCATTTGTCTAAACTCAATAATGTATACAATATGCATATAATATACATACAGCGTGTGTGTGTGTGTGTGTGTGTGTGTGTGTGTGTGTGTGTGTGTGTTTCCTCTGAAACAATCCACCTCCCCCAGCTCCACTTGTCTAAACTCAATAATGTATACAAAATGCATATAATATACATACAGCGTGTGTGTGTGTGTGTGTGTGTGTTTCCTCTGAAACAATCCACCTCCCCCAGCTCCACTTGTCTAAACTCAATAATGTATAATATGCATATAATATACATACAGGGTACACACACACACACACACACACACAAACACACACACACACACACACACACACACACACACACACACACACACACACACACACACACACACATTATTTTATTATTACACACATTATTTTATGCCATCAATGATAAGAGCTAATATTGTATTCTGAGCTAAATGTTTGTAAATGTTTGTATTTCATCATAAATATGCTGTTTGGTGAGATACACATGTTGCTGGTATGGAATTTTTGCTTCCTTTGTTATGAGAACGCTCTGCGTCAGGAGCCATAAAGCCCCGCTCTGACTGTGAACTCTCTGTTGTCATGGCGACAAAGACATAGAAACATGTATAGCCCTTAAACACAAGCTTGCAGTACTTCTGTATGAGTATAGAAACCTTGACTGTAAATATTAATATGGTTTTCGTAGCTGATATCGTTTTATTTAGATCTGCACTTCAAGTATTTCAATGTGTATGGATGCATGAAAGATGAAGCGTGTGTGCATATTTTAAAGAGCTGGTTAACCCCTTTTATATTTATCCAGTCTTCTAGAAACACCCACTCTAGTGAAGCCTTTGTCACTTTGAATGCTGTTGATATTCTGCACATTGAATCGCTAGTGCACAATCCAGAACACATGATTACACTGAAATCTCTTTAACCTTTTCTGTTTCTGGGTTCTTTCTTTATCGGCTCACCGCAGAGCAGTTAATAAACGTCTTGATATTGCAATCCAACAATCCTGAACAAATATCAAATGTTTCCAGGTACATTTCTCTCTAAACACTTGTACATTTTAGTCTTATCCCTTTGTGTTTGTCTCTGTATTTCCACTTCATCTTCGCCTGTTCTGCCACTTTCTCCTCCTTCATTTATTCCTCCCTCAATACTGAAAAGTGTGTCACATTATTTAATAGGATAGTCCAAAAAAGAGGCTCTTCCTCATTTGTAGCCCTTTTAAATGGACTTGTGAAAATGAATTGGAGAAGAAATAAAAAAATGTGTGGAGTGTCTTCTCATTTTTATTAATTGCTATTTTAAGTAGACTTGATAATCTATAACCATCATAAATTAAAGTTGTTACATTGTCATGTAATCACAAGATTTTCACCGCAGACAGTAGAATCTGTAATTACTCAGTTTAAATATGTGCACAAAATCCAAATGTCTTTCCCCACTAGCATTTTGTTTTTTAAAGTTGCTAGCCACCACCAGCGTTTTTGAACATTTTCACAAAAGTTTCATCATATATTAATGGCAGAAGCACTTGAGCTGCACTGAACTCCACAAGTTTGTCAAACCTTAGGCTATCATATTCTCTAGCATGATTTGTAATGATCCAAAAAATCTTGAGCTTCAATGGAAGGAGAACGCCTAACTGCCTGAACAAAAATAAAAACAAATTAATCAATATAAAACACGTCAGTCAACCCTCAATTGTGTGTTCTCATTATTTCTATACTTGCCCCGTCATTTGCACGCCAGAGTTATAAAACAGAGAAGAATGTACCATGATTTGTTCCTGTTTTCAGGAACAAGAATCAGCAAGAGAGCGGGAAGTGTGCCTCAGTTATTAAGCAGGGCCCTGTGGCAGTACTGTCCGTTAGTGCTAGCTGTAATTAACAGTGTGTTTTCGTCGGTGTACACATCTTAATAAGAGGAAGGAAGTTTCAGCGGGAGCATCAGATTAGAGGTGTGAGGTACAGATGCCCTCGGTTAAAATGAGCTCCTGTCTTTTATAGAGATCTGTGGACTGCAATTCTCATATTAACTTCATGTATTAGCTGCTAGTACGCTGCCTACTTACTACATATAGGGAGCTGGATATATGCCTGGCCAAAAGAAAGTTGCTGTTTGCAACTTTGGATTTAAAAAGGCAAATGCTTAGTCTATGATTGGAGTGTTATTGCATATATGTTATATGTTTGGCAAAAGTTCTTCTAAGCCTAACTGATGGGGTGTGTAGCTTTTCATTTCTGAAACAACCATGTAGGAAGACACATCATGATCATATTCCAGGATGACAATATCAAGATTCTTCAGGCTCAAACTGTGAAAGAATGGTTGTGAGGAGCATGAAGAATCATTTTCACACATGAGTCCAGATCTTAAATTCATTGAAAGTCTTTGGGATGTGCTGGAGGAGACTTTACAGAGTGCTGGACTCTTGCATTGTCAATACAACATCTTGAGCAAAAATGTATGCACCTCTTGATGGAAATAGCCTAGAAATGCTGTTCTTTTTTGAACATTTATCAAATAATCTTTTGAACATTTATCAAAGAATCTTGAAAAAAAGGGTATGGAAGCCATTAAGCAGCACAACTGTTGAATATAATAAGAAATGTTTATTCAAATCAGCATATTAGAGTGATTTCTGAAGGATCTTGTGACTAAAGACTGGAGTAATGATGCTGAATTTTATAATGTATTTTTTCTGTTGGTGAATGATAAGAAAGAAAGGCAGGCCCAGGAATGAAATGACCCATGCACCTACTCATTACAAAAGTCAATATATCTGTTGTCTTGCAGAATTATTTGTTCGGCTCCAAACTATTGATCGTTGTCTTTGTAATTTACCGTAAGCCTGAGTCGTCTCTGTAGATAAGCAGTCTGTAGAGAGCTGAAATGTCTGTCTCTGTCTCTCACTAACACACTCACACACACAGGAGCTGCCATAATGAATCATATTACAGAAATTTTGCAATTTTATTTTGGCTCGGTGCATGACAAATGTTGTTTGGGCATTCTCCTTAGAGGCTGTTATTATTATAATAAGTCGTATCAGTTTCAGCCTACCAAAGAGGGGTTGAGCTGAAATACAGTCCAACAATACTGGAGCGGCGTCTGAACAGGAAAGAAGAAACATGTCCAAGTGTTCGCCGAGCTCAGTGCAGGCAGGAATTATCTCCAAAAAAATCCACATGTGTTTATGTACTTTTGTGGATCGTTTTTATCCTGTCACCATTGTCTTTTACTGATGTTAACTGCTGTTGTCTTGTGTTTTCCAGGTTCCTTATAACATCCACATGGCTGTTCCCAAACCTTCCCACTACACGGCCAAAAGTACAGTGTAAAAATATATATTTCAAAGTTGTAAATAAAACAAATATTGAGTATGTTTTACAAGAAAATACTATTCCAGTCTTTCTACTTCAAAATTGAATGTTTAATTAAATCTTCGCAATTACCTGTGAAATTTACTAGCAATTTCTGAGTGGTTAGTTTCGAAGTAAATCCTACACCAATCTTTTTATTTGTGGATATGTTGTCGAACACCATGAAATCAAAATTGACAATCCTTATTTTCTTTATTGAATATTGCAGTGTTTATTATAAATGATTTGTCTGTGCACATAATTTTTTTTTTTTTTAATTCACGTGTCCTTGTAATCTTTGATCAAAAAAAAATTCCTCTTCCACATCTCTTCTCTGATGATGTGTTTACTGGCGCAAGGGCGGGGCAACCTGTCAATCACGTGAGATCCACCAATAGGAAACCACAACCAAGTTCCACCCTACATTTGTTCTTGTTAGAAAAGCTGTTTCACTCACATACGTCACAATAGAGAAGAAAAGACTATCGCAACTTCCATTTCACGACGACTTTGATGTCAAAACCTTGAGCATTAATACAGTTTGCTCTCTTTGCTCTCTCTGTTACAGTATACAGCTTTTACTAGTAGATGTTGAAACGTGGCTGCATTGAATTTGATCCCATTCAACCACAAAAGCATCAGTGAGGTCAAGCACCAATGTTGACTTTCCAACTCTCAATCCCGAAGATTCGGGACTGGGTTCACAGCAGAGCCATGCTGGCATCCTGTGACACACTAAGCACTCTGGTAAGCCTCATTCTACTGAAAATGTTTGTATAATGAGATTGCATGGCCTGATTGATTTTATTTAAGGTTGTAGCTGGAACAGGCAAACCCATCTATTAAAATGGGGTGTCCACATATATTTTGGCCATATGGCAGCATGTATTTTCTTTATGGTTGATTGACTGAAAGCACAGACGGGTAGTGAGTAGATGAGCTCATGAGTGCAGAGTTGTAATGAACAGTGAGACAGCTCTCCTCCACTGACACTGACAGCTGTAGCCAGCTGTGCACACCTCTATGTAGCCGTCGGACATGTTGTTGAAGGAAAAGCTAGTATCTAAGCATTAAATAGCAAGGTAACATTCTCAGCATATTTTGCTCCATTAATTAGTTGTGAGTAAAGGCATAATCAGATATTCTCCTTATGCATTTACATTAAAAATGATTTGATTGAGCAATCTTCTCTATGGAGCTGTATTAGGATGTAAAGGTGCATCTGCTTTTTAAAAATCTTCAACTTTAATTAAAATAAATTAATCTATATAGAAATATATCACCCAACAAGTAATACAATTAATACATACAAATTCTGTAATGAATAAATAATATAATAAATTACTAAAATTAATTGATAATAAATAAATGAATAAATTAAAAATATTTTATCACCCTGGGATCAAATATTATTGCTTATACACTATGGGTCAAAAGACCCTTTTTAACCCTTTGGTGCTGTTATGTGATTTTTGACTTTTTTGTGTAGCATTTTTTACTTCATCGGAATGGTACGAAACTTGGTAAAGGCTTTGGCACTTGCTGTATGAACAAAAATAAATATAAATCATGGTCACGGTCCTACAAAAATTGGATAAATGGATTATTACTGTATAGATATAATTTAATACCATAAATCCCCTAAAAATACAAAATATTAAATAAAAAATATCATCGAACTAAAATATAGTAAAAAAAAAAAAAAAAGTCATTTTTGACCGACACACGAGGAGCATCGGTGGGTTCAAATGTTTTTGAAAAAAGTCTCTTATGCTCACCAATGCGGCATTTGTTTGATCAAAAAGAGTAATATTATGAAATTATTACAATTTTCTATTTTAATATATTTTAATGTAATTTATTGCAAAGTTGAATTTTCAGCATCATTACTCCAGTCTTCAGTGTCACATGATCCTTCAGAAATCATTCTAATATGCTGATTTGATGCTCAATTAGTATTGGTTCACATTTATTAGTAATGGTTCTTTTTATTATAAAGGTGGAAAACAATTTTTACCGCTTAATATTTTTGTGATAACAGTAATGCAGTTTTTTTTCAGGATTCTTTGATGAATAGCAATTTCAAAAGAACAGCATTTATTTGAAATAGAAAACTTTTGTAACATTATAAATGTCCTCTGTTTCTTTCTATTGCTGAATAAAGGTATTACTATTTTTTTTTATCTTATCCAAACATTTGAATGGTATTGGTTCAGTTTCTACAAAAATGTGTTCAACGTTGATAATAATAATAAATGTTTCTTGAGCACCAAATCATATTAGATGTATTTCTGACAAAACATTTGCTGTGTATAAAGTCTTCTGAACACTCTGCGTGAAAAGACACACAAGACAATAAATGAAAATAAATACTTCTTACTCCCAAAAATCATGACATTGTCAAAAATTCTACATTCCAGATTAGAAAAATACAGAAAATAACTGGTCCTTTTTGGTCTCGCCTAACACTAAAAGCAAACTGCAGGGTGTAAATCAGAGTTAAAGTGGACGAATTGCTCATATTCTCATTACATCTGGCAACATTGAGCAGTAAACCACACATAAAAGTCTGGAAAGTTCATTTAATTGAACTTGAAATCTATGACGAATGGATTTAAAATAGAAATGCAATGCAAGCATAGCGTCAAAGCAAGCAAAATGAATTTGCTCAGACAGAAATAATTGATAGTTGCCTTGCAGTGAATCAGAAGACTTGCCCTTAAGAAGGGGAAGAGCCATGCTATTCATGCCCTACTTTCCTCCTATCACCATCCAGGCAGCTCTTGTGAACTGAATGCTGGAGGTATATAAAGCCTTTCTGGCACGCTTGGCCTGTCACAGAGGGTGAAGCACAGTCCAGACATCCGAAAAGGGAGGGGTGGCAACATTGTTAAATGAGATGCTTTTCTTATTCAGTTCCCCTTCACACTGTCCCTCACTGTCCTACTCCCATCATGTCTCGGTAACTGTCATCATTGTCTTAATGATGTGCATGTCTATCACTTGTCAATCTGAAAGTGTCTTTGTCAGCAACTGACTGCATAGTGTGACAGTTCGGTTGGTGAGCTAAAGGCAAGCGGCTGAAAGTGCTGAGATGAGCTTTCTGTTCACAGAGGTCTGCTGTTGCACACATTGTTATAGTGGAGGTTTAATTTTTTTTTTCTAAAGAAAAGTGGCAGCTTTGAATCATGCTATGCAAGAGAGACTTTTCCTGTCGTCTACACTGCTAATGTTTCTTAAAAATTATGATATTTATTGAGTGTTTTTTTTGTTGTTGTTGTTTTTTGTCCATACAATTGTTATTTTGGACCCCATTGACTTTCCTTATACAGACAACAACAATTGTGGCAGGTCAGTTTAACCAATTTCGATTTTGAGTTGTCCGAAATACTGATTACCCTGTGATGTTTTTAGATTTATAGACTTAGGATTTAGAAAATGCCTGCAAAGTGTTGACACTCTGATGCGTTGTGAAATTTGCATACATTTCTATTATGGTTATGTTTGTGGGTCAATTAGATGCTTTTATCAAAAAGAAACTTACATTAAATTGAAAGCATATATTTTAAACAGTTCATGCATGTTCACTTGTTTGTTTTTTTACCAGATTTTTGTTGTTGTTGTTGGTTTGTTTGTTTTCATGGTGTGAATTGTGGTGGACTGTTTTTAATCCAATTTAAAATCCCTCATAATCATAATCAGATTTTTAACCAAATGGTTTAAAATAGTCTTCAAAATATCTTCCCTTGTGTTCCACAGACGCAAAAAAGTCATAAAAGAATAGATGACAGAATTTTCAGTCTAACACTTTAAAAACTATAAATGATCCTCTTCCTCCCCTATTTACCACAAAACGATCATATCAAGTGCAATTCAATACTTATCTCTTTATTCTTCTCAACTCTTAGAAGATGTTGTAATCGCTGTGATGAAAATATGTTCATCATACAAGCTGTTAGCAGGCAGTATTTGTCATAAGTTCCAGTATGCTGAAGTCTTGTCCTGTGGGTATTCTGGCCTCTATTCCCTATGGGACTCCCAGATCCCAGTGCAGTCAATTATGATGTGTCCGCAGGCTCCGGTCTGCATCCAACTGATATGCAGCCTGGCTCATTCAATCCCACTTTGTCTCAAACTGCCATTACTCACCCAAACTGTGGGCTTGTAGACAGTGAGAACAGATGAAATGAATAGCTTGAGACATGTTAGAAGCTTTATTGTCAAATCAATCTGTGCTAATAAGCTGATGAATCACAGCTTAAAAATGGAGGATGAAGAAACGTACACTACAGAGATTTGTTTATATTATTATATGTTCCACAGAAGAAAGAAAGTCATGTTTTGAGGTTGAGTAAATGATGAATTTTCATATTTGGGTGCACATCCCTTGTAGATATGTGGATATGGATGGTTATAATTTTTCCCATCTCACTACAATTAAAGTTTGTGTTTTTTGGCATAGGGAAAATGATCCTAGACCAGAAGTGTTCTTTTCCAAGCAGCAATGTTTTATACAACTATACACACATCATGTCTGTGACCAAATAATAAGCTATAGTAAATATAAGCACTCCAACCATAACCCACATTTTTATTAACAATAACAAAAAATATGATTCTTTCCAAAAGCAGTTTCATTTCCCATGCTGTTCTGAACACGGTTGCTAAGAAACAGGTAAACATAAGTACTCATCTCCAAAAGAAGAGTAGTTATTTGTAGTGCTCTTCAGCATTCATCAACAGTGGGCACATCCATCTCAATCAGATGGGCAAAACTAGCTATATTAAACAAAACGAAGGATACATATTTCAGAGCATTAGTGGTGATGCACAATTACGTTGTCTCATAATAATTATCTTTCAAGTATTAGCTAATAATAAAGTCTGTATATAATGTAGCCTGGTATACAGTACATAGATGATGTCTATTACCTGATTCATGTATATTTGTAAATTGATTCTCATTCCTGCTGCCTTGACAGCTTATGATTTCATCATTCTTTGGACACCATAACATGGCTATGCAACAGTTTAAAAAGCAATTCTGTAATAAGCTGTTTTACAGTTTGCAACCCATTTGATCTTTGTGAAACACATGCAATTATAGAATAAATAAGAGAAAAATGTGAAAAATGTATCAGTGATAAACAGCAATATTTAAATATGTTTACAGTCTTAAAACAAAAGGTTCTTTATTGGCATCAGTGGTTCCATGAAGAACATTTAACATTCATTGAACCTTTCCATTGCTTTATAGTGGAAAAGGGTTCTTTAGATTATTCAAATTTTACACTAAGAAAAAAATGGTTCTTTTAAAAACTGCTCACTACAACGCGGCAAATTATAGGAACAATGAACACGTTCTTCCGGTGCAAAATTATTGTGGTAACCCTTTTTTGGAACCTTTATTTTTAACAGTGTAGTTTTTACTAAAAAAAAATGTAGTGCACAAAAAATGCAATTAACCATCTCAAATGCTATGGAAGCATTCAAGAAGAAAATTTCTTAAAGTCAACTGCAATCTTGCAACATTCTTCCTTTTTCAAAGTGCAAGAATTCAAAGGAAAGGGAATGCATGAGGAACTTGCTTGCTCTTCCGTCCTTTCAGAGGAAGAGAGAGTTTTTACATTTTGATTAAAGAAAAAAAAATTCTTTCATTTAGAATAACATAACCGAATAGCTCACAATAAGTCAAATAGCATGCAGTAAGAAAATAAAGAGGTCAATTTTATTTTTTAAGTTGACTCTGCATACAAATGTTCTGTCTTTCATTGGTGGAACTGGCAGCTGAAAGGGGCATGGCATATCTTTGAAAAGACTCCTTAAGAAAACATTCATAAACACTTTGCAAACACTTTGGTATTGTTTAAAAAAATCTCTTTTTTGTATTATAAATTGCTAGGAAGTTTGGGACAACAAAGCACGATGTATGGTGCAAGTCCTTGTACAGTGCCTGATGGCCCCTGACAGAATGAGGCTGTCAGGAGTGAGTAGAGTATGGAGTGAGTAGAGTATGGAGTATGGAGTAAGTAGAGTATGGAGTATGGAGTGAGTGGAGTATGGAGTGAGTAGAGTATGGAGTGAGTGGAGTATGGAGTGAGTGGAGTATGGAGTGAGTAGAGTATGGAGTATGGTGTGAGTAGAGTATGGAGTGAGTAGAGTATGGAGTGAGTAGAGTATGGAGTGAGTGGAGTATGGAGTGAGTGGAGTATGGAGTGAGTAGAGTATGGAGTATGGTGTGAGTAGAGTATGGAGTGAGTAGAGTATGGAGTGAGTAGAGTATGGAGTATGGTGTGAGTAGAGTATGGAGTATGGAGTGAGTGGAGTATGGAGTGAGTAGAGTATGGAGTGAGTGGAGTATGGAGTGAGTGGAGTATGGAGTGAGTAGAGTATGGAGTATGGTGTGAGTAGAGTATGGAGTGAGTAGAGTATGGAGTGAGTAGAGTATGGAGTGAGTGGAGTATGGAGTGAGTGGAGTATGGAGTGAGTAGAGTATGGAGTATGGTGTGAGTAGAGTATGGAGTGAGTAGAGTATGGAGTGAGTAGAGTATGGAGTATGGTGTGAGTAGAGTATGGAGTATGGAGTGAGTGGAGTATGGAGTATGGAGTGAGTAGAGTATGGAGTGAGTGGAGTATGGAGTATGGAGTGAGTAGAGTATGGAGTGAGTGGAGTATGGAGTGAGTGGAGTATGGAGTGAGTAGAGTATGGAGTATGGAGTGAGTGGAGTATGGAGTGAGTAGAGTATGGAGTGAGTGGAGTATGGAGTGAGTGGAGTATGGAGTGAGTAGAGTATGGAGTATGGAGTGAGTGGAGTATGGAGTGAGTAGAGTATGGAGTGAGTGGAGTATGGAGTGAGTGGAGTATGGAGTGAGTAGAGTATGGAGTATGGTGTGAGTAGAGTATGGAGTGAGTAGAGTATGGAGTATGGTGTGAGTAGAGTATGGAGTATGGTGTGAGTAGAGTATGGAGTGAGTGGAGTATGGAGTGAGTGGAGTATGGAGTGAGTAGAGTATGGAGTATGGTGTGAGTAGAGTATGGAGTGAGTAGAGTATGGAGTGAGTAGAGTATGGAGTATGGTGTGAGTAGAGTATGGAGTATGGAGTGAGTGGAGTATGGAGTATGGGGTGGGCTATAGGGAGGGGGTCTAGTTTCCTGTCAGTTTCTACATGTCGTGACCATGTTGGACATTGTTTTCTGCTATAGCGTGCAATTTTATGGGGTGGTGACAGATGGGATCTTTTAGCTGTGAATAATAATTTAGCTTATAAACTGCAATAAACAGAGTACAAAAAAGGCTTCTGTTCTCAGTATGTTCAATTTTACTTTCTTTCTTCTATGGAAAACAAAAGGAGAAATTTTAAGAGCTTTCAAACACTTAAAATGATCAAGACCATGATTCTGAATGAATCATTCAGACTAGTTTGTGAACTGGATAAACTGATTCACTGAAAATAACTAACTCAAAGATTCTATTCATTCTTCTCTCATGAATTCTCAAGTACGTTCCGAGAGCTACTGCAAATATCAAGATTTCCAACAAATAATGATTTAATTTTCGTTTGTCTCACACAGTCACTATGGCATGGCTCCAGAAGACTTATGGACAACTTGTTTAAGGTTTGTTTTGGAGCTTGAGAGCCCCAATCCTTATTCACTTTCTGAAACGAGTTATCTGGATATTCAAAAATGCACGAAGAAAGTCATTCAGGTTTGGAACCACATGAAGATTCTGTCAAAATTTACTCATCTTCATGTTGAGGTGATTTATCCCTTTTCAGGGATGGCTGAGTGGTGGAATGTCTCATGTCTCTTCTTAAGAAAGCACAGAAGACTGAAGTACCCTTACTGCCCACCCCCACAGCCATAGACCTCCTCCCTACTTCAAATCACCAGAGAGCTGACATTTCAATTACATGCAGACGACACACACACACACACACACACACACACACACAAAGAGGCGTCTCCTCATGCTCAGAGATGTCTCAGAGATGGACTGTCACATGTCACAGGACCAATAGTTAAACAACACAGACTTTAAGAGGCACCATCACTTTGAAGAAATTGTGAGTGCGTACCACCTTACACACTATTCCCGTAATTGACCGATTCCTCATATTTCCCAAACCAGGTTTTTTTTTCAAGTCAATTTCTTAAAAATAAAACATCCAAATGGGGGTTTCCGCAGTGATGTCACAGAAGACCCATTTTGGGTTCCCCAAAGAACATTCACTTAACAGTTCTTAAAAAAATAGTTGGCATTGAATGGAAATGTATCATCTATTTTTGTGATAGGTCTAATTGTGAAAAATTCCTCCTTCCAACAGTTTTTTTTTTTTCATCTTAATGTAAATTTAATCAAAATTTAATCACTGGATCGTCCAGTGAAAAAGATCTGTTCCTACAGTACTTAAGTTTCATTGCGACTTTAAAATACTTTTTTCTTAGAGTGAAGAACATGTTAATAATCTAAAGAACCTTTTTTCAATATAAAGAACCTTTTGTGCAATGGAAACCTTTATTTGTAAGTACACATTCCTCAAAGTTGCATCTACAAAAAAGGCATTGAACATTTCCACCATTATTGGCCCGGGAAAAAAAATCCAGGTAAATGCTGACCTTTTGTGACAACATGACCCAATAGTGGGGCAAGTTGGAACATGCCCTGAAAACATATAGCCTATATATATATATATATATATATATTGTCACGATTCCTGTCTTGTGTTCCCCTTGTCTTGTGTGGACTTTTGTTATTTCCTGTTTTGTGCCATGTGTTTGTAGTCATTTGTAGTTTTTCCTGTTGATTAGTTTATGATTGTTCTCAGGTGTATCTTGTTTCCTCATTACTTAGTTAAGCTTGTTTGTCCCTGTGTATTTATAGCCCTTGTGTTTCACTTGTTACTTGTCAGTTGTTTTACATGTAATGGTTGCTTTTGTTCCTTGTGGTTTTGTTCCCCTGTTCTGTTTTATCTGTTATTACTTTATTAAATCCTGCATTTAGATCCTCGCCTTCGCCTGCGTTTCTCAGCCCGTTACAGAACAACTGACCACAAACATGGATCTAGCAGGTAGTAGCCGGAGCCCACTGAGCAAACTTTGCGCGATTTATCAGGATAATCGCAGCATTGAGGATTATGTGGAAGAATTCCTTTTGTATAGTCATCTCGTTCCTGATATTGATAATACTCTAAAGGATTGTTTCTGGAGTGGTATAGATCGGGACATTAGTTTAAACTTACCAGAGGAGGACCCCAGTTGGACCCTGGTGCAGTATATTGATTTTGTCCTGCAGTTTTGTGGATCCCCCTTCACTGTTGAAGAGGTAGAGAATGAGCTCCATTAACCCACGGTATCCACTCAGCCAGAGCTTCACGTCAGCCACGTCCAGCCAGAGCTTCACGTCAGCCACGTCCAGCCAGAGCTTCACGTCAGCCACGTCCAGCCAGAGCTTCACGTCAGCCACGTCCAGCCAGAGCTTCACGTCAGCCACGTCCAGCCAGAGCTTCACGTCAGCCACGTCCAGCCAGAGCTTCACGTCAGCCACGTCCAGCCAGAACCAGTCCTCGAGCAAGAGCCAGAGCCAGTCTTCGAGCAAGAGCCAGAGCCAGTCTTCGAGCAAAAGGCAGAGCTTCCTTCGCCGCTGACGCCGTCCTGCCCAGAGCCCTCGCCGCTGACGCCGTCCAGCACAGAGTCCTCGCCGCTGGTCCCGGCCGATCCAGAGACTGTTCAAGTCACGTCTGCCGATCCAGAGACTGTTCAAGTCACGCCTGCCGATCCAGAGACTGTTCAAGTCACGCCTGCCGATCCAGAGACTGTTCAAGTCACGTCTGCCGATCCAGAGACTGTTCAAGTCACGTCTGCCGATCCAGAGACTGTTCAAGTCACGTCTGCCGATCCAGAGACTGTTCAAGTCACGTCTGCCGATCCAGAGACTGTTCAAGTCACGTCTGCCGATCCAGAGACTGTTCAAGTCACGTCTGCCGATCCAGAGACTGTTCAAGTCACGTCTGCCGATCCAGAGACTGTTCAAGTCACGTCTGCCGATCCAGAGACTGTTCAAGTCACGTCTGCCGATCCAGAGACTGTTCAAGTCACGTCTGCCGATCCAGAGACTGTTCAAGTCACGTCTGCCGATCCAGAGACTGTTCAAGTCACGTCTGCCGATCCAGAGACTGTTCAAGTCACGTCTGCCGATCCAGAGACTGTTCAAGTCACGTCTGCCGATCCAGAGACTGTTCAAGTCACGTCTGCCGATCCAGAGACTGTTCAAGTCACGTCTGCCGATCCAGAGACTGTTCAAGTCACGTCTGCCGATCCAGAGACTGTTCAAGTCACGTCTGCCGATCCAGAGACTGTTCATGTCACTTCCTCCGAGCCAGTGTCTACGGACAAGATGGCCACCTTCGAGCCAGTGTCTACGGACAAGATGGCCGCCTTCGAGCCAGTGTCTACGGACAAGATGGCCGATCCAGAGACTGTTCACGTCACTTCCTCCGAGCCAGTGTCTACGGACAAGATGGCCGAACCAGAGACTGTTCACGTCACTTCTGCTGATCCAGAGACGTCACAAGATGGCCGCCTCCGAGCCAGTGTCTACGGACAAGATGGCCGCCTCCGAGCCAGTGTCTACGGACAAGATGGCCGGCCCAGAGTCTGTTCCTGTTCCCGAGCCAGAGTCTGTTCCTGTTCCCGAGCCAGAGTCTGTTCCTGTTCCCGAGCCAGAGTCAGTTCCTGTTCCCGAGCCAGAGTCAGTTCCTGTTCCCGAGCCAGAGTCAGTTCCTGTTCCCGAGCCAGAGTCAGTTCCTGTTCCCGAGCCAGAGTCAGTTCCTGTTCCCGAGCCAGAGTCAGTTCCTGTTCCCGAGCCAGAGTCAGTTCCTGTTCCCGAGCCAGAGTCAGTTCCTGTTCCCGAGCCAGAGTCAGTTCCTGTTCCCGAGCCAGAGTCAGTTCCTGTTCCCGAGCCAGAGTCAGTTCCTGTTCCCGAGCCAGAGTCAGTTCCTGTTCCCGAGCCAGAGTCAGTTCCTGTTCCCGAGCCAGAGTCAGTTCCTGTTCCCGAGCCAGAGTCAGTTCCTGTTCCCGAGCCAGAGTCAGTTCCTGTTCCCGAGCCAGAGTCAGTTCCTGTTCCCGAGCCAGAGTCAGTTCCTGTTCCCGAGCCAGAGTCAGTTCCTGTTCCCGAGCCAGAGTCAGTTCCTGTTCCCGAGCCAGCGTGTGTGATGTCTGTCCCCGAGCCAGCGTGTGTGATGTCTGTCCCCGAGCCAGCGTGTGTGATGTCTGTCCCCGAGCCAGCGTGTGTGATGTCTGTCCCCGAGCCAGCGTGTGTGTTGTCTGCTGTTCCCGAGCCAGCGTGTGTGTTGTCTGCTGTTCCTGAGCCGGTGTTGTCTGCTCCGCCCTGGCCGCCCGAGGGGTCGTCTCCGCCCTGGCCTTCAATCCCGCCACAGTCTCCAGGCCTTCTTTCGCTCCACGGGTCTGGCCCTCCATCCCACCCCCGGGTCCGCCTCCGCTCCACCTCCCTCCTGGACTGTTTACATGAGCGTCTGGAATCCGCTCCTTAAGTGGGGGGCTATGTCACGATTCCTGTCTTGTGTGGACTTTTGTTATTTCCTGTTTTGTGCCATGTGTTTGTAGTCATTTGTAGTTTTTCCTGTTGATTAGTTTATGATTGTTCTCAGGTGTATCTTGTTTCCTCATTGCTTAGTTAAGCTTGTTTGTCCCTGTGTATTTATAGCCCTTGTGTTTCACTTGTTACTTGTCAGTTGTTTTACATGTAATGGTTGCTTTTGTTCCTTGTGGTTTTGTTCCCCTGTTCTGTTTTATCTGTTATTACTTTATTAAATCCTGCATTTAGATCCTCGCCTTCGCCTGCGTTTCTCAGCCCGTTACATATATATATATATATATATATATATATATATATATATATATATATAGCGCCTTCCATCGTGGCATGTGTGCTTTAGAGGGGGTTCTGTTATGTCAGAGGTTGTGGTCTAGATGTGAATTGCGGTGGGATATCATGTATGCCACTGGGAATGTCAGTGTCACGACCTTTGAGGGCATGTGGACAAAGGGATCGTGATACTTTTCTTATCTGACTCGCCATCTGTGGTGGTGTTGAGGGGGGCCAGGGAAGTGAAAACAATTTGACCATTAAATCTCCGCCCACGAGTAGAAAGAGCAAAGCGCTCAATTGGTGTTCTGGGAGGAGTTAGAAAGAATCCTTGAAATTACCAACGCAATATATCATTTCTAATAGCATATCTATTGATTAACAGCAGCACAACGCTAATAGAGTGAAATAAGTAAACTGGGCGTTGAAGTTGTAGTGTAGAGAGAGTGTCCCTCCCTCCAGGCTGAACTGTATACAGGCTCACGCGCGCGAGATTAGGGCAGCAGCAGTTTGGGGGTCTCTGGAATTTATTAGCTGACGCTTGAAAGTCGTTTTTTTTTTCCTGGATTCGGAGCAGATCTACAGGTCCACCAGTTTTTCAGTCGGCATTCATTCACGCAGAATTACAACCATCATATTTGACCTCGTTTCATCTCTGGAGAGCTCAGGACAGCGAAGAAGGACGCTTGTTGTTCCGGATTTAGAGGTGAGATTCTCCGCAAACTGAACTCCGCTGGTGTTTACATGAATGCAAACTTATCATGGCTGGTCATTGAGATACGAAGCTCTCTTTAGATATTAATTTAATTCAAATCAACTAGAAAACATTCATGTTTCATTCTGTGCCATATGGTTATCTCTTAAGCACGGCAGAACCAAACAGATAAACACTCAAATGTATGTTTTGATTTGACAGTTAGACGCGAGGGTTCACTCTTTGTGCGCGGTGTAAATTTTAATTTTAGTGTAGCCTAAATACTGTTTTGAGAGGCTTGAAGGCAGAAAACACTCAGAAAATATTAGTTTATGTATTCCACATAGCGCTTAACTCTTACCCACAAACAAATAGTTTCCTCGCGTTGCTCTCTCGCATTTCACCGATGACGGCGCGTGTCACTATCCGGCGGTTTCTGTTCAATCTAATCGGTTGAGTAAAGCTCGGGGAAAGTCTGGGTGGGATGAGGAGTCATCAGGCTGGCGGTTTTCCCACGGGGTGTGACAGCAGGCAGCGTGTGTTGTCCAGGAGGTCCCGTCATAACTGTAGTGTGTATCCCCCCAGATGGAGGTCAGCAGTCCTGCCGACGGGCATGAGTTCAGTGACAGTCTAAATCAATCAAACCGAGAATCTGATCTTATGTCTTCAGTTCGTGAGAGAGAAAACATGTTCATGTCTCTATCTATCTGTCTGTTTGTGAATGATTCCATCTATCTATCTATTTGTGAATTCTATCTATCTATCTATCTATCTATCTATCTATCTATCTATCTATCTATCTATCTATCTATCTATCTATCTATCTATCTAACTGTCTGTCTAATCAGTTTAGCAGCTCAGATATAATAATTTAAAGGGTTAGTTCACCCAAAAATGTGCTAGGTGTAGGCTATATGACTTTCTTCTTTCAACCAAACTCATTTATATTTAAAAATATCCTGGCTCTTCCAAGCTTTATAATGGGAGTACCATTATTAGTACCATTAGTATTTTGAAGGCCAAAACTGAACTACCCCTTTAACCATTGACATTAGTTTTAACAAAACTCCCCATGCTTTGAAACAATGCTCGTGTTAGACATGAATTATGGGGAGTTTTCTTTAAATTAAAAGATGTATGAGTGTTATCTTTGGCCATTTTCCAGAAGTAAAAAAAAACATTGCCGGGTTAGGTTAATGTACAACATAGCTGAATTCTTTTAATCGTTAAATGCACTTTAACGACCAACGTTAATTTTTGCTGTACCTTCAGAAGATTTTTTTTCCAGCCCACATGCTCTTAAAAAAAAAAGACAGGACTTCACAGCCTGTTAAACTACATCAAATATGGTGACATACCATGTAATCAAATCTCATCTAATCACGAGTCATTGAGAAGAACTTAAAAACCTTTTGAATACATTCTTGTTCTTGAAACAGAAATTCATGATCTCTTTGAGATAGAGGATATTCTTTCAAACAAAGCCCTGCCATATATTCTCAAGTGGCTATTGAAAGATTTGCAAGTACACAGGCCTTAAATCTTACATTCCAACTGTCTAACTTCATGTGCACTGTAACTTTATATCCATTAGTGGGTTTCTGCGAATTTGTCCACCTATTTCTTGACCCTATTTTTGTAGACTGACATAAATGTTTGCTGCACTTGTTCCTCAGAGCAGACTCAGACCAGTTTTCAATTAGTCAAGCACTTGTGCGTGAAGATATTGGCTCTGAGGGATCCATTAATGCCGGCCTTATTGTGGCTTTGTAGTTTAGCTAAATGCTGATGTCAGAACTCAGACTTCACTCACACACACACACAACTCAACACGGGCTCAGAGGTAAGACTAGAGCCTTAACCTTTATATTCCTCTGAGCTATTGCGAGGCATTTTAGAAAAAACCTTCAAAATGTGGACATTAGAGGTCTAGAAATTATAGATTGACAGATCAGTGTGACACCTACAGTAATTTGCCCACTATTTAAATACTCTTTTTGTACATATGGTGTATTGATAAAGAAATTAATAATTTATTTTTGGACAAATTATTAATAGTCACTATTGTGGTGTTTGGTAATTAATTATCCAATGAAAATTCATTTCACAGACATGAAAATAAACCCTTTTTTCTATTGATTATTTGAATGTGTATCAAACTAACCTACACTGAAAAAAAATGGTGTTGTATTTTCCTTTGAAAACCATTTTCACTCAGAAATTGCTGGTAAATTTCACAAACAAATACATAGTAATGGCAAGTTGCACATTTAATAAGTAGAAAGACTGAAAAAGTATTTTCTTGTAAAACATACTCCAATAAAAAAAAAGAAATGGTGTAGTGAGTGAACTTAAGTGGTTGACTGATGCAGATATGGAAGAGGGGGACTGTTTTGTTCTGCTTGAGCAGACACAGAATCGTTCAGTCGCTAAAGCATTAAGCTACTGGAAATTAATATTTGGTTTTTCGTGGTGGGAAGTCCCGGTTGAGAGCAAGAGGCTCGTCTCCAGGCTGTTATATTAATATCAGTTGACATGGCGGCAAATGAACTGGTCGTCAGGGCTGGTTTGATCTCGACCGCAGTTGCTAGATCTCTAATCGGTGCAGGTGATTCATTCCACCCTGAGCTCTTATCCAGCCTCCAGTGAAATGCCCTTATTGACAGCAGAGCTAAGGCCCTGGGAGAAAAGGAGGTCAAGTCATCACTTTCTTCCAAGTTTCAGGCATCAGAGCTACACGAGCTGGCAGTTTGTAGTCTGCAGAGGATCTGGAATGAGATAGAGTATCTATTGCCTTGAAAAGAAAATTGCTTTTCCCCACCATTTGCTGGAGGACTTTCATCTAATGTGTGTGACATGGGGCGAGTCACCCAGTAATGGGTTTTGGGGCCTTGTTGCCTCTGAGACATATGAAATTTGCAAAGGAGCTGTAGATTAATTACCATGAAGAATATGTGTTCTTTGCTCATAGATACTTCAAAAAATGAGAGGCATGTCAAGTATGACCTGCAGAACTTTGAACAAGAACAATTATGAATGCATGGATCTTTTCCTTATGATTTTGTCCTGTAGACAGCTTTGAGAAACTTTAAAGGATGCAGCTGAGGGCTCCAAAGTTCATTCAAGACAGGGATGTCCAGTGACCCTGGTAAATAACAGGACCTCTCTATCAGGAGGAAACAGACTGCTTGTTTGTGCTTGGCATAAGGAGAACTAATTCTTATCTATTATTCAGGAAATTTCCTTCAATATTGGTGTGTCAGGGATATAATGAGGTGAAAGTATGCATATTACAAGCTGGGTCATACAGATAGCTGAGGGTTATTATTTAATCTTTATCCACAATAAAATGCAGTTTTGAGATGTATAATGAAGAACCTTGATTTCTCCACACTCCACTTCTTGAAATGTAGATTGTATAGAAGGATCCCATGTTGCTGGTGTCTATTTAAAAAGTTTAATTTTAGTTACATATATAAAAGGGTACAACGATTAAGCAGGAAATTAATAATAGGAATAGGGAAGTTTGGAATCGAAACCTCCTTAAGCTGTTTATTAAATTTAGAGATTAAGGTGGCTTACTTTTATTTGAAGACTCTGTATAATGTAGTGAAAGCAGTAGACGTTGGTAGTGGGTTTAATTTTTTTATTGATTGAGGACTGACATCTTTTTTTAACTTGCATGCTTACTCGCTGTTAATTCTTGCTGATAATTCAGCAGAAATTCTGTTAAATCTGGCAGCCCATTGCCAGAAACCCACTGTAAGAAAACATGGTGACAACGTATTGGACATTATGGGATGTCTTTTTTGTGCCTTGGTCTATTGAACAGGCAATATTTATAGTGCTGCTGGATAGATTACTTGTTACTGATTCCAAATTACATGACAAAAATTGTAGTAAGTAATGCCATTGTATGTTTAAGGTAATGTAATCTGACTACTTTTTGATTACATTTAGAATCATGACAACTTATAAAAGAACTACAAAAGCACTGTACTGTATTGTTTTGTTGAATATAAAACCGATTTTTACTATAAATGTTATGGTAATTCATTCTTGCAAAACCAATTTTTACAGTACTGTACAGTAAAATTACATGTATGGTTCTGTTAGATGTAGCCTAATACTATTTTTCACTCCATAAGCGAAGGGAATTTACGGTTAACTGATTACCAGTTTTAACTGTAGCATTAAAAGAATTACATTAAAATTATGAACATATTTACTGTGATAATAACACTGCATTTTGCTGATGATTAAGGTTTTGGTTCAATTTCTCAAAACCATGGCCTGTTTATAATAGCAGCACACACAGTTACCCTTGTGTATCCTGAACTATTGAGTTAAAGGGCTCTGTTGATTCGAGTTGCTCTTTTTATGGCATTTTTGTGGCTTAAACAGAGATGGTTGTTTCTCTCTGTATGGGCTCACATTGTCTGTGTAGCAAAGGCCTGATTTGAGTTTCTCCCTTTGACACAGTTAAACTCCTCACTACTCCTGACTCAGGCATATTTGGTGTGCTTCTGATCTCACTCTTTTTTTTCTCTCTCTCTCATTCCAGTAGAAGTTTATTCTCCAGATTTTTTCCCCTGTACTCCCCACCTCTGTTTTCCCCGTCCTCTGGGTTTTTGGATTTGGTAACAGTTCTGCGGTCGCTCCTGTGTATTCAAGCGCACATAGCAAACTCAGAAGCCATTACTCTACAGACAGACATTTCTTGGTGGAAAGCGCTTGGTAGGTTTTAGTCTTTCCCTGTGTTCAGAGGTGTTTAGATGTTCACTACAATTTTGTGCTCTTTTGAAATTATCAAGAAACACGTTGTTTTGTCTTCGAATACCACCCACACATACAAGGACATTAGCATGCATTCACACAAACACACACTCACATCAGAGTGGAATGAGCACAGCTGGATCAAGCCCATTAACTCAGTGCGTTTAAGGGCTTTGCTCTCTGTTACCATTTTAATTTAGGATCTTGAATTCTGGACACTGTACGAAGGACCTGTAATTTATCTAAAGCTGAAAGAAGCTTACATGTTTTCATAAAGTGTGGCTGTATTTGGAGATGATGATTTAATAGAAGTTCTTTGTGCTAAAATCACACAAATATGCTCAATATGCTGAGATATGCTATCTTACAATACAAACATGATGATGAGCGCTACAGTATGAACAATTTAGACATGGGTTATATGCTGTTTTCCCCTAGATTTTATCACCATTATGCACTTTTATGCATTATGCATTAGTGCATCATAATATTATGCCTCTGCATAACCAAAATGTTTCTGCATTAGAATTTATTCATGTTTGTATTCATGTTTTCCTCTAATTTCACAAAACATTAGGTTGATGCAAAAAACAGCTGACAATACAAGCCTAATAGACAAAGGTTAAACAGACTGCTGAGTGCATTTTATGTACACATCACTAATCAAATGTCTGGACACACAAACTCATTCTTTCTAATGTTTAGTTTAGTTTATTTATTTATAGCATATTTAAAAACAGCGAATTATAAGGAGCTGCGGCTGGATGAGGTCCGGTTCCGCTAAAATGAACTTCTCCATGTTGCTGCCAACACTCGCGTGCGCTCCACTCACTGACTTCACTCCTATTGGTTGTCGCTCCCGAAAGTCGCTCTTCATTTGCATAAAGTTGAATCACGTCACTGGACACGCCCACATCCTGTCGCCAATGGTCACTGTCGCTCCTGTCACCGGAAATCGGCAGCTGAAAATGTGTCCAAACTTGACTAGTAGTGTATAAAAATACATTCCTGTGAACTAGACAAAGAACCACAATGCTTTCAATTAAACTGACAAATCCACAATTGAATTGAGAAAAACATTTGTATGTCAGTGTTCATGTCAGTTACAAAATACATGCCCGATCCTCAAGAACATTTCCCCAGTCTCCTCATAATGTATTTGACAACTTCCTCCTACAAGTCTGCCACATCAGATGCCACTTTAGGCCTGGTGTTTAACAGCAGATTAAGTTGACATGTTCTGTACTTTTTACAGTACTTTTCCTCATGATTTTTTTATGAGCTACTATACATTTTTCAGACAGGCTTCTTTACTCATATGTGGCTTCAACAGATTTGGTGGGTCACTAACGTTAAAGTCATCTTGTGGCTTTTAGGGGTGTGTTGTGAAGCCCCAGGCGTCATCCTGCAAGACAGCAGTTGTCAGTCAGACTCAGTTCAATGCAGGACCATGAAGAAAACTGTCCTCTTTAATCATGAGATAACGTGATCACAGGAAGGGGGTGTATTGTCACATTGTGTGGTCAGTAAGAGGAAACTGCACGTTTCTACATTCAAGCTGCTGAGGAAATATTTAGGGCAATGATATCATTCCCCACTGATTAGGCTGGAGAATGGATGAAATAGACCATGAAGTCTAATCTCTTCCTTTCCTAATCTCTGCCGTATTTGAAAACTGCCGGAGGAAAAGACTGAGCACTCTTCAAAGGTAGTAAATGCTTTGTGTGAGCATCATTTGCATGTTACTGATTATTTTAACATAAATTGAATGTCCCAGCTTGCGTTTTTGAGGATGGAGAGAACAGGATAGTTCGAGACTGAGGGTTACAAGGTGCTTATTTTGGGCTGTGATTGGCAACTTAAATCCTCATGCAGGTCAAAGACAGGGAGCTTCAGGAAATAATAAACCTGGGCTTGTGTCCCAATAATTAGTCACATGTTCTCCTGCCAGCTAGTGGCCACATTGCACTGACTTAATTACAACCACCTGCTTGAGACGGTAACATCAGACCCTGCAGTTGAGGCAAGTCTCCAGCTGTTTGCGCTTTCGTGATAATCTTTTGATTGGCAAGTTGTGATGTTTTTCTTGGGTCCTGCGAGACCATGGCATCTGAGATGGTGTAAATCAACCGAAAAAGGATATTTTAGTGCTGTGCTTCTATAGACTAGCCAGCCAACATCTCTTTGAGTTGAATATGAGATGTGCCCTCAGAAATACACAGGCCTCAAATAAGCTCCATTAAAATAGAACAATAGAAATGGAACTCAGTGGCTTCATTGTTTGTCTAACATTTGGAAAAATGAAGAGGAAATTAACAGAGTTGTAAATAGTATTTGGGAAAGTAAACGATTTCTGTTTGCTAAATGGTTGATTTCTTTGTGGAAAAATGCATCCATCATTATCTTGAATAATTGTCTGCTTGTTTAGCTGTGAAAACTTTTCTTTATTTAACTGAAAAGCATTTCATATTTTTTTTCATTCAAATATTGTCTTTCTTTTTCAATGCATGTCAAGAGACGTGATGGGCCTAAACTATGGTTTCAAAACGAAATTCAAAATTTAAAACGATCCAGCCGTCCCCTACAACATTTTTATTCTCATACTTTTCTTCCATATTATTTAGTACCTATCCTTGTATGACCCTAATGATCAAACACATTCATAAAAATTGTATTTAAATTATTTTAATTTATTTATTTAATGAACATTCTAGTACTGAGCAGTACATGCATAAAACGGTTCACTCAGATCTTATTATTCACTCATATCTTTGTCACACCACACTGATCAAAGCTCAATTTTATAGTTTGAAGATGATGGAATAATAAAGACCCTTTTTTAGTTCTGTTCCATAAGCCCTTAACTATTGTGCCCGAATAACTTACCTTTTGAAGATTGAACTTATTCAGTGTCTTTTAAAATACCTTTTGAAATGTGATTTGCAGCATTTAAAAGTGCAATAAAAGTCCTGTCATCTTGCCGGCTCAACCTCATTGTGAAGAATATCCAGTAACACTTTCTTTTAATGATCCATTTTAGACATTCTACTAACTATAAGTAACTTTGCAACTACATGTCAACTAACTCTCATGAGAGTATTATTAGTCTGTCTGCTTAATATCTGCTAACACTTTATTTTAAAGCTCCCAACAGATATTCTACTGACTATAAGGAACTTTGCAACTGATTCTACTAACCCTAACCCTAACCTACCAGTCTACTAATGCTCTAATGAGATTTAGTTGACGTGTAGTTTCAAAGTTACTTATAGTTAGTAGAATGTCTAAAATGGACCATCAAAATAAAGTGTAACCGAATATCCTGCTGCAGGCCATATTTGGGAGCTTGGGCAGAGGGCAAGTTTTCCAGTGAATTCTGACTAACTAGTATTTTGAATATACTGTATATAGCATGAGTTGTATGGACTAACTTTATGATACATTCATGGTCCCTATAAATTGTCCTTAAATGCCATTGTCTTTCTTTCACATTCCAAAGCTTAAAAAAACATGTAGATGAGTAAATGATGACGGATCTTTAACCTTTCTTTTTCCCACCATGCAGATCATTGAGCTCAATGAGAAGTGTCAGTCAGCAGAATGCAGTCCAAAAAGATATTTGGACTGAGTCAAAATGAGTCAGATAATCTGTGTGGCCTTATTTATGCTTTTGGAGGGCAGAAACTGAATTTCGAGAATTGGCTACGGGCTTTCAGAGGCAATTGAAGACATATGGAACAAGCATCAGCCTACAAGATCAGTTGTAAACAGCATTTTCTTAATGAACAACCGCAGCAGCGTAACACCCAGAATTACACTACAATAGAAAACCAGCTTTAAAGAAAATCCATGTGAACCTTTGCATATTAAATGCAGACAAAAATAAGATTATAAATTAATTGACTATGTAATATGTCCTGTTGGTTTCAAGGTACAACTCTGGATTCCTGTTTCAACTTTTCTGACCTGTTTCATCTATATAAAGTTTGAATAATCCGTCCAAATACAGAAACTGATATTTTGGAATTACGGATGCCATTTCCTTAAAAGCAAAGAGTAATGTGTGTTGTGTTACAGTATGTGTGAGTCTGAGATGTGTTCTCTTAACTTTCTCAGCACATTCATTTGTTGTCCCGCTGCTGATCCATCATTTCTTGTGGTTGGTTTCCAATTGACTTGTGTTCCTATTGAGACCTCTTATTGGATGCCCTCCAAGTGATCTCATGTTCCATAGTTTCTCTGGCACTTCCTTATGTGCCATAAATCATTGTGATGTAATCTTTCTCACTGCCGTTCCCACAGCTGGTGAGCTGAAGTGCTTTTTCTCCAAGAGAGTGTTGCGTAGTGACCAGTTAACCTCGGGTTTTACATCCCAGAGTAGAAATGACTGCGTTGAACTCTCATGTTCCTCAGATGTGCACACACTGTCTTTATTTCTGAAATCTCCATTTATTCCGCCTGGGGTCTTTAAAGTTATGGACTGTATTTGCAGTGTTTATCCAGGCGAATAAGACTGAACACATTTGGAGAATCTTAAAATCTCTCAGAGTGTTTATGTCTGGTATTTGTATTTTGGCCTGAAGATTCCATCTGATTTTCTGAGAGTATTTGTGCTTATGTTGAGTGTGATCCCTCCTGACGTCTATGCGCTTGTGCTCCCATGGCCAGGGGAGGAATGTTTCTAAAAGCACTCAGAGATTTTTTTACGAGACCTTACTGTGGAAAAATGTCTGGTCGTTTTGCCACCTACTCCTCCCGGATAGTCTCCTCCTGAGATCCTGTAAAAAGCAGGATATCTGTACCCTAGGATGTCTTGTTCTTTGCATCCTGAGGGTAATGGGATTTTGGGAAATTGCAAAGCAGAAACATTTTATGAACATATTAAAGGAAAAATACGAATTTTATTGATGTTTAAAGAGCCCCAATGAATCCCATTTAGCCCTTAGTTCATCATCCCGTATCAAAGGCTTTGCTTTGAATGGCTAAGTATGTCATTTTCTGTGAAATTAGATAAGTTAAATTGGTGGAATTAATGTCTTGAATTTTGAAACGCCAGATTTATTATAAAGATAGACATTTTTCCAGCTTTTGGATGCAGCCATAGCTTTAGAAAACCACACAGAGGTGTAGGGGTTAAACAAAATGTGCCTGTTTACAAGGAGGTCCCACTGTTGAGCTTCTGCCTGATGAGGCAAATGATCCTGTTCTAAGGGTTGTTGTGCTTATATCCCAGCACGGCTTCTGCTCTCTTTGCTCCTCCGGTCGTGCCCGTGAAATCGGCGCAGTGCAGCATTACCATTCAAGCCTCCAGCTGTGTCAAATCTCAGTCTAGATCAATTATAACATCCAGCTTCTCTTCCAAATCTCTGTCTGACAGATGCTGCGGTTTTATTTGCATGTATCAAAATCTCATATTCATATACACGTGAAATCCACTGATTAGGTGTCTTGAGAGGAGGATGTGGGCGGAGAGGGGATTTGCGGTCTGGTTTTTTTGTCATTTTTGGTGTTTGTTGAGGTGAAAAAATAGATACTGTACATATAAATAGATACTCTTTTCAGGTCTGTAAGTTTTTTTTTTTTTTTAAGATATTAATACTAATCAGAAAAGATGCATTTAGTTGATCAAAAGTGACAGTAAAGACTTTTACATTGTTACAAAATAAATGCTCTTCTTTTGAACTTTCTATTCATCAAAGAATCCTTAAAAAAATGGTCATGGTTTCTTTAAAAATATTAAGCAACACAACCGTTTTCAACATTGATAATAATAAGAAATGTTTCTTGAGCACCAAACAAGCATATTAGAATGATTTCTGAAGGATTGTGTGATACGTTTCGAATAATGTAATTGTTTCTAACCATTGTTGTAAGATAAAGACACACCAAGTAACACTATATATGGTTCAAATGGGTGCCACCTTATAAGTTGCAGTGAAAAACAGTAACACTGCTAAATGTTTAACCATGTTTAATGTGAACTTGAGCAAATCTCAACATGAATATCCATTTTTCATTCTGTAGATTAGAATGTTTGATTCCTAAATTCACTTGTACCTATTAAATTGATTGATTGAAGTAAAGTCAGTGCATTTTAAGTCAAGTTACAAAGGGAACCGTCAACCCATGATTTAAATTGGTATCTTGTTGCCCCTTTTTGATCATATCCCACTCTCTGTCTGTTGTCGTGAACTGCCGTGCTGTTTTCCCATGGTGAATGGGATTACACTGACAGCAGAGAATGTTTGGTGTTGACACAGCATGCAGCTTGGTTAGTCCTCCAAATCCCCTGCTGTTTCTGAGACCAAACAGCAAAATCTGCTCATTTTTCAGACCAATTGCTCCGGGAATATGAACTGGCTAGAGGAAAGTCCTGTATTTGTGTAAGGAACTAATAGTTCTTCCTCTGGTTTTAATTAAGAAAGACTCAGGGAACCAAGTGCTTCCTTTCCAACAGATTGTGCTTTGAATTTTTACGACAGGTTTTTTCAGCACAACGAAATAAACAATGTACACCCTGTAAGGATAAAACAAGAGAAGGGTTAACACTGGACTACATACATCTTCTCAGCAAAGTCACATACTGCTGCTTTTGACTATTTACATATATTATTTTAATTTATAATGAAAGAATGTGGAATTAAGGGACAGTAGATGCAACATCCTCAATAATGTTTGGCACATCTTTTAACAAAGACCTGAAAGTGACAACAGATATATGCATATTAGGGGTGGAACGGTACACAGAAGTCACGGTTCGGTTCATACCTCGGTTCAGACATCACGGTTCGGTACGATTTCGGTACAATGGAGTGAAAAGCAAAACAAAAATGCAGAAGGTATTTTTATAAATGTCTTAAGCCTTGTATTTTTTAATAAGTTTTATTAATAAAGGCATAGAACCAGTTTATTTGTAGTGCACTGACAATAGTTGTATATAATTCAGTTAGTTTATTAATTAAATTTATAAAAAGACAAAAAGACCTTGCCATATGTTTGGTAATTGTACCTGAATGAATTTAAAATTAATTTGCTATATTTCAGATCAATATATTTGTTTTCCTTAATTTTAATTAACCCTAACTTTATTCTCATCTGAATTATAAATAATTGTTTTCCGTAAAAAATAATAGTACCATTAAAAACCACGTTTGATTTTCTTTTTTAATCAATGTAGAATGTGTAACTTAAAAATAAAACTGTGCGTGTGTGTGTGTGTGTGTGCGTGCGTGCGATTTTGGTTGGGTGACGGTTGTAGGTTACAGTTTGACAAGAGTTTAGAGTGTGACAGAAGCACAATGTTGTGTTTTATTGCGAGTGTACACAAATATATGTAAACACTGCAGTTTGAATGATGTCCTGTATGAACAAAATGACAGAGTATGTTGCGCCTCTCTCTCTCTCTCTCTCTCTCTCTCTCTCTCTCTCTCTCTCTCTCTCTCTCACACACACACACACACACACAGTTCGATCGCGTCCGCGCCTCTCCCTCTCTCGCGCGCACACACACACACACACACTTCAGCATTGCAATATTGACATGGCAGTCAGTTCATTATGCTGCGTTCAGACCAAACGCGAATTGAGCGAAATTTATCGCTATTTAGAGTTTTATTTGTTTTTATACCGTGTATTCTCCGTGTAAATTCGTGCACCGAACCGTGACGCCCGTACCGATTCGGTTCAGTACGAATACATGTAGGCTTACCGTTCCACCCCTAATGCACATACTTAATAAGCTTGTCCGATGCAGAGCTGAATAAATGTGGCGGATCGTGATTAAAATATTTGTTTGCTTAAGAACAGTCAGCAGTTCAGGATTAAATGAATAAATTAATTATTTCGCTAACCAAAGGTGTTCTATATGAGACAGGAGCTTATTTGATTATAAAAGGTCATAGGTAATCAATAAGTAATAGATATTGGATTGTTTCTTGGTTGTCCTTTGTTGTTGAGGACTAGTCTCACATAACCAGAGTTTTCATTGCCATGGACCGACCAAGAGGCCGTCTGACCAACGCAAAGCAATCAATCATGTTTAGGGGTGTGAAAATGTAATATCGATGTCCCTAAAATAACAGACCGGTGAACAATTCATTCAAGAATGTCATGCATGTTTACTGCAACAATGGTTCTGTGAACTTCACATACTTCACATAAACTCGTCGTAAAAAATAGGGGTGTAATAAAATATAGATACAGGTGAATATCGCGATATGTTTGGCGATACTGTATCGATTCTCAAAAACACTGTATCGATATTTATTTGTTTACATCCAAGATGTGTGCAGTGGTTTCGTGTTTCAATTTAAACCCTATATTTGATAATGTTTATCCAGAATTCCAGCTATGATATTCATTTTATTACAATTGATGCAGGAAATTGGTAGGGGTGTGAATCGTCACTGGTCTCACAATTCGATTCGATATCACAATGCATCACGATGCGTTGCATCCTCACTTTTCAATATTACTGCACATGCCTAAATTTTTGTCAATGAATACAAGCAGTCAGATTTATGAACTCCCTTTTTGTACACTTCCTGAATGTACTGCAGCAAACATCAAATACATCTTAAGTCTGAACACAGCAGACGACAGTACCATTTAGAACAAACACTAGTAAAAGCGCATGAAACTGTCAAGTGTACTTAAGTTAAAATAACTCTCACACACACACTCGCATGCACACGCATGCAGCCTCGCGCACACACATACTCGCATGCACACGCTCGTACATACGCACACACTCGAGCTATGAAAATGCTGTAAATGCTGTAAATTTTTAAATAGTGGGTGCATTTTTTTCATTACTCGCTTTTGTGTTTCGCCTCCCTCCGCCATTTTACGATAGGGCGAAAAGTGCGTATGTGACGTATGACGCCAGAGAAACGTCAGTAGGCAATAATCGATTATTTGCTATTATCGATTACTGCATCAATACAGAATCGTCCACGTCTGCATTGCGATGCATTGATGCAACAATTAATTTCAATACCCCTAGAAATGGGTAGTACAGCTCAATTTGTAACAGTAACAGTGTCTTTATGGTTATTTTACACAGATCAAATTGACTTAAATTAAAAAAATGTCATCAATCATTAACTCTTTATTGACATGATCAGATCATTTATCCTGTCTGAATGCTGTTTGCATAACCCTTTGCAAGACCTCTTAGCTTGCATGTTAACAACCTTTCTTGTGCCTAATTGGAGAACCCGACTCCCCCACACCTTAAAGCCCTTTTGGCCCGTTCCAACAGGTCCTCCCCCCTTTTAGTCGCGGGGCTTCAAAGGCTTGTTTTGATGCCCTGAACCTCGTCTCTCCCCAGAGACTGAGGTCTGCTTGGCCTTGGGGCCTGGAAAGGGCGAGAGAAGTTTTAATGAAAGACAAGAACAGACTGCGTAGAGAAAACACTAAGAAAGTGTGTACAGAGCTGGTCATTATCACAGCACTGAGTGTTGTGCCAGGAGTTGTACCATATGACTCTCTCGACATTTTGACAGCCTCCTTTTTCTCAAGGGATCGCGCTTGCCCGTCAGACACCTGCCGCAAGGTCAGAGGACACCTGGATGAGGGAAATACTGCTACGTCTCAATCAAATGTATTGATCAGTTGTCTGAAGCAAAGAAGTGGGTTAAATCTATGTTGAGTTGATACCTGATTGGTTTTTATCAGTATTTGGGAATCTGTGAATGCCCATCGTTTGATGAAATATTGGAATACACTTGATTAAGTGTTGAAACATTATATCTGCGGTGTGTCATTGTTTTTGAAGTAAATCTCTCAATATTACTGGAGCTAAACCTAAGAAGACCCCACTAACCTTAGTCTCAGCCTCAGGCATTGCCAAAAATCAGGAATTGCATAAGTATTTGTTAAACTATGTTTTTTTACCCTTTCGGCTTTCTATAGTCCAATACGCACTTTACACTCAACAGTTTTGTCATTGACTCCCCAAGTGTTATTAAGTTTGTTTATATGTGAAATGTGTGCTTCTGAGAAACATTAGTCAAGTTTATGGCAAATGTTTGACACTGTAACATTTAGATGGAGAGAAACTGACCACAAAGTCAACAAACAGGTTTAATTTCCGTGGTGAATAAGATTTAGAATCCAAAAATTTGGGATCAGAATATTTTTTTTTAAGAAACTAATACTTTTATTCAGCAAGTATGCATTAAATTAACCAAAATTAACAGTAAAGACATTTATATGTTCATGTTTTCCAACAAAACAAAAAAATAAGCAGCACAACTGTTTTCAACATTGACAATAATAAGAAATGTTTCTTGAGCAGCAAATCAGCATATTAGAATGATTTCTGAAGGATCATGTGACATTGAATATAATATATAGCCAATTAATAGAGCAATAATAACAGACATAAAAACTCAGTGTTTATAAATAATGGTTTGATTATCATTTTTTATTTTGATGAGCTGTACACACCTCTATTAGAGGAAGAAGTGGCATATGCCTCCAATGGCTGGACAGTTGATGAGCCTGGACATCACATCCTTCCAGAGGGATGGGTGTCCTGTAGGATGTGTCACTCATCGTGTATGTGAATAATGTAGCATGATCATAAACGGAGAGGAGAAGAGGTAGGGAGTGTAAAATGACAAATAACAAGCATATCCTTTATTGCCCAGCCCTCTTATGATCTTCTATTTGCATTGCATTGGTTCAAATGTTCTTCAGACTGAAAAGGGACCTTTAGCTTGGAGGCAGATAAGCATAATGCAGATGCCCTTTGAGATCTATTGTTTATACCCCTTGTTGATTCTAGATGGAGGAAACAATATTTGCAAGTATAGAGAACACAATCAAAGAGTCAACGGTCCCCTCAGACTTTAAGGTCAGAAGAAACAAATCAATTTACCAGGGAATGACCAATCAATGTATTCTGTGGTCGATATTAAATGCCATTGAATGCCATTGATTTGGGAGTAAAAGAGGTTTGTGTAAAGGAAGCCTCTAGAGTAGATGCAAATGATATGCATTGTTTTTAAAGTATTTTTTAAATGCATTTTTTTCCATAGATTAAAAATAAGATATCTAGACCAAGGCAACCAGCTTTGAGATTATTTCTCAGACTGTTTAAAAAAAAGACAAAGGTGCAATATATTTTAAAGAGGAAACACAAACTACTCTTCTCATGAAGCATTGAGAATGATGAAGCAACAACGAGACAATATAGAAATAGTGCACTTTTTTTGCACTTGATCAAGTGCAATCTTGTTTCAGGATTGTGAGTATTTTATAGTCAAATTATTTATCTGGTGCACTTTGAGAGTTCAAAATGAAGAGCTCCACCCCATGTTTAGTGTGCAAAATTGATCAAAGAAAAAAGTTGGTGAATTGGCTTGAACTTTGAAAAAGGGTAAACCTCTTTTTAGTTGTTATATATAGTTTCAGTCTACATTACATTTACACTGGTGTTTTAAAAAGCCAAACAAATAGTATATAATAATAATAATAATACATTTTTATATTATTATTATTATTATCCATATGACATTAACTACCGTTTCTGTGAAAACTGGTTTACAAACGTCTCATGAAATGCTCTCACAAAAATGTTGGTAAATTATGCAAATGTGAAAATAATGCGTAACTGGTGCCCACTGCGTTTTCCAAATGCACGCTAGTAATGGAGTAGGGTGTCCTCCTTTCGAGCTGTGGCCACAGTCTTGGTAATTAATGTAAAACACTGTGGCTGTTGCATTGTTTTATGGCTTTACTTTCTCCTTCTGTGTGTCTACTGAACAGTAATGGATGTCCTTACCGCAACAATGTTTGTATGAACTAAAGATATTCTAAAACATTTTTTTTTGAGGGAGGCTGTTAGTAGTGGTTGGAGAACAAGGGAATTCTGGTCTACCAGGTCATAGTGGAACCACACAGAATTTGTCTACAAAACACTTGCCTTCTTAAAATGAGATAAAACATAAACATCCTGGATTTTATTGTGTCTCTTTAATGTCATCTTTCTCCCTGCATTCATCTATCCTTATTTAGAGAGAAATCTGCTAGAGTTTTTGCAAAGCTTTCATTGCTACTATGTATAATGCTTTTGTGGTTATGCCAGGAACATCACTATTTTAATTGGCTAGTAGCTTATTGCAACTGGGAGACACTTGTGGCAAAACAAAATGAATAGCAGGAAGTTAAAGCATTTAGGCCTGTTGGCTGCACACAGTTGGTGATCGTCTCCAACAGTGAGAATCAGCTACAGGTAATTAGCCAGGAATGCTGTTTCTAATAAATTATTCATGACCTCAGACACTAATCAAGATTGGTAGCACCGAGCATAACAGGCAAAATGCAATCAGTTTGGCGTCGAACAATAAAGAGCAATTAACCAAGCAACGAATCTGATAAGTTACAACAGCCATTAATATTTCACCTGCTTCAGTAGTGGGTTTAGTTTGATTAAAGCTAGTGTGATGCTCATTCTGTCCCAGTTCATTTCTTTACTGAAGCTGCAAAGTGAAAAATTCACGCACATGCTGTTTCAGAGTAGTGCACCACAGGGAATGCCATCAATAATGAATCCTTAATCTCGTCGCACTCCAAGATTCGTACTTACAACTTGCCCTGTGCCAAGCTCTCCTCTGAGTCTTCAGTGTGGAGGAGTGCGGCTTTTTCTCTGTCTTACATGTTTTTTTGTGCTTTTGTGGATATGGATTTGCTTAGCTGTTTGTTTGGTGGCTTTTAAATATGTGCCATGACCTCTGGTTGTGTTTCTTTTCACAGCTAATAATAACAGACGGAAAGCATAGACGCAATATCGTTTGACCTGAATCCTGAACTACATCAAAGAACTCATGGTAGGTGCTTTTGCTTATTAACATAGACGGTCTGTGTGTTCTTAAAGGGATAGTTCAACAAAATGAAAATTTTGTGATACCCATGTCATTATACACATTTGTGTCCTCATAAACCATATGTACAAGCGCACACACACACACACACACACACACACACAGTGTATCACACAAAGTACCTAAATGACACGTCTTCTGAAATCATTCCATATCTCTGTGTAAAGATAAGACTGAAATTCAGCTTATAATTCACTGAAAATATTTCCAGTTTTCTACAGCTCTTAGAGTTCACTCTCTGTATATTCAAACACAATGGTATTTGGTGTCAAAGGCAATTTTTAAGTGAATAACGACTAGTTCTTCACACACATGTGACATATGACTTTAAAAGACTCTTACGAACTATATTTATGGTTCTTTTATGTTGTTGTTTTTTATAATTTTTTGAGTTTGACAGATATTGCCAAGTTGTATAGGAAAAATGCGAATAATGGTTCTTCAGAATTTCTTGTTCCTTTTTACTATGCCTTTTAACCGTGCCTCCAAATGCAAATTTAGTTTGTGTATTCTACATTATGTACATACTCTCTTTGTGCTTAGGAATGTCTTTCTCTTCACCACTATGATAATCATAATCGATACCTGTATAGATAAGATTTGGCCATACATATTAATTGCTTTGTGAATTCATCAATCAATACAACATGAATCCAGTCCTTGCACATGTGAGTCATTTTGCAGCCTTATCCACACAGTACACTTTTCTTGCAGCATATCCAGCAGATAGCTTCATTAAAAAAGAAATGCTTCTCAAAAATGAAGTGAGTGGAAATGCAGTGAAATCATCTTGTTGACAGCGTTGTTTGGCTGGCGGAGGGCTGTTGGTGCACAAAGCCATTGTGACACTGTCAGCAGCAGGGAAGTGATTGTCTTATACTGAAGCAGAATCTATTATTTCTCTCTGTCATGGCTGGGAGTCGGTCTTTGTGGGGAACTGATTTGCATAAAAATTCAGTGCATTAAGATTCCACACACATACCAGCAACACACATACGCAGTGCTCAAAGTTAAAGGTCCCGCTGACAGAGATGCATCAACCGCTCCGTTCACCCCATGAAAGCCCATCCTCAAATGCCAAATAAGCAAAATGTTGATGAAGATTTGTGGTTTGACTTTTATTTATGCCCTTTGTGCCGTTTAAGTTGCTTTGGTAAAGAAAGCATCTGCAAAGACGAAAATGAATATCGGCTATCTTGTGCTTACTGCAATTTGTAGATGCTACAAACACAGTTTCTCAAGTTAAACTGATGATGCTTTAACAGATGGTTTTTATAACTCTCCATAATAATCATCTGCAGCACACCATACATCTATAACAATGCTTTCTGGAGATTGGAGCTCTCAAGTGGCCACTTCAAACACAGAGTCTGATGCTGTGTAATGGCACCTGTGTCAATATTTTCACTTTAATCACGTGTTCACTTTATACATTAGACTGAAGGAGCTCAATATGCATTTAATTTAATTTGTGATTCTCTGAGATACATGTCAGGGGAAAAGCAAGGGGAAGTTATGCTGTATATTATAGGCGCTTTTCCACTGCCTGGTATGACTCGGCATGACTCGACTCAACTCAACTCGCTTTACTTTGGCTCGGTTTGCTTTTCCACTGCAGTTTAGTACCGCTTCAAAGTGGGTGGGATTATAGACTGATCATTACAGTTGTGCCGCCACCTCGTCTACTGACCACGATACAGCCATTTCTTTTAACAAGCTGTGCGAACAAATGATGATACTGCGGTGGCTGTTGCTGACTATTTAAATCTAGCGGGTTTGGTGTCTCGTGTCGCAAATCCAGTGACGCTGGTAGTGACGATTCTCTCTGACCAATCAGTGATCTGCAGTGTTTACATGTCACATTTTAGTATCCGTACGGCTCGCTTGGAACCTCAACCAAGGTGAGTAAAAGTACAAATCTACACAAATGTTTGTTTATGATACATATTTACATGCTCAGCTGGATATTTATTGCTTTTTCAGAACATTTACCTGTCCGACACCTTTTTTCTGCTTATCCTTTTCATGGATTTGACCTTTGATTACTGCTACTCTAGTCAGGTACTCATCGTGGACGCCTCTGTTTGGAGCGCTAAAGAGAGTAGCAGGTACTAGGTACTGTACACAGTGGAAAACCCCCCAAAAGTGAGCCGTACCGAGCCGTACCATGCAGTGGAAAAGCGGCATATGTATATACACTCACCTAAAGGATTATTAGGAACACCTGTTCAATTTCTCATAAATGCAATTATCTAATCAACCAATCACATGGCAGTTGCTTCAATGCATTTAGGGGTGTGGTCCTGGTCAAGACAATCTCCTGAACTCCAAACTGAATGTCAGAATGGGAAAGAAAGGTGATTTAAGCAATTTTGAGCGTGGCATGGTTGTTGGTGCCAGACGGGCCGGTCTGAGTATTTCACAATCTGCTCAGTTACTGGGATTTTCACGCACAACCATTTCTAGGGTTTACAAAGAATGGTGTGAAAGGGAAAAACATCCAGTATGCGGCAGTCCTGTGGGCGAAAATGCCTTGTTAATGCTAGAGGTCAGAGGAGAATCGGCCGACTGATTCAAGCTGATAGAAGAGCAACTTTGACTGAAATAACCACTCGTTACAACCGAGGAATGCAGCAAAGCATTTGTGAAGCCACAACACACACAACCTTGAGGTGGATGGGCTACAACAGCAGAAGACCCCACCGGGTACCACTCATCTCCACTACAAATAGGAAAAAGAGGCTACAATTTGCAAGAGCTCACCAAAATTGGACAGTTGAAGACTGGAAAAATGTTGCCTAGTCTGATGAGTCTCGATTTCTGTTGAGACATTCAGATGGTAGAGTCAGAATTTGGCGTAAACAGAATGAGAACATGGATCCATCATGCCTTGTTACCACTGTGAAGGCTGGTGGTGATGGTGTAATGGTGTGGGGGATATTTTCTTGGCACACTTTAAGCCCCTTAGTGCCAATTGGGCATCGTTTAAATGCCACGGCCTACCTGAGCATTGTTTCTGACCATGTCCATCCCTTTATGGCCACCATGTACCCATCCTCTGATGGCTACTTCCAGCAGGATAATGCACCATGTCACAAAGCTCGAATCATTTCAAATTGGTTTCTTGAACATGACAATGAGTTCCCTGTACTAAAATGGCCCCCACAGTCACCAGATCTCAACCCAATAGAGCATCTTTGGGATGTGGTGGAACGGGAGCTTCGTGCCCTGGATGTGCATCCCACAAATCTCCATCAACTGCAAGATGCTATTCTATCAATATGGGCCAACATTTCTAAAGAATGCTTTCAGCACCTTGTTGAATCAATGCCACGTAGAATTAAGGCAGTTCTGAAGGCGAAAGGGGGTCAAACACAGTATTAGTATGGTGTTCCTAATAATCCTTTAGGTGAGTGTATATGTTCAAGAGGAAAATGTGCTTTAATGATGTCAGTGGATTAAAAACCGAATAAGACATTTTTATCCTTTTTATTGTGTAATGGGTGTACACTGGAGATTCTGGGAGCTTTTTCCTATTTAGAACATCTTTGATGAAAAGTCTTTTCTGTGAGCTCTTTGTCTCTTGAGAAGCACATGATTTGAGTTAATATGTTTATTGTGGCACAAATGCTTCAAAAATGTAATGTTTCTTAAAGGAATGCTTCCTCCTAATAGAGTAATTATACATTACCATACCATAATGCATACCAAGACTAAATTCCCCTGTATTCTCTAATAACTATATCACTGACATTTTCTGTCTACAATTATGTTTATGGCTGTCATCACCAAACATATGCACTAAGGGACTGATTCAACACGGAGCGTCAACAAACTCCATATTTCACAGCAGACCAGAGGTCCTCCTCCAGATGGCATGTTTGACAGGCCTGTGAGTGATCACTCATTAGACAAATGCTAGCCCAAGCTGTGCTCCATCTGCAGAAGGCTGCTGCTTTCCGTGTTTGCTCTGACAGGAACTGGTGTTAAGTGGGAACGCCAGACACCCGTCTAGAAACAAAGAGCTGTCCACCTATCCCAGCCCCCACCATTTGAACTTAGGGAATCTATCATAAAAAATACGCTGAAATCCCTCCATGTTTGAAGTCATATTTATTCATATTTATTTACCAGCTAACAGGGAATGTTCTCATGACTTTGGCTAACATTCTGGCAAGGTTCTTTCAAAGTTATGAACAAACATTCTTCCAGAAACATTAAATCGAATGTTCATTCAAATATATTTGGTCTTTAATGTTCTCAAAACATTAGCACAAAAACATTATTCATCTTTCAGGGAAGGTTTTTTTCTAAAAATGTTTTAGTTGGATGTTCATCTAACATTTTTAAATGTTACTACTTGTTTTAGAATGTTTAGAAAACATTAAAAAATAAATGTTCCCGGAATGTTTGTAAAATGATCAAATAAAATATTCCATTAACATTTAAAAAAAAAAAAAACGGATGTTTTGACCATTCAGGGAATATTCACAAATAACTGTTTCATAACTTTACGGGAATGTTAACGAAATGTTCTTATAACATATTTTTTGTTAGTTGTGGTCTTACTCTCTCTTTAGCTTTTTTTCTGCTTCCAAAATCAGCCAAGCTGTAAGACATGACCTTCAGAGCTTAAGTGTGGGGGAGTGTACTGTTTGAACTGGATTTTCTTGAGTTTTTGTGAGATGTTTGAAAAGAGGTGAGAAGGAGGGGAGAAGATATTTGCTCTGTAGGAAATCTTGTGGACTTTTGATTATTTTGTGTTGACATGCCGAACACAGTGTTTGTGGTCAAACTGTCCATATGTGTCTCTCCCTTCACATAACAATTCAGCACTAATACCAACCTTACTCTATAGGTCAGGTCAGCTTGAACGTCAATGTTTGTAGGAAACAAACTGACCTACACTAAATCACAGGTAACTGTTCTCACTGACAGCGATTAAATAGCTGGAAGTCGTCTGTACTCTTGGTTTCTGGTAGCCATTTATAATTGGTTGTGATTTAATGTGGCGAATCACTGTCCTGCATTCCCCAACATTGTTACTCTTTGCATACCGTTAAAATCGACTTTTTTTGCATCACCAACAATTGCTTTTGTTTATGTCACCAAAGTTGTCAGTTGCAAACAGTCTGTGAAAGGTTCTCTATTCCTGTGCTAGTAAACATGCTGTATCTTCGGTTGATGGAGACAGAGATCCATTGTAATGGGATTTTAGTTGTGTAAAATGTTTTCTTCCATTTTATTTGAGGTTTTGAGGTTCAAAGTTCCTGGGAACATTCCCTAAATGGAAAGTCATTCACTTTTGGACATTTATTGCTCAGCTTATATCGGATTCTTATGCACTGTGGGATGTTTTTGATTTACCAAGGAAATTATTGTGCAACTTCTCTTTTAAGACCAGAAATATGACGTTACTTAAAGGGTAAGAACACAAAATAAACATTTTAAAAGTATGCAACTTGGGAGATTTATTAATAATAAATGGTAAGAAAGAATAAGAGTGTTAGCTAAATAACTACTTACTCTGTACTAGTGACTTAAGGTTTAATTTAATAAAAAGGGAAAATCCAGTGCCATGGGAAATCTCTAACTAGTGTTGATATGATCTCACTCACTGTGATGAGGAATCCACACCGTTGAAAGACAGAAAGAGGCTCTGAAGATAAAGAAGAAGGACTTCAACTGATCAATGTCTTATCGATCTTGCTGAGATAATGATCTTCTCCATCTGGGATTGATAACTTCACCAGAGAAGTAGATACAAGTATATGGATTGCAGAAGCATTTAAACAGTGTTATTATATTTAACAGCAAAGATGTTTTCTCGCTTAGTATGTATGTGAAATTAAGTCTTGTATTGACCTCATTCAGCATTTGAGTAGTAAATTCATTATATTGAATTGCTTGGCATCCATAACTCATAGAAGTTGCTGGTTGGCAATTTTTTTCATTTCTTTCATTTTCTTTACTTGGCCAGCAGTGACCATTTCCCAATTCCACTGGGTTTCTCTCCTCAGTGAATGCAGCATTCACTGACCTACTGACAAAGATAAAGTGGCTTTATTCATCTGAAACCTGCACCTGCATCTTAACAATGATCTCTGTAATGAACACCATCTCTCACTACAGAACATTTCAGAAAGCTTATTACACACAATCTCATATGAGATGCTCAATAACCAGTATCATTGTTAATGTAGTTCACTTGAATAATAATTATTGTTCTACAACAGTCTGTAGGTGACAACTGACTGTCTTTTGAGTGAATCAGTGGTTCATTTAGGAATGAAATAAGTCTTTATGAGTGAGTCATTGCATCGTTCATTCAACCAACCAATTTGTAAAAAAAAAAAAAAGAAAACACTGGACTGTCTTAATGTATGATTAATTTTAGGGCTGTCACAATATCAGATTTTTCACTACACTATTATCGTAGCCAAAGGAATTCAGGATAAGAATATATCAAAGTATCTATAGAAATCTTTAAAAAATAATAATGCTATCAGTCATATTCATCTTAATTATTTTTCTTTTCTTTTCTTTTTTCTGAAGAATCACACCATTGCATACAAAAGGAACAATTACACTTAATGGCAACCTGTTTGAAATAACTTCCTTCTGTTAACTGATTTGGCTTCTTATCACAGAATGTGGCAGAGTTATATTATTTTATAGTATTCTACACTGTGATAAAAGCTATGTTGATTGCCATTGCATTATTAATACATTACCCTTACATGGCTTAAAGAACAAAGTTAAACCATATACTGTCACAATGGTGTAATTACCTTTATGTTTAATTTGTCAAAATATCTGTATCTGCATGTGCTATTATCATATGTGAACTATTCATTTTAAATATTAGTTATCGTCAATACCGCTATATCGCAATACCCCTAATTCATTCTTTCAACAATTTTCTTTCAAAAAAAACAGAGTAGTTCAGGAACTAAACAGGTGACAGGCTGCATTCAAAATCGCATATTATACAATATGTTGTGAAAAGAGTATTATGTTCATAGTATTCATAAAACAGTAGGTATGCGGATGACCCACTACTTCTGGCGAGATTCTGAAGTGTGCATCAAATGGACAGTTTACCATCCCATGAGGCCATGGGAGCGGAGTTATGAATGGCAGTGAAGCAAGCAAATGATGTTGATAGCTCAAAAAAAGTACCTACTCAGAAAGTATGTGATTTTTAGATGCAGATATGCTCTTTATGAGTGAGTCATTGAATCATTCATTCAGCCAATTCGTTCATAAATGCCAGTTCATTCAGGAACTGTGTGTTACTTGGTGGTGCTTTGTTTTGATTTGCGTTGGCTGAGCAAAAACAACGTAACTGGTGACATTGTGCTTAAAATGTAAGTTACAAAATATTAACTACTTCTTGTTTATTGAATTGTTGTATAAAAGTAATAATACACTGGCGATTGTGCTTTTTTTCTGAATCTCATCAAGAAGTATTTTTTCTGTTTCACTGGAGGCTTTCTCTAAATCTAAATCAGGTCATTGTTTATGAGTCAGCTGGTCTGGTGAATGAGCTTTGGCACTGCAGGCCCTTTGTGCCCAATTCAACATTAAAATTTTTCTTCAAAGGACAAGAAATCCATTGGTTCTTATCACTTGTCCTATCCAAATGATCACTGATGCACCGATGAACCATTAAAAGCTTTAGGCTCATTTATAGACTACAGTTTTCATTAAATTATACAGCCAAATATGGCAATTAGTCATTACTATGTTCCCTTATATATGCGGGGTAACTGTCTTCATGAACATATTGTAGCTACATTAGCTTTTGCAGACTCTAAAGCTGAGAAGCATGTGACTTATTCTGTCCAAATTGGAGGTTCATTAAGGTACTATATATGCCTTCTGGGTTGACCATGCTGTCATGCCCCTTCCCCGGCACTGTATTCAGTCTCAGCTAGCATGTTATCCAGTTCCACATGTATTATAAAAATCCCTACATGGAAAATTAGATTAGCTAAATTCCCTTAAATGGTGCACTATTGATCTACACACACACACACACACACACACACACACACACACACACACACACACACACACACACACACACACAGACAGACATAGTGTAGTTGTGACTAGCTATTCAAGCTGTGCATTGAATAGAACAATTAGGATTCCTCTTATTCATTGAGGGTGAAGAAGTTCAGTGTTCTTGTGAATCCTGTGTTTCATGCTTTATTGCTCTTATGTATGCAAGCTCATGGCTGATGGGGGAAGGCTGACCAGCACACAGTGTCCTTGTCCTTGAGCTAATGATCTTGTCCCAGTTAGCAGGGTAAGAATGACTAAAGCGGACAGTGGATTAATCAAGTTAAAAGTGTCAACCCCAAGAAGAGACTCTTCAACCAATTTGTTAAAGTATGGTTTTCAAAAAGAAATCTCAGAGAGAAAAAGTTACTTTATTTTTGTTAAGTTAAGTATCTGCAACTCATGTCATAACTCTCAGCAACGATGTAAGGATGTTGTGGGTGTTGTGCAGTTGCTAAGGTGTTCTTGGTGGTCTCTACTCACTTAAAAAAGTTGGGTTAAAAACGACCCAACAGCTAACCCAATGGTGGGTTGATATAGCACCGACCTATTGTTGGGTTATTTTAACCCAATAAATTAGGTAACTAGTTTTACCCAATAAATTGGGTTACAAAAAACGAATCTGTTGGGTTATTTGGCCAAAATGCTTTAATCAACCTATTATTAATATTAATTATAATTACTATTATTGCCATGTAAATAAATATAATAATAACTCACAACTTAAGTATATTAACAATGCTTTATTTACATTCAATTAGACATTGCATTCAAAAGTTATTGTTGCAATTGTTTTGATGTACTTACCTAAAGGTATAAGAAATTGTTTCAATAAAAAAAAAAAAAAAAAGTAATGCAATTATAAACTGCCTCATAAGGCGACGTGTTGAGGGAACACCTCCAGGCACAGAATATTAATGTTAAAATTAATTTAGAGTTATGTTTTAAGTTCTAAGAAACATGGAACACAAAAACACAAATAAACAGTTGTAGTCAAGTCACCTTTATTTATATAGCGCTTTTTACAATACAAATTGTTTCAAAGCAGCTTTACAGAGATAACAGGAAAGTAAAGTTGTAATAGTATTGTTAAATTCAAAATTAAATGTTAAATGTCCCCAACTAAGCAAGCCAAAAGCCAATGGCGAATAAAGGCGAAAAAAGGCGACAGTGGCAAGGAACCAAAACTCCATCAGGTGACCGAGTGGAAAAAAAAATCTTGGGAGAACCCAGGCTCAGTCGGGGGGCCAGTCCTCCTTTGGCCAACAAACGAACAGTGTATGATTATGATTTAGGCGGCATAATAGGTCAGAAGTCAGATTGGATCAGAACTTTCACAATATTTATCCAGTTCATCTGATTAGTGGTCGGAGTCATCACGCCGGTATGGAGATGGGTTTGTTGAGGTGTCCATGAGGCCTTCAAAGTGTTGATGAGGCTGGCACTTCAGCAATGTGTTGTCATCGTGTCCATGTGATGGTCCTTCCTCAGATCTGGATATGGCCTGGATCTAGCAGTTTGCGGTAGACCTCGGGATAAACAGAGAGACTAATATTAGCGTAGACGCCATCCTTCTTATGATGTACAAAGTACATCAGGATTTATGAGAAGTGTTCCCGGTTCCGGCTGATCTAAACTATGCAGCCTAACATTGAATTATAGCAATCTATAATGTGTTATGTGTATGCTAAGCCAAAGAGATGTGTTTTTAGTCTAGATTTGAACTGACAGACTGTGTCTACTTCCCGGAACATGTTAGGAAGATTGTTCCAAAGTTTTGGTGCCAAGTAGGAAAAGGATCTACCGCCAGCAGTTGATTTTGATATTCTATGTATTATCAACTGGCCCAGAATTTTGAGATCGCAATAGACATGAAGGACTATAATGGGTTAAGAGCTCGTTCAAATACAGGGGGGCAAAGCCATTTAGTGCTTTGTAAGTAATCAGCAATATTTTAAAATGTATAAGATGTTTAATAGGGAGCCAATGCAGTGTTGACAGAACCGGGCTAATATGGTCATACTTCCTGGTTCTGGTAAGAACTCTAGCTGCTGCGTTTTGTACCAGCTGTAGTTTGTTTATTAAGCGTGCAGGGCAACCACCCAGTAGAGCATTACAATAATCTAGCCTTGAGGTCATGAACGCATGAACTAATTGTTCCGCATTTGTCAATGAGAGCATATGACGTAATTTAGATATATTTTTAAGATGGAAAAATGCGCTTTTACAGATACTAGACACGTGACTTTCAAATGAGAGATTGGTATCAAAGAGCACACCCAGGTTCCTAACTGACGACGAAGACTTAACAGAGCAGCCATCAAGTGTTAAACAGTATTCTAGGATATTGCGTGTGGAAGTTTTTTGTCCAATAATTAGAATCTGTGTTTTTTCAGAATTTAGTAGTAGAAAATTACTAGTCATCCAATTTTTTATATCAGCTATGCATTCCGTTAATTTTGTGAATTGGTAAGTTTCGTTAGGTTTTGAGGAAATATAGAGCTGAGTATCATCAGCATAACAGTGAAAACTAATTCCATGTTTCCTAATGATATCTACTAATGGTAGCATGTACAGAGTGAACAGCAGCGGTCCTAGTACTGAGCCTTGTGGTACGCCATACTGAACTTTTGACCGATAGAGTGCCGATAGTTATGACGTCACTTAGTAGGACAACTCGGAAGTTAGCGGCGCATGGGTTCCCTCGATCGAAAAGCTATGCATTTTCCCCATAGACTTTTGGAAAATCGCAAAAAATAAGATCTGTGTTCAACAAAGAGTTGTGACCCTTACACGTTTTGTCTATCAAGATAATCTTTACAAGTTAATCCAAAATGTATACATTTTGAAGCCTATATAAAGTTTTAAAAACCACAAGCAGACACAATAAAGTTTAAAAAACCACAAGCAGGCTATAACTGGTGTGTTTTATGTCATAGATCAAAACGTGAAAATATTTAGAGGCTTTGTTAACCACAGACCTTATTTCAGGCCATTTAGCAAAAACCCATTAAAAAAACCCATAGACTTTAGGGCGAGAGAACCGGAAGTGCTAAAATGCTAAATCACTTCTGCGTTTTGGCCTACAAAGTGACATCATAACTTTGGCACTCTATGGAGGAAAGATAGCTGGCAGGGTTTTTAAAGCAACATCTCCAGGAGTGTCTTTACATAAAACAGAAAGAACAATGGATTAATCTTTAAACAAGTGCATTATATTATAGACAAAATATTATAACTTGACATGAAAGTACAGAGCTGTTGTGCAGGATTTTCTCACCAGAAGAAATGTTAGTCTGAACAGGAAGAAGATCCAAGGCTCTCTTCTCAGTCTTGCAATATGAAAGGATTCGCTGAGATGCATGTCCCCAAATTTCAAAAAGTTTATCTTTGGCATGTGGGTATAAAATACCAAAGTCCTGAGCAATCTAAAAATTAATAAAGAAAAAGAAAAGTTAAAATCACACCAACACCTCATATGTAAGGGATAATGTAGAGCGAGGCGGTTGTTATAGTGAATACAACCCCGACAGGCTGATTATGACCCCGACGTGAAGCGGAGCTTGAATCAGCCTGAAGGGGTTGTATTCGCTATAACAACCGCCTCGCATTATCCCGCTTATTACATGGCTACCTACCAAATAAATCAATAATTTGACACAAAATATTGATTTAAAAAGGAGTTTATTGATTTAAAAAACGATTGTATTGCTTCCGCTAAAGAAAATAGTTTGTTCCGTATCTACGGTTAGAATCCTGCGTCCATGGCAACGCTCTGTTTTTCATGGCAACGGTGTGTTATACTTAGCAGCGGTCTGTTATCAAGAAATAACAGACCGCATTCTACATCAGAATTCAACCAAGCCATGTAATAAGGTGCAGTAGTAATGAAAGAGTAATTGGCTGGCTATATGGCCATATTGGTGTCGTTAGTCGCAGGTTAGTCGCAGATAGCGGACAAAAAGCAGTCATAGGCCTACAGGGGAGAAGGGAGATATAAACATAAAAATAATTGCCTGAACATTTAGAACGAAAAACGGCAATAATACTATGTAAGAGCTTAAAGTCATGTTATAATGAAAAAAAAATAATAACAGGCTACAATATGCATACTGTGTAGTGTAATATTAACTCACCCGTGTATCTTCTGTCAGCTGTGGTGGTCAACCGTTGAAATTTGAATTTCAACCTAACGGGCTGCGTTGTTATAGAAACAACCAGGGACGTGCACAGGGGGGTTGCTCAGGTTGCCCGGGCAACTGCCCATATGCCCTTCTCGACTCAGGTTGCCCTTCCGAGGAAAAAAATAAAAATAAAAATCGTACAATGGATGCAGAATTTCACATAGGCCTAGATAAAAAAAAAAAAAAAAATCCCAAAGCCTCATTCACTTCCATTCGGGCACCGAAAGTGAAAGTCAGTAAGGGAAGGGCAAACTGTTTACGTGGCTGCAGCGCTGCACGCGACCGGTGCGTAAGGCCCCGCAAATTACTTAAAGATGAACTGAACTGAAATTTGAAAAAATGTGATATAACAGATGTATTTTATTTATTCTCATTGGTACAATTATTAAAATGGCAGAATTTGTTAAAAGGGATAAAATGGTACGTTGAAAATGTTGTTGTTGTTACACGGGCGCCGCCATGTTGGATTTCAACATTCGACTACGTCACTGGCATGGTAGGCTACTCCGTTACCAACCAACACTAGCAGAGCTAGCTTCTCTCTATCCCCCTGGCCTTGTCAACAAAATTATTCTAGTCGTGATTTCTAGTGTTTAATCCTAAGTACGAGAGACAGATGTGTTGAAAACGTCAATGAGTATATGAAGACATCAAATGTTTTATTTAGCTACAAGTCCAACGCATACTGGAATCCTTGATATTCGGCTGAGGGGAAAAGATGTAACGTTAGTTCACTGCACAGGATGGAAACGGAATCTTATTCATTCTTCCCAAATGACCCCTCGCCCAAAGAGTGAACTGCCGGTACGCTGTTAACTTTAACAGTCTGAGAAAAGGATATAACAAGTTAGCCTAGCCTAGCCCAGTCGCCAATTCGTAAAATACACTGTTACGTACCAGCTACTTATGGGGCGCTCCAGCGTCTCAGCTCGGACATCCCTTAGAGATATCATAGCCTCCTCCAACACGTCTCTCTCACCGCACAGCATCCGAAATGAACGGTGCTTGGTGATGCATTTTCGCCGATCAATAAATGTTCCAGGTTTACCTCTCTGCAACAGATCGACTCCGGTGCAATGTCCATGCTCCGGCTGCGCCCGCGCCCGCACCAGTCACTTCCCCCAAACGATCCTGTACTGTGTGTGGAGTCTGAAACTGGTCGTCCTCCATGTGGTGGTAGTCAGATACTACTGGCCTGTCCCTCACATGCTCAAATGCGTAACCCGTGCCATTAAAATTACTCATTTTCGTGTGTGTATATAGGACCTCCAGCTGTTGCCTATATACCTTTGCGGGTCCTACCATGCCAGTGACCTCATCGAAATTGCCAGCGTAACAAACGCAATTTTTGTGCTGCTTAAAAAAAGCTATATTGATATTTTTAGATAAAAATTTTAATGTAATTTACTTTTAATTGTCATAAACAACATGTTATCAACGTTGATTTTTTTCAGTTCAGTTCATCTTTAAGGCCCCGCCTCCATCTCGTGTCATAGCGCGTCAATTAATGTGTACAACATCCATGACAAAATGAAGCGAAACTATCCTGGTCACGAAAACTATCCAACTGCCCCTCAAAATTCCTGTGCACGTCCCTGGAAACAACCCAATAAATGTTCCGAATAACCCAACAGAACGACCCAGTATTTTTAACCCAGCTATTGGGTACACAAAATAACCCAACGTTTTTTAGAGTGTAGTTTCTAGACCCTTGCTAGGATGATTTTATTTGTGTGTGGGTGTGTGGCTTTGAACGTATCTCTGAAGACAACTAACTGTATCCATGGCATTTTCTTTTCACCTTACCTCTATATAATGCATAATAATGTGGTGTTAATAAGCCACTGATGCTTTGTGTAACCAAAGTAACTGCTGTATTTCGGCTTTTCTGTAAGCGCCACCTACTGTCAGAGTAGGCACTTACTGGCATTTTTGTTGAGACCTACTATAGGGCCGGTTCACACTTCAACGGACGGTGACAGACACTTTGTCAGGTTTTATCGGATCAGTGTGTTACTGCTGTCGGGATCTGTTGTTTTCGCCGATTGAACATGATGAATCTGCATTTGTTGGTCTTTGAAGTTGGAATGTCTGAGAAGTGCTTGTTCTGGTCTTTGCTGTTCTGGTGACTTTCGCTGTTGGTCTGCGTCTGTCGTTTCAGTGTGAATTGGTCTTTATATGAAATAAATAATTATTTATAATCTTAACTTTTCCCTTTTCTTTAAAACTGTTTTAAAGGCTTAAATGTAAGGTTTACATTTACATTTTTGTCAAAACTGAATTATTTTATTTGTAAAGTTGTTAAAATCAGTCCACCGAAAAAGACTGTACTTAATCACTTACAAAAGTAATAGTACACCTCTTCCGACTCAATACTAGAAAAGCACGTATATTGAATATGTATTTAAATACAAAACCTTCAAAGTATTGTAATGTACCATTGTCTTATTTTAGATAATATTCTTAGCAGAAATAGAACTGGTTTGCATAAGTATTCTCTGTATATATATTCTCTGAATTGCAGAAATGCAAAGTTTGCACAGAATAAAAACAAAAATATTCTTAATGCAACAAAGAAAACTGATTTGCATAAACATTCAATCTCTGTACTGCAGAAATGAAAAGTTTACACGGATGAAAAATAATAGCACTAATGAGCGCCTCTACTTGTGAATCATTATAGTAAATACCAACATTTCCTGGATAGAAACCCTACAGTGAAGGGATCATTATTGAGGTTGTGAATCTAAAACACATTTATGAAATTATTTCCCTTCCAAATGTAAGCTTCTTATCTACATTTTTCCTGTTAATTTGTGCGTTTTTTTCCCAGTCTGAAAAAGTCAAACAGGAAATATTAGCAACTGGAATTATTTTCGCTCTAGATTGTAGGTCAGTAAAGCAAAAATAGAAGATTTTGTGATATTAGCTATTGTATAGCAGTGAGTGTATCACATGAAAAGAGTTTTATGGGTTTAGTCTCATGCGATAGTGGGGGTAGGGAATGTTTGTTTCTTTGGATGCTGACTGTGTACGTGTCAACTAATGTATGAGAGAACAAGAAACTGTTTCTTTTCATATACACACATGCTGTTGATCTGCCCTCATGCACTTTCGCTTTGCTTTAGATATTTGATGGATGTGTTTCTGTTTTCGTTGTGTGAGACTACAAAGACTAGTCTTGGAACCTAAACAACCAAACTGTGCTTTTTGTCTCATTATCTGAGACCCCATGCTTTGGAATAATGAGCTGAACTCAAATCAGTCTTGATCATGTTGTTGGCTTTGTGTGCATCACCACTGAAGCTCTTTGGACTGCATAAATGTGCTGCAACGAGCATGTACTGTAGTTTCACTGCAGACCTTTCTGTTATATGTAGCTATGTATGTTTGATTGATGATGACTGCAGTGCTGTGGGAGTCTTGGGAAAATTCCCTGTTTATTCTGCACTTTCTCCACAGCCAGCCCCGATCCGCAGGCAGTTTGATTTATACTGGCATCCACGATGCTTTACACCAGTGCTCTCCAACTGGGAGTGTGTTGGTCTCTCGCACTCAGCAAGCAAGTTTTTACATATAACCAGAGAAACGGCTTCTCAGATGTTGGTCCAAATTTTGCAGGGACACATTTTTAAAGCTTTTACACAGTTCTCTGCCCGCGCTCCCACGTCCAGCTGCTAATGGTTGTGCCGACCTGCAAAGAACATATCGAATTACGCAATAGGGGTCATCAGATGCTACTAATGAAAGCTTTAATCTATGCAAACCCTAATTAAAACCCTGTGGTTTGGCCTTTATTAAGAATGAGGGTAATTAAAACACTAATTGCCCTCAGGGTGCTATAAGCACTTTTCTGACACGTTTGAAACTAGGGCCCTCAGTTTAATTGAAATGATTTATTAAACACAGGCTGCATCTTTCTATATTTCTTTGGGAAGTGAGGGATTATAAATATTAAGTGTCATATTACAAAGACATTATTTATTTCCTTTATAAACTTGACTTAATACCTTTCATATAAATATTTGTGTGTGTGTGTGTGTGTGTGTGTGTGTTGGGTAGTGTCCAACATGCACAAATTAAAAATACTTCCTAAATAGTCTTTAATAAACAAGCCAAAATACCCTGGTCTACCCTAGAGATACTGGAACACACAGTTACACTAACAATAAGCGAAAAAGACAACTAAAAAACACGGGGCTATATATATATATATATATATATATATATATATATATATATATATATAGTGTTATATATATATATATAACACAAGCAATTAAACAAGACATAGGTGTAAATCATAGGTAACCATAGTAACAAACAAGGATCTAATAAGTAACAAAGCAAACAGAACTAGACTTTAATGAAGCACAAAAACAGAAACATGGAAATGGAAAGACAACTAAACCAAACATAACACTGACAAGTATAGTGTATGTATATACTGTATATTTCTATAAATGTATCTATATATTCCTCTCAATTTTTTCTCTGTTCCCCTTCTAGTCACTAATTTGAAACCTGCTCTAGATTACTTTTTTTTTTTTTGGTTGCCAGACACAGAACTAACTCCTCAAAAAAGATCTATAGAGCTCTAGGAAACCACACTGGGTGAGACCAGGTGAGCCAAAACACAACACAGGATGAGCCGAACAAAGTCTTTTGAGAAAGTTCCGCCAGAGCAGAATAGGATTGCTTCTGACAAGATAGGAAAATACAAAGAAAACAAGATGTAAGTGGGGAAAACAAAAAGAAAGGTCATGGTTAGTGTACTTGTCATCAAGCCACATTCTATTTCTGGCTCCAAGTCAACACAAGTGATTTTTCCCAGCCTTTCTCCTCAGATTTCTCACTGCTATGATTACTATATCTGTTAATAACATTTGTGATCCATCATGTATTGTTGGTTGCAACAAGACTTGTGTTATTAGCAGTGCACAGCGAGATACGGTTGCACTCAAACATATATTTAAGGATGACACCCTCATGTAATACACCCTCTTCTTGTTGTCTGAGTAATGGTAGGGTATTTCTGCTAGTGCTGGCTGTTAGCACTCTCCTAGAACTAATGAAAAATGCCCCATTTCATTTAAGGAAAGTGGCACCATAATAGGCCTTCATCCTAGAGAGTGCTTTTTCAGGTAAAGGGATGGTCTGCTGAAACACAAGAGCCTCTCATCATTAATTACACTAAAAGGGAGGCTGTGCCTTTAAAAAAGAAAAGTATGGCCATTTTAGTATGCACACGGGAACCCTGAATTTTTTTTTGTTTGAATGCACTTAAAATACAGGATTTTGCTGAAAAGCTCTTTTTGGTGCTTTCTTCAGTGATGTAAAAACTGTGTGAACCTTTTAAGTTTGAAGAGAGCGCTTTAGTGTGCCAAGTGTCAATATGTGTAGATGAAAGACTGGATTGTGAATGTTTCAGATTAAGTTCAGAGATGACGCTATGTTTGTTTCTCTTCCAAGGGGCTCGGGGAGGCTTCAGCGAGGGGGACGAGCATGGAGGGAGACTGCCTCAGCTGCATCAAGTACCTCATGTTTGTCTTCAACTTCCTCATCTTTGTGAGTATTTATCTGTCTGACTTTGATATGCACTTTTCATTTGATCTACCAGAGAAGTATAAAGGGAACGAGACATACTCATAGAAAAATGAATGCGAGAAACTGCAACGCAATGGAAGTCTTGGCTTTCAGTTAAACAGCCCATCACTTTTTTGAGAGTGTTTGTTGTCTGTAGATGGACGGCAAATTAATTCAGTTAGTTTAAGCTTGAAAAGTTTGACAGAATATCGTTTTTTATGTTTGAGCTCTCATATACTGTGCATACAGGACCGTTCAAAAGTTTAGGGTCAATTTTATTTTTAAAGACATACTTTTATTCAGCAAGGATGCATTAAATTGATTTTGACGTCACAAAATATGTCTATTTCAAATAAATGCTGTTATTTTGAACATTCTATCAGATTCCTGAAAAAATGTATCACAGTTTCCACACAAAAGCACAACTGTTTTCAAGATCAGCATATTAGAATGATTTCTGAAGGATCATGTGACACTAAAGACTGGAGTTATGATGCTGGAAATTCAGCTCGTGGCTTGATATTTTAAAGTTTATTATTCATAATAAGCACTCCTTTTAAAAGTATGCTTCTTTTTCACAAGTGTGAAATTTGAACTTTATATTCATTCAGTAGAATATTTTCCCCAACATTCATCCTGTAGACTGTTACGATTCACAGATTTATAGCAGAACAACTACTTGTTTAAGCATTTCAAAGCAACATAGGGAAGAGACAGAGCAAGAGAAAGGGGAAGAGACAGAAAGTGCTTCTTTGACCATCTATCTAGGTTGACGAGGTAAATGCCCACTGTGGGATTGGCATAGACAGAGAAAGATTTGGACTCATTTCGTTTGACTGAATTCAATATTTCCCCAACAGCGAGAATAATGTGATATACACACGTAAGTGCATCGCTAACAATAAAATATCTTGTTTTTGTTCAAATAAATGCTAATATAATTCTCTGAAATCCATTTAATATGCTAAAAACAGCTGCTCATATTTATTCAACCCTAAAAACTATTACAAAAGCAATTTAGTGATGCTGTCAAGCTGTTTATTGGATCTGTTTATGACAAAAATAGCTGCTGTGACAGGACTCCGCTTGACAGACACATTGCTAATGCCATCCATGAAAAGAATTCCAGGTTTGACTCACAGGAGAGAGAGAGAGAGACTGAGGAACATGTTTTTGTGTGAGGCTCTTATCTCAAAACCCACCACACACACACACACACACACACACACACACACACACACACACACAGACAGATGAGATGCTTAATCACCAGTCTGGTGTCTGCTCAAACCTTCATCTGTGTGTGTTTGTGAACGACGGGGTATCACTTTGACAGGTAGAGGATTGTGGGAAGCTGCAAAAGAAACGGCAGTGTTTCCCAGCCCCCACTCGGCTGTCTTTGACTCGCCTGTTAAAACTCCTTATGCTCCTCTATCCATTCACCTTCCCCCTCCTCCCGGGAAGTGTTCACTTTCAGTAGCCGTTTACTCAAAAATGATTTATTTTCAGCAGTAGAGCCCATTAGTTCTCTCTCTGCTCGGTGGCACATTAACCTTTGTGTTCACTTTACCAAGTAATGTGCGAACATCTCAGCAATTTGTGGTGCACAATAATTTTTCATATTTATCACGATCATTAATCCTGCACTGCAAAATAATCAGTTTTCCAGTTTAAAAAAAAGGTTGTTTTTTTTATTAGAGGATATTAAGTGGATATTATTGGACATTGGTTTCAGAGAATGTGTCTTGAATGTAAGAGTGTATTTTGTTTTGTGCCTTTGGTAGAATTGTTTTGCTGTTTTTAAGCATTTACTAAGAAACAAAATCCCAAAGATATGTTTTTCTGGATCCATACCATTGTAATACCATGCTTTTTGGGTATTTATGGTGAAAATACCATGGTATTCGTTGTGTATCAAAGTCATCATCATGTATAACTATCATGTAAATACTATGTATGGGACATGAATATGATTATAACAAAACAGTAAAAGGACTTTTTTTTTTTTTCTTATGAAACATTAAAGACGTCTTGAGCTGGAAGTTGCAGCCGACTTTACTTCAGTATAGTGATGTATTTTCCGGGTGAAACAGATTATTGAATGAGAAAAATAGAGGCCATGGTGGATTGTTTTTTCCCGCTGGGAATTGATTGGATATAGAACAGTTGGCATTCCATTCAGGCTGATTCAGAATGACAGTTGGATGGGATGTTCTATCCAAGCTGTCAAACTGATGTCATCAGAGAAGGAAGCCCATTCTAGAGGGGAAGGACATTTTCAGATTTTGATCAAAGATTACAAAGACAAAAATAAATAAATGAATTTGTGAATCAACTTGCACGGATGAATTGCTCACCACATCACATAAATAAGTACATTTTGATTTTGTGCCGACTTTAAGGCCAGTTACATTATTTTGTACAGTTTTGCTTAAGATTTTTAGTTTTTTTACAAGGTCTTTTATATTATTTAAGTAAAAAAATATTTGAAATCATACTATTTTGGGTTAAAAAAAAAGACCTACTGTGGCCAAAAACAGTTGGCTGGCCAGTGGGGAAGATGCAGAATGTCTGAGTTGTAATAAATTGTTTTCCGTAATTGGTAAGTCGTTGATTGCAGTGTGAAGGGAATGTGAAGTGGCCTCATGTTAACTGCTCCAATCACAATGAAGATTCATTTGAGATTCATATGCCTGGACCAACAATGGTTATTGAACTGAAGGTTTATCTATAGGTAAATGGATACTTCACCCAAAACTTAAAATTCTGTCAACATTTACTCATTCCAAACCTGTATGACTTTCTTTCTTCCGTGGAACACAAAAGAAGGTCATTTTGAAGAAGGTTGGTAACCAAACAGTTTTGGGTTCCATTGACTTCCATTGTATGGACAAAAAAAAAAAAAAAAACATTTCGAGACATTTTCATATTCAGGTCATACAGGTTTAGAACTACATGAGGGTGAGTAAATTATGACAGAATTTTTTTGCCTGAACTTTAAAATTTATTCCCAAAATGTTTTGATGGGTCAAACTATTTGCATATGGTGACAAATGTTGCCTTGTTACTGTTGCCCTTTTATCTATCCTAGGTAAACCTCACTTATTTTACTGTATATACTGAATAAGTGTATTATTATGCAAATGAGAAGTTTGTGTATGTATGTGTGTGTGAGTGGCAAAGTGAAAAATGACACAAACTTGACTGTGGTAATCTTAAGTGTCTTCTTTCTGTCTCCATCTCCTTAGCTGGGCGGCTCCTTCCTCCTTGGTGTCGGGGTGTGGGTGGTGGTGGACCCCACAGGTTTTCGGGAGATAGTGGCAGCCAACCCCCTTCTCTTCACAGGCGTCTACATCATCCTGGCCATGGGGGGCATGCTCTTCCTGCTGGGGTTCCTGGGCTGCTGCGGAGCCATACGAGAAAACAAGTGTCTGCTGCTTTTTGTAAGTCACAGTATATTTGAGAGGACAATATATTTCATTAACACTGAACCCATAAGGTTGGTGCCACTTACTGCAGGTTGAAATACAGTAGCAGAATCCGGTTGCCAGTCCTGTTTTATAGTGCTAAACACAGTTATCTTCGGTTAGGCTATGTTCACACTGTGAGTTTTTGGGATTGACAACCACATGTACTTACAGTTTCGAAATGTCCCCGTTCAAACAGCAACTCGAATACTGTCTGTATGAACATGCAACGGGAGTCAAGCCCGTATTCTCTTACCAGCAATCATAGCGACAGTGACCAAAGTAATATCAAAGATGGCGACGTCCATAAAACTGAAAAGTCATCACTTTTGAGTCCAATCGAGCAGCGTATTCATCTGTCACCGACAGCAGCGTTTATATCTGGATGACCCTAACACTGACTGTGTGACACAATCTTCTTCTCTCTGCAGTTCTTCATGCTGATCCTCATTATATTCCTGGCAGAGCTGGCGGCAGCCATTCTCGCCTTCGTCTTCCGGGAACATGTGAGTGACCATGTCCGTCATGTTGAGACAGATTTATGTTTTCAGTGTTGGTGTGCTGCTAATATCTCTGACATTGATTACAGCTGACCAGAGAATACTTTACTAAGGAACTAAAGAGGCACTACCAAGGCTACAACAACACTGATGTCTTCACATCAACGTGGAACGCCATTATGAACACAGTATGTCTTGTTTGTTCCTTAAACATCAACTGCTGTAGATCAGCGTTTACCAGATTTATTAATGAGCATATTTTAACTGGTATTTGCCCATCTGTGCTTCCCTCTAGTTTGACTGCTGTGGAGTGAACAGTCCAGAAGACTTCGAGGGCAGCATCTTTAGGTTTATAAACCCCGGTGAAGTGGTCCCCGAGGCCTGCTGCCGTAGGAATAGTCATCTTGGAGAAGTAGGCTTCAGTAACAGGGAGGAATGCCTGTCAGGCAGCATGCTGTACCGGAACAACAAGGTGAGCTCTCATACTACTGTATACGTCACATCCCTTCTGCCTGCTCTGAAGCTCATAGCTCAGATTTAACTAGAGCAGAAAAACAGGAAGAGGGGGAATAGTGTTACCACTCTCACTGCTGACTAGTGCTTTTCCATGTTCTCAGTGTCTGGGGAATGTGAGCGTGTGCGAGAGTTTCTGTGAAAGCGAGCAGGGAAAGAAAAACTTAAGTAATAGTCATTTAGATTTAAAAAGTTACTAGTGGACTTTAAGCTGAAGGTAATTTTTTATGTTCTGATTCTTGTGTTGTGGTCTTCAAAAAAAGGACAATTCAGTCATTTACTCACCTATAATAATAATAATATAATATAATAATAATAAACTTTATTTTATATAGCGCCTTTAAAAAGTATCTCAAAGCGCTTCACAAGAATACAAACATAAAACATACAATTAAACAAACTATGCATTTCTGACATAAAAACGAAATAAAATACAAAAAAAATAAAAACATTATGAAAATATAGGATTATTAATAATAATAATAATAATAAGACAATTATAAACAATTATGTAAAAGCTACCCTAAACAAATAAGTTTTAAGTGATGTTTTAAAAACACTAAGAGATTTGTCTTGCCTAATCTCAATAGGCAGGGAATTCCAAAGTTTTGGAGCATTCGACGAGAAGGCCCTATCACCCATGGTTTTTAGTCGGGTATGCGGAACAATTAAAAGGCCAGCTTCCAAAGAGCGGAGATCACGTGCTGGTGTGTAGGGTGTTAAAAGTTCAGTTAGATAATGAGGTGTCAGTCCATGCAAGGCCTTATAAGTAAGCATTAAGATTTTAAAATCAACACGGAATCTGACAGGGAGCCAGTGTAAAGATTCAAGTACTGGAGTAATATGGTCCCTTGTCCTGTTTCCAGATAGAATTCGAGCGGCAGAATTTTGTACCAACTGTAGTTTGTTTATGGTAGCTTTTGAAACCCCAGCCAACCTAGTTCCAAACCCACATGAGCAGTATCTATGAAATACATAATTTGATATTTTATAGACTCTGCAGACAGTTCATAGTGACAACAACTATTTAGTTTCAAAAGATGAAGAAAAAAAATCACTCTATAATATAATAGTCCATTTGACTCGTGTGCTGTATTACAAGTCATCTAGAGTCATCATCATTGTGTGAAGAACAGGCTAAAATTTAAATCAGTGTTCACTGATAATCCTCTCATTCAGTGAACTGTTCATTTCAGAAAATCACAACTGACCTGCTGCCAGTTGCAGAAACAGCCACACTAGATAGTAGATAATGAAATAATTTGACAAAATTGTATAAACTATGATGTTTTTCTTATGTGTGTATGTTTGGATCGGCAGGGCTGCTATTCAGCGGTTGTAGACTACTTTGAGATGTACATCTATGTTGCTGGTGCCCTGGCTATTGTTGTACTCACCATTGAGGTACAGTATTACATTATGTCCGTTTCATTGATATTATCTCAGAGAATTAGGGTAAAACTGTTGCAGATGGGACAGATCTTGAAGGAATGGCCACAGTTAGATGAGTTTGAGTTGAACAGGAGAGACAGTCCTTTAGACTGAATGGCTGCTGCCCTCATGTGGTAATGTGCTGGAGGTAGACAACTAGAAATCATCATTCTGTGTACGATACAAATTTAAAAGAACCATATTAATTTAGCAGAAAAGCCAAATGTTTTTTAACGTGAGGGGCTCAAAGTAATTTTGCATGCTTTGAATCAAGCTGTCCCTTAAGATTTAATCTGTCAAGCAAAACTGTTTAAATAATTGTTTGTTTACTTTCCTATGAATGTACATAAGAGGTTTGTGTTTCTTGTCTCAACAGCTTTTTGCCATGGTGTTTGCCATGTGTCTGTTCAGGGGAATCCAATAGATCAAGTTCACCGAAAGACTTTTTAAAAAAGGAAAACACCTCAAAAGAAAACTGAACCACTTTTCAAAGAATGTTTTATTCCATTTTATGTCTCTAAAATTAAGGAACAAAAAAAACAAAACAAAAAAAAGATTAATTGACCTGTACTTCACAGCTGGACCTTTGAGGTACAAGGTAACAAAAATAAAACATTGATAAAAAAAAAAGAACATTCTTTGAATACTGAGATGATTTAATGGGCTTTTTGTCCGAAAGCCCATGTGTAATTTTGACCAGGTGTTTAATAGACCAGATAAAGCCTGAAAAACAGATGAAGAAGGTGCTGCACTGATTTTGGATGAAGAATATTTATACTGAGTAATGCTGGCTTGTTTGTATAGGCATTTGTGCTTTTAGTAAAAAAAAAAAAAAATTAAAAAAAACCTTTCCTCTCACCAAAACATTACCACAGTCATTGAATGCAAGCTTTCACAAGCACATTATATTAGTGTTGTATAGTTATGTGAATTTCCATTTTTATCTATTCCTGTTTGAGTGCTGGAAGTGTGTGTGTGTGTGTGTGTGTGTGTGTGTGTGTGTGTGTGTGTGTGTGTGTGTGTGTGTGTGTGTGTGTGTGTGTGTGTGTGTGTGTGTGTGTGTGTGTGTGTGTGTGTGTGTGTGTGTGTGTGTGTGCGCGTGTGTACCTCTCCCCTGCTTGAAGACCAGCATTTTTTTTTTTTTTTTGGTATTGTGATGTTTATTGCAATAGTAATTTTATGTGATTTTAGCTGAAATTGATGTGTATGCATTTGTATTGAAGACTAACATTAAAGGAATCTCTGATGAACCTTCTGTGCAGATTATTTTCTTAACTAAAACTTAAACTTGGACTCCCAAAGGTCCGATTTATTTAACGGTTTCCACAACCAAAGAAAAAATAAATAAATGTGTTATTACTGTAGCATGTACATACATCATGAAACATTAAAAAAAAGAGATTTTTTGACCTGCCACAACATACCAACAAGATGACATGAATTCTTAATTTTTTGAGTATGTATTTGTTTTAAACTTAATTGCAGTCTAAAAAGAAATTGGGTAACATGGCACATAATACAGTGGCTGGGTGAGACCAACAAAAAATACTCACCCTTCCCTAATGCATACAGAAGGCTATGCATCTACGAAATATGCAACCGAAAATTCTCGGGACAGCAGCATTTGTCCAAATTTCAATCTTAACCGTTCTATTTCATCAGAAACAATCTTAAAACAGGGCTTTAAGTGTAAAATACCGAACTTGTCCTTTAAGAGTGCAAGTTGCAACTTTTATTAAAGGTGCATTGTGTAATATCTCTGAGGATCTATTGACAAAAATGCAATATAAGATCCATAACTATGTTTTCAGTGGTGTATAAAGACCTTCCATAATGAACCGTTATGTTTTTATTAGTTTGCCATTTTATTTTGTTTGTCTTTTGGCCCCTTAGTGCCAATTGGGCATCGTTTAAATTCCACGGCCTACCTGAGCATTGTTTCTGACCATGTCCATCCCTTTATGGCCACCATGTACCCATCCTCTGATGGCTACTTCCAGCAGGATAATGCACCATGTCACAAAGCTCGAATCATTTCAAATTGGTTTCTTTAACATGACAATGAGTTCACTGTACTAAAAAATCCCACAAATCTCCATCAACTGCAAGATGCTATCCTATCAATATGGGCCAACATTTCTAAAGAATGCTTTCAGCACCTTGTTGAATCAATGCCACGTAGAATTAAGGCAGTTCTGAAGGCGAAAGGGGGTCAAACACATTATTAGTATGGTGTTCCTAATAATCCTTTAGGTGAGTGTAAATAAAGGTGACTTGACATAATGAACCGTTATGTTTTTATTACCTTAGAATGAGACATTTATATCTCCATAACCACGGGCTCCCCTTTCTATGGAGGTCGACATATTGTGTCGTCATGTTTCTACCGTAGCCGACAGCGAACGCACAGCGCTACAGAGCGCGTTTCGTCACTACCTTGAAAAAGAAGTTTTCAGTGGTGTATAAAGACCTTACTTAATGAACCGTTATATTTGTATTACCAGAGAATGTCTAATATGGGGAGAAGTTTCACTCTCAGTAAACTTCCGGGTTCTGAACTGGTTGCAGTTCCACTCTGGTTCCATATGAGGGCGCTCACAGGACGAGTGCAGAATGAATGGAGATATACCCCTAAAAATCAACTTTTCTCAGGATATAATTTTTTGTCTAGTAATTTGAATGTTGTTTTCGAAAGGAGATGCAAAGAAATTACAGATTACTGGGTGTTAGATTTTTTTAGAGTCACTTATTTGCTTTAAAAAGTCTTTTAAAATGTCAATGGCGTCATACACATCGTACGACCATAGATACTGCTTTACGGCAATCCTTCAGTCACTTTTGTGCTTTCACGATCTGCACTTTCTTTTCTCTCGAGGCATCGACAACACAGCTGACACAGGTAAATACACATGCTAGAAGAGTTAAGTCCGCCTTAATATTCTGGTCCTGCTTCGGATGCCACGATGCCATCAGGCGGGTGTCTGGTCGTAATCATTCCTTCACTGACCAATCAGCGTCCATTAGCAGAATGCTAGCGTGTTATGGGCAACAACAATTCAACCTGTAAGAAATCAAAAGGACATAAGTACTCGTTCATTCAACTTTCGACCTATAACCCATGTTGAACTTGCAAAACCTACATTCAAATCTGAGATTTCTCAATGGCATTCGGGTGAAAGAGACAAATTTAGCCGTCTAGCCCCATAGACTCCCATTCATTTTGCACTCGGACGATCGCCACCCAGTGGAACTCTGGTGGAACTACAACCAAAATTCGGGACAATTGGGCTTAATAGGGAGTGGCCAGGCTTTCCGTAGACGGGCTTTGGTATTACCTTAGAATGTGCAGTTTCTATCTACATACACCGCGGATCCTCTTACATTAAAATGCGCCGACATGTTTCTACAGGAGCCCTAAATGGACAAACGTGTTTCGTTACAATGTTGCTCTTCGTGCAAGGAAGCAAGCTTAGTTCAGCGAATAAAACACTGTCACAATGATGAACGCAATAACATAGTTTTACTGAATAATTAAGTAAACATAATTTCTTAATTTATCCTTGTAAAGAAACCTCATTGCTGAACTGGCTACTCTCTGCTGTCTCAGACGATGACATTTTCCTGTCGGCCACCGTAACTTTTGTTGGTTGCAATTCGTAACCTCACCACTAGATGCCGCAAAAAACACACACTGCACCTTTAAGAGTAGAGTTAACCCATACCTGTTCCAATTAAGTGAACAGGCAACATTAAGACAAATGTCTTTAGTATTTCAGTGTTGGAGTGATTGACAGTTTAGCCTAGAGAGCGGGAGTAAGTTTAAATGTTTCCAGCCATTTTAATATTTATGCAAAAACAACTACATGTGAGGACTAAGTTACAGTTTTTTTTTAATTGCTTGTAGACCACTATTTTCACAGGTAAGTGGTGTATTTTAAAACTCTTAGTACAAAACTGATAACACTTGTTGCAGATAATCAGTCAGTCAAAACATGCCATTGTACTTGCATTAGGGTTGTGCATGTTTTGAAATCTGACTGAGTTTTCTGAGACAAAAAAACAAAACAATTAGGCTATAATATCTTCTCTGCTAGGTTGTGGCAAACGGGTTAAAAACACATGGTTAACACTTCAATAGAATTGTAATAAAATTCTGTGTAGATACAGCACAGGTTTGTTGGTTTAGTAAACTTAAATTTGCTGAGGAAATGTCTGCTGCCCTCATGTGGCTGTGAGATGAATTAATTATAGGATCAGGTACGGTTAGCAAAGCCTTTAAAATAAAATAAATGATAAAGGATATAGAACTTGTAATATGATCAAACTTGTTATAAATAGAATATAGATAAGTTTAGATTTCTATTGAGAGAGCATAGATCATAAAGAAAATTCGGCATAATTTTCCTTGAAAGCAAATGTTTCTATTCGCATGGGGATTCTTACAGCATGCTTTAAAATATACATACATACATACACACACACACACACACACACAAAAAAATCTTCATATATTTATAATCATCATCTCATAAACATCAGATGCTCCTGGTGGGTGTATTATGATGAGATATCTTCAGCCAATCATCTAAACAAATAGAAACTTAAAGGGATAGTTCACCCAAAAATGAAAATATATCTCATTGCACCCTTAAGTCACCAAGTCGTGATCATTAACACTGACCACTGGAAATCATACAGGTTTTCAATGATGTGAGGGTAAGACACACACACACACACACACACACACACACACACACACACACACACGCACGCACTGTACATTGTGTTTTCTTGTTTTACTGGGACTTTTCATAGACATAATGATTTTTATACTGTACAAACTGTATATTCTACCCCCTTAACCCTACCCATCACAGAAAACTTTCTGCATGTTGCATTTCTACATTTTCAACAAAAAAAAACATCACTTAGTGTGATTTATAAGCTGTTTTCCTTAAAAATGCCCCCACAAAGATGCTAATATGGACATTTTGTCCATAATGTAGTGTTTACCAGGACCACACAAACAAACAAACAAACAAACAATGAAGGCAGGTCATAGAAATGTAAATAGTATTTCTTAAAAAAAGAAAAGATTTGTTACACCTTTTGCAACATCTTGAAAAGTTTTTGAAAGTAAGAAATTGGCAGCTTTTCACGGCCTAATAGTTTGACTATGAAACACTATGAACAGTGTGTGTATGTGCAAGGAAGATTTAAATGTGATCTGGTGGATTAAACAGCCAAGAAAGTGTGTTTTCCAGGTATAGAACCTGCCTGACATATTTTACAGAGTTTTTTAATGCAGTGCTTTTCTCCATTCTATCACCTACACTTTTTCTTAAGTTGTAAACTCCTTTATCTTTGTCTGCGTTTGGTTTTCTGTTTGTGCGTGTGAGATGGAGAGAGTTTAGCAAAGCCCAAGGGACTGAAATTCTGCCAGAAATGTAAGAAAAGCGAAGGGATCGGACCGTTCAGCGAGTGAGAAAGTAAAATGGGTTGTGCGAGTGCCAGACATCTTCCCTGATGGATTTATTTGGGAGAGATCCAGGCTCATCTGGAAGGCTGTCAGGTCCCAGTGGAGGTTTTATTGGGTGACAAGCTTTGTGTTGGCTGTCTCCTTACAGCTCTGAATGCAGACCAAAACTGTTGCTCAACGCAGTAGAAGACAAAGTTTGCTCCTTATTCCTGTGAAATATGCTGAACTCTGGCACTCAGCCTGTGAAATGCTCATTTTATGTAGTGCATCCATTTTATCCATGTTTTTTTTTTATAACAATTTTTAAGAATGGAGTGAGGGACCACTGGCCTTTTCATGCTTTAAACACGACAAATAAACAAAATGATTACAATCTATCAAATTTTTGTCTGTCTGTTAAATTTCAATAGGCATCCTTGCCAATACATGCAGGCACAAATTTCCATGTGCAGTGTCTTGAATTCCTCTATAAATATAATGGATTCAAATAGGATTGGAAAGCAAGTTGAAACTGTCTGGAATTATGTCTAATATTTGCTGAATGTAAATCATTCTTCCTCTACTCACACCCTTTCCTTGGTTTAGCTTCTTTTTTCTTTTTTTAGCCATGTGAAACGTTTATTGAAATCCATGCATTCCAATGATTAACTGTATTTGTAGGTGTTAGCCTATATTATACAGAAACAATTTGTCATAAGCTCACACTGCTCGAAAAGGGATGATTTGAAATGACAATAGTATTCTATTTTGTCTACAACACTTTTTGAGTTTATTTTATTCTTTGAGAAGATAGTTTGCATTTTAAAGTAGGTGTGTTTGTAACAGCTTTAAATGTGTTTAGTTGGTTGCAAGTGATCCCATAATCATTTTAATTCAGATATAGACACTATTATACAGAAACACCATGGATAAAATGCTTTGTATTTTACAACAGCTTGTTATTGCCTGAATTTCATGAGACACATACAGTATAAACGTGTGCAGTATTCTCAGCACAGAATTTAATGATCATTTTTACAAAAGAAAATTAGTTATGTTATCAAGAATAACAATCAAACCAGCAAAACTATATCACTCATTAAATCCAAACACACATAGTAAGCAAATCACCATATTATTAAAAGTGCATGCTGTACAAACGCAAAGAACTGATGATAATATATTGTAACTGCATGTCTCAGTAGTATTTAAACTGAGGAAGTAAGAGGAGCAAGAAAAAAACAGTTATGCCCTCTCTGAATATAAAACACACAATGACCTCCCTCCGTTACATTCTGTCTCCAACATTTAGAAGTGGAAAGACACAGTGAGTTTTGAACGACGCTCTAGCTAATCTCAATCAGGAAGTCTGTATAGTGCATTTTTACAGAATGAGATTTCTTCATAATCGATTTAATATACTCTGCTATCTTACGTCAACTGACGGTTTTCATTTAGATGTTTAAACATGGTCTCATAAAATGGGACTAAAGGCCCATTCACACTAAGAATGATAACTATAACGATATAGCGTTCTGAGCAGAATTAGCACTAATTCTAAGCGCGCTGCAGTTTTGTCGTCTGCCACTTTAAATGCTCGAGCTCTTTAAAGCAGGATGGATTCTGATTGGCTGTTTTTATCGTTCATCAGCTGGGGGGAAAATTGTTCTGAAAGTGATTCTAACGTTATCGGGTCTCTGTGCTGTTATCGTAGTTGTGGTCATTATAGTTGGGGTCTAAACTCTGCAATTCTTTTATGTTTAGTTTTAGAACAATATCTTTTGTTGTCGTTAAAGTTATCGTCCTTGAGGCGAACGGGCCTTAAAGTGATAGTTCACCCAAAAAAATGAGAATTCTGTCATTAATTACTCATCCTCATGTCGCTCCAGACCTGTAAGACATTCATTCATCTTCAGAACACAAATAATGATCTTTTTAAGAAATCGGAGGGTTTTCTGTCCCTCCATTGACAGATACCCAACTACCATTTTGAGGCATCAAAAAGTTAATAAAGAGATCATAAAACTAATCCATATGAATTGAGCGGTTTAGTCCACATTTTTTGCTTTATATGATGAACCGAATCATTTTAGAATTTTATTTACATTAGTTTTACGATCAACATGAGGATGAGCAATTAAAGACAGAATTTTCATTTTTGGGTGAACTATCCCTTTAGGAGATCAATTCAGTCATTGAATTTACCTTTCTCAAAAACAACAAAAAATACTTGAGTTTGCAGCACATTACTGGCTAAGAACCCTAATGGCAACAAAACTCTCTTCTTCATCCTTCACGATAACCAGAGTTCCGTGTTGAAAAGAAGCAGAGGTTTTGGGTGATGACCTTCCCTGAAGCGGGAGAAACTAGATCTTTTGCTGGTGCAAAGGAACTGATGGAGCCAGGAAATTAATGAAGTTAGGCTTATGTTCCAACATATAGAGCTGCGTCCCGTTAACCCAAAACAAACAAAACATTCCACCATTTATCTGGAAACAATGTCCTATTACCTCTGGTTTAGAGAATGTGGCTGTGATAAAAAGGGAGTATTTCTGGAGCTTGAGCTGGACAGAATCAGCCGTTTGGCATAGCAAAGATGAAGAGGACCAAACCTGGTACTTCATTGGCTAATATAGAATGGCTCTCACACCTTATGGATCTATTGGATGGAAGCACTTGTTCTGAATTCTGCTCAATTCTGACTGAATGGTTTAAGCCTAGTGCATAATAACTGATGCTTTCTTATTTTATTTAAATTTAATTTAATTTTGTTTTAAAATAGTGCATACTGATTTTTTTTTCAATGGTGATACATGGGAAGTCAGTATATATTTTGTATTTACTTATATATTTTTCAGTATATACAGTCTCTATTTTGAAACTGGGTTTCCACACATTCAAACTCCCACTGCACATCCACTTCCTCCAAAAATTCAAAATGAAATCTCCAAGTGTTTTAAAGCTTCGAGCCCCCATTTGTCATGTTCATATTGGCTCCAGATGGCATTACTTTCACCTCATTAGTGCTGACAGCTTAGGGCTGAGGTTGTCTGGTCTTCTGTGTCCCAGATGAAGGCATCATGTGGCCCATGTGATCGCGGCACTGTGCTCTTTCGCCTTCATGCGCAAGCTGGCGATGCTGGAGGATTTGCGATCCGGTTCGACGCTGAGATCAAAACCATTCATGGTTACACCCATTCCAGAGTTGCCAAAAAGACTGCCCATGTGTGTCTGTCCCATGTTCCCACCAGGGCTTGGCATACCGAGGAAATCAGTCACGCCACTAGCGGAGTGAGGGTGAGGGCTCATGCAGGACGATACAGAATCACAAGGAACCACACAGCCAGGAACTGGAGAGGCTGCACTGCTGCCACTTAGCCAAGATGGGTTCTGAATCTAAAGAAAAAAACAAAAGAAAAACACATATGTATCCCCAGTCCTACATTACATTAAGTGTCTACTATGTACTAACATTTAAATAGATCATTTGATACAATGCACTTATTGTGTAGGCTACATGCATGTTTTACACTGTACTAATATTAAACAAAAACAGGTCACAAAGTAATTACTCAATAGAAGTACCTTCTCAAAGAGAATGCATTTTCAGACGCAGCCTCCATCTTTATGAATCATTCACTCCACCGATATTTTAAAAAACATTGATTCATTGTGTTGGATAATGCTTTTCTTTGTTTGGATTTTCTTTGGTGCAAAAACTAACTGTAAATATTGTGTCTATAATGTAAGTCTTTTTCGTTAAACTGCTGTGTAAAAGCAATTGCAATCATGTTGTTGGTGTAAGATCAGCACAGCTGTGTTTTGGATAAATAAGTCTTAGTATATGAATAAAAATCTACTGTATGATTGGTAGTACAGATTTTCCTTTTACCTGTGCATAATTTTCTGGTCGTGTAAGAAGAGGAAGCTCATAGGCCGTTGAGAAGTGCGTCCGAACCTGCTGCATCTGACCAAAGCGCTCTCTCTTTCTCCATTTGGCACGGCGATTCTGAAACCACACCTGTAGGAAATAAACCAAATATCTGATTTATCTCTCTGAAATATCTCTCTGCAAAATCCCAAGATTTGGAGTGAATACAGGTACAGGTTTTCTTCTGTAAAATCTTCATGCTATTTCTAAATTGGAACTATAAATACAAATCCTCAATGCAGTTTAAACACAGACCATTATTGCTGAAAATGTACAGAGAGCTGGATTTCTCCCTGTGTAGTGACTGAACTGAGCCCATGCCAAAGCATAAATCGTGAGAAAGCACATGAAAGCACTGCACGGTTCCTGAGCTGATGTCTTTAATGTGCACTGTTTCTGTATGAATCTGAACTCTCTGCCAGCACAGGTTGGAGCTCTGCACTTCTCAGTCTGTCTCCTGTCAGCCTCGCTCATGTCTGGAGCAGGTCCACCTCATCAATCACAATGAGACCAGTTCTGATCCTTTGTTAGTGCGCTACCATACAAACCAACAACCCCAAACCACAGCTGCGTGCTGGCAGACCTAAACATGTGGTTTGATATTTTATGATTTGTAAATACGTTGTGTAATTGGTTTAGAATTCAGTTTGTTGCTTGATTGTTTTTTCAAATTTTACCGGATACAATGTTTTATTCTGTTGTTGCAGAAGACATTTTGACATTTACCTCATCTCATTCATTACTGACTTGTAATCTGCAAAGTCAAGTCTGCAACAGACATGCACATGTTCAAATGAGACATTCCTAGTATTTATATTATAGATGTTTGTTTTTTCAATATGATCCTGTCAAGTTTCTTACTCAGACATTCCCATCACTTCACAGTATACGACAGAGAATGTTTCTTCACAAATGACAAAAAACACACATTTTTTAAATGTCAGTTAAAAAAGTCTCTGAGATGTTCAGATTTGTGTTGACCACAATCACCACTGGACAAAACAAATAAGCTACTCATGGATTTGTCTCTGGTGTGTAATTTATTAAGAAAGAAGCACCAAAGAGCCCCAGACATATTATGGAAGGGTAATATGGAGCACTGGGTTCACATGAATGGGGAACCTTAAAAAGGTACAAAAGATAAAATGCATTTCAGCTTATCTTTATTTGAGTTACAAAATATGTTGCTTGAATTAGCTTAAATTGTCCTATAGAGACCAATTGTATACAAAGTAATTTGATCGTTCAGGCCGATGTCATGGCCTGCTCCTGACCTCCAAGTGCCATTATGATCATGTCATCCGTTTTGAGAATCTTTGTCATTTAATCCCTGTCTCTTTGGACGTTTATATTGTTTTTCCTTGGTCTACGAAATTAAGAGTAATCAGAGATAATGACCAATGATTAATGAGCCGAGCAGCATCTGTATTCTTAGTTCATGTTGTACCTCTTTCCTCTACAAGGGTGGACATTTTTTGAAGATAAATTAAAGGACAATGTGCACGGTAAATGCTATTTTACAATAACTTTTTCGCCGCCAGCCTTTTTGTTCATTCTCACAAAACTTTCCTGGCTCCCAGAATGTTTTGTTGTATGAATATCTGAACATGCAATATGTCAAAAGAAAGAACAGAGGCTCTTCTTTTAAACAAAAAAAAAAAAAAAAAAAAAAAAAAAAGTTTTATTCTAGCTTCATGCATTCTTTTTTTGAAAAACACTTTCTCAAAAAAAAAAAAAATTCTCAAAGACTACCATGTGCGAAAGCAAAGCTTTGTTTGTGCTTTTTTTGCATGTGTTTTGATCAGGAGATTCTGTACTCTTCCAGAAGATGCGTAATATCGCCCCCTACCGTATAACAGTGAAAACACTGAAAGCCGGAACATTCTGTCAATGGCGGGGAAAGAGTTAAACGTTTAGGGCACGTTTACACAACAATATACTAAAAAAGGAAAAGTTTTTTCTTTGCATTTTACGCATGCAGACAACAACATTGTCAAAACAATCTCCGTTCACACGGATCTACAAAAAAAACACTGCATCATTCATGCCAGGCCAGTAGTTGGCGATGTCACTTTGTAAACTAGACGCCAACAGACTGAACATGTATGCATGTGCATGACCTCACAGTTTTCACAAATCCACGTTTCTGTGGTTTACACAGAGATGATAACCGTATTGTTTTCAAAAACTTGCACTTTGAAACCCATTTTCAAAAGTTTGCTTTTTTTTTGCCATTTTCAAAAGTTTCCCCCAAAACGCCGTTGTCCTGTAAAATTAATGACCAAAACGCACACATTTTTTCCCGTTTTTAGTTGGAAACATTATCGTGTAAACAGCCCCTAAGTTTAATAACTAATCTATTAAAATTATAGGCATTCAATTATAGACAAAAATAAGTATTCGTAACTATTTTACATTTTGGCGAATTGGTGGCTAATTCATATGTTTTCGTACATAATTGCGACATTTTATCTCACAATTCAGACTTTATTTTTCACAATTCCAAAATTATATATCTCACAATTTTGACTTTTTTCAGAATTGCCCATTTATTTCCCGCAAATGTGGGTTTATATTTAGCACTTTTGATTTAACATCTTACAATTCCGACTTTTTTCTCAGAATTCTGAGTTTACGTCTTCTGCATCTTTCTGTTTTTTTTTTGTCCCATCATTCTCTGATACAAACTTTCTCCTTTGCTCTTTCTTTTCTTCAAACTCAAATTCTGAAGGGAGGATGTTATAAAGTGAAAGAGGAGAATGTTCAGGCTGGAGTTTGTTTACATTTCATGTTTAATTTCCTGACGCCTAAGCCCCCCGGCTCTCCAGAGCTGCCCCCTCTGACCTCTCAGAGACCCACAGACGAGAGCAGGGGACCTATGTGCACATCCACACACACACACACACACACACACACACACACACACACACACACACACACACACACACACACACACACACACACACACACACACACACACACACACACACACACACACACACTCTTAGGACACTCATAATGCATAAGTGTGTCACTACACATATGCGCTCACATAAGGTTTTGAGATACCAAAATATATTCCAAAATGTATGTTGCAAGTATGTCTTGACCCGAGGACTAAAACTATAGGATATGATGTCATCCAAAACATCCTCTATTACAGTGTGTTGAGGGAAAAACTCCTGTTTGAAAGAGAGAGCAGAGCAACAGCGCTGGGGAGGAAAGCGATCATCACAATTGCGTATGTCTGTAGGTATGTTTTTGAAAAACGGGTCGAACCCTGTAGTCTCTCAACAGAGTCTGCACTGTGTTGTCAGCCTACAGGGGTAATTAGACTCATCTGTGTGTGACTCAGAACGAGAACGAATGCAGTTACTCCACTGTACCCTCAGAACATGGCCAGCTTCCTGACGATACCTCATTCTCTGCGTGGAAATTATGGCATCTCAAACTGTGTTTTCTTCAACTGCCAGAGAACGTGTGTGTTTTTTCTCCCTAACTATTCTTAACATCCTTAAACACTGTGGTGAAGAGAGGTACATTAAACATGACTAGAAGTTTCGAAAAAAAAATGTGTGGGTCCAACTTCTCTGTCATGATGTGAGAATTGAGATCTGTGTTATGCACAGCAGAGACTATTGTTCTTTTTAGCAGAGCAGAATCTATAGACTTGGGGGGGAAACCTGTGGAATAGATTTAAAAATGGGCAAATTTATTAAAGTGATAGTTCACACTAAAAGGAAAATTCTGTCATTAATTACTCACCCCCGTGTCAAACAAATAAGACGTTCGTTCATCTTCAGAACACAAATGAAGATCTTTGTGATGATATCTGAGGGTTTTCTGTTCCTCCATTGACAGCTACACAACTACCACTTTGATGCTTTAAAAAGTTCATAAAGAGATCGTAAAACTAATCCATATGAATTGAGCAGTTTAGTCCAAATGATCATATACATGTGTGAATAAAAGCCTAAATTCAATCTGTTCATATAAAGCGAGCGATTGTGTCTTTTGACAAGATGGTCTTCATTTGTGTTTAGAAAATAAACGAAAGTCTTATGTGTTTGGAACGACATGAGGGTGAGTAATTAATAACAGAATTATTATTTTTGGGAGAACTAACTCTTTAAATGGAGCTACTAGTAAATACACCCTATTGATTTAAAGAGAATTTTACCAAATAATATTATTAATAATAATAATTATAATTTTACTATACCACCAATAGCTACTACTACTAATAATAAAAAATAATAAATATTAAACTATAAAGTATTATCCATCCAACCATTCTTCAAACCGTTTGTAGGGTCATAGGGAGCCTATAAAATATTAATAAAAGTGTAAAATATAATTTCAATATATCATTGTATGATTTTATATAATGTCATAGGCTATATTAATCATTGTGGTAATATTTGAAAATAATAATAACAACAACAACATTTCAATATTATACTATTAAACATATGAACTAATTTTGAATATAATATTGTATCATTTTATATAATATATTAATACATATATTAAAAAAAGTGATCATTTTATTAATCAAAGTTGTAGTTTTACAAACTGAAGAATGGGGTACGTTTACACAACAACGATGTACTAAAAACGGAAAAGTTTTTCCTTTGTGTTTTTCACACGGGAAACACCGTTGTCAAAACAATCCCGTTCACAAGGATCCGCAAAAATGACTAAACGCTGTATTCTGCTGTCAGGCCAGTAGTTGGCCATGTCACTTTGTACAGAAACATAATACACATAATACACATGCGCATGACACATTTTCACAAGTTCACGTATTTGTAGTTCCCTTTCGTTGTCACTCCGAGTTACGTCGGATGACGACGAATGGGGTTTCGCAACACCAGTTTATGTTTTCGCTTCGGAGCCAAGTGTATTCTTCTCTCCACAAGCCATCTCTGAATTGTCAGCTTTACAAACGAGTACCTCGAGTGTTGGTGTGACGGCGATCTACGGCGAGCGCGTGCTTCTTGCTGATCTGTTGCAGTGGTCTGCCAGTCGGTGCGTGTCTCCCCGGGTGCTTCAACACTTGAGTTTTCTCTCACTAAAAGAGCTTGCACGCGGCATGTCTTTTTAAAGACGGCTCGCCCGTGCATTTAAAAAAAAAAAAAAAAAAAAATGAATGGTGCGGCAGCTTGGTATCGGACTCTGATGGGCACGAGCGTTGTCTAGTATGTTTGGGCTTGATCATGCTAGAGCAGCGCTCGTGGATGACTCATGTTTTCTCCATGGAAACATGATCATCGCGTCATTAAGGTCGAGACTCGGTGAACTCACATGAGTGAGAGTCCCCTCATCCACCCCCCGATCTTCGGCTGGTGGCCAGGGTGACCTGAGGGTTTCGGTCTGGAACAAGGCGCCGACTATGTGTCCGCGACCCCAGCCCCCCTCTTCAATGACGGTGCCCGCTAGTGAACAGGTGATTCCCACGGGTCTACCCTCTGGTGGCCCGTGTGTTTCATTTGAAGCTACAGAGGATGATATTATGTTTGTAGCAGCTTCACTAGGTGGGTTTGATTTTCCTGGAAGTGACGACTCGTTGAGTCTGATCCGGAGATGACGGCCATGCTTTCCCGGGACGATTGGTTTTTGGGTGAGGCCGCCGACCCTCGTCCACGGCAAACCCCTATACCGTTCTTCCCGGACGTGCATGATGAGATCAGGGGCCATTCGCTGATCTCATCCGCCTTTCCTCCCCTCGATGGGGCCGCTGCCCGTGGGTACACTGGGGTTCCCCCGGCTGAACGCTCTGTTGCGATGCTATGTGTCCTCAGAGTGCTTCTTCTTGGCGCAATCCTAAGCACCCGTCCGTGGCCTGTAGTTTTTCGTCTACGCTTGTGGCGAGATCCTATAGCGCCACGGGACTGGCGGCCGCCTCACTGCGTGCCATGGTCATTCTGCTGGTCTACCTGACCCAGATGCTCATGGACCTGCACGAGGGCGGGACTGACCCAGGGCTCTTCACTGAGCTGCGCGCCGCCACTAACCTTGCTCTCCGAGCGACGAAAGTGGCCGTACGCTCCCTGGGTCAGGTGATGCTCACCATTCGGTGGCCGTACCTGTTTGATGTGCTGGATGTCACGCGGACCCGTCTGTCCGACATTCCCATATCCCAGGTCGGCCTCTTCGGCGGTGCGGTTAAGGGCTGGCCCAACAGCTCTCAGCCGTCCATGAGCAGACTGACGTTGATTCTGTCCCGACGGCCCCGCCGTCCGCTCAGATCCCTCGGTCTGCCCACCGCCAAGGGCGCCCTCCCGCGGCTCCCACCCTGCCCGTTCACCCGGGCCGGCTCTGGGGGCCGCGGGCGGACGCCACAGCCCTCTCTAGCCCCGCCCCCCGCTACACGCCGGGTTAAGCGGCGCTCCTGAGACGGGCTCCTCGGGGATGGAGCAGGTTGAGGTCGACTCTGTCCCGACGGCCCCGCCGTCCGCTCAGGTCCCTCGGTCTGCCCACCGCCGAGGGCGCCCCCCCGCGGCTCCCACCCCGCCCGTTCACCCGGGCCGGCTCTGGAGGCCGCGGCCGGACGCCACAGCCCTCTCCAGCCCCGCCCCCCGCTACGCGCCGGGTTAGGTGGCGCTCTTGAGAGGGGCTCCTCAGAGATGGGACTAAGTTCTTTCCAGGAGTTGGGAGCAGGACCACTCCTTACCCCGGTGGAGGGCCAGGGAAGAATCCTTATTCGCAAAGAACTGACTCTCCCGTCTCTGAGCACACAGAGTTCTCGGACGACACAGAGCGCCGCCCTCTAGCCGTGCTCTCCTCGTCCCCCTCTGTCCCAGAGGTGGTTGACACGGCGTGCCGTCCACGGACCACTTCGCCCCTGTCCCCCTCTGTCGCCAGACCCCTGGCAGAGCAGGCCCCCGCGGGACGACCAGCCTGGTCCTCCCCTGGCCCCCTCTGCCAGGGCGCGGTTGCTAACTGTGCCCCCACACCGGGGCGCTATGCCGTCCACGTCTGGGCCAGTTACTCCGCTTCGCTGCCCCTCCGGGGGGACGCCTGTCGTCGCGTGATCCCGCCGGTTCAGTTCCTGGGAGCCTGGCTGGAGCTTCCCCGTCTGTCCCGCTGGATCGCGCGTTCCGTCAGGCTCGGCTTGCGATTCAGTTCGCACAGTCTCCTCCCCGCTTCAGGGGAGTCCGCTCCTCTTTGGTCGGTGGCAATGCCCCCGTCATGAGAGCAGAGATTGCCACCCTGCTGGCGAAGGGTGCAATCGAGACTGTCCCTCCAGCCGAGATGAGGTCCGGGTTCTACAGCCTCTACTTCATTGTCCCCAAGAAAACCGGTGGGTTGATGCGCGTGCTGAACCGCTCCCTTCACAGGCTGCCGTTCAAGATGCTCACCGCCAAACGCGTTCTCGAATGCGTGCGGCCCCAGGATTGGTTTGCAGCGATCGACCTGAAGGACGCCTACTTTCATGTCTCCATTCTTCCTCGACACAGACCGTTCCTACGGTTTGCTTTCGAGGGGCAGGCATACCAGTACGCGGTTCTCCCTTTCGGGCTAGCCCTGTCTCCTTGCACCTTCACGAAGGTCGTCGAGGCTGCCCTTGTTCCCCTTCGGGAACACGGGGTTCGCATCCTGAGTTATATCGACGACTGGCTGATCCTAGCTCACTCTCGAGATCAGGTTTGCGAACACAGGGACCTAGTGCTCCGGCACCTAGCTCGTCTGGGCCTTCGGGTCAACTGGGAGAAGAGCAAACTTTGCCCCGTGCAGAGGATCTCTTTTCTCGGTATGGACATCGACTCGGTCGCCATGTCCGCGCAGCTTACGAGCGAGCGCGCGCAGTCACTGCTGACTTGCCTGAGACATCTCAAGAGCAAGAGTGCGGTTCCACTGAAACATTTTCAGAGGCTCCTGGGGCATATGGCATCTGCAGCCGCGGTCACGCCGCTCGGATTGCTTCATATGAGACCGCTACAGCTTTGGCTTCGCGACCGAGTCCCGAGGTGGGCATGGCAACAAGGCACGCTCCGAGTACCAGTTACTCCGACCTGCCGTCAGTTCCTCACCCCGTGGTCGAACCTCAGTTTTCTCAGGGCGGGTGTCCCCCTGGAACGAGCTTCCCGGAATGTTGTGGTCTCCACAGATGCCTCCACCACGGGCTGGGGCGCCATGTGCAATGGACATGCTGCTGCGGGCTCCTGGACAGGACCCCAGCGGCTATGGCATGTCAATTGCCTCGAGTTGTTGGCAGTACGCCTTGCCCTGCACCGCTTCCGGGCGTTGCTCAGGGGTCAACACGTACTAGTCCGCTCAGACAATACCGCTACTGTAGCGTACATCAACCATCAAGGTGGTCTACGCTCCCGCCGTATGTCACAACTCGCCCGCCACCTCCTCCTATGGAGTCAGAAGCATCTGAGGTTGCTTCGAGCCATTTTCATTCCCGGAGCCCTGAACTGTGCAGCCGACGAGCTCTCACGGCTTCAGCCCCTCCCTGGATAATGGCGACTCCATCCCCAGTCGGTTCAGCTGATTTGGGACCAGTTCGGGGACGCACAGATAGATCTGTTTGCCTCTCACGACTCGACCCATTGCGCCCTGTATTTTTCCCTGACTGAGGGCACGCTCGGCACGGATGCACTGGCGCACAGCTGGCCGCCGGGCCGCAAATATGCGTTTCCCCCAGTGAGCCTTCTTGCGCAGACCTTCCGCAAGGTCAGGGAGGACGAGGAGCAGGTCATTTTGGTCGCGCCGTATTGGCCCGGCCGGACCTGGTTCCCCGAACTTGCACTCCTCGCGACAGCACCTCCCTGGCCCATTCCTCTGAGGAAGGACCTTCTTTCTCAGGGACGGGGCACCCTGTGGCACCCTCGCCCCGATCTCTGGAGCCTCCACGTGTGGCTCCTGGACGGCTCGAGTTAGGTTTGAGTCCTCCTCTCGTTCCCTCTTGGGACCTCTCAGTGGTTCTAACTGCCCTGAAGAGTGCTCCCTTTGAGCCCCTGCAATCAGTTGAGCTTAAGTTCCTGTCAATGAAGACAGTGCTCTTGGTTGCACTGGCCTCCATCAAGAGGGTAGGGGACCTGCACGCATTCTCCGTCAACGAAGCGTGCCTGGAATTCGGACCGGCTTTCTCTCCCGTGATCCTGAGACCCTGGCCCGGATATGTGCCCAAGGTTCCTACCACTCCCTTTCGGGACCAGGTGGTGAACCTGCAAGCGCTGCCCCCGGAGGAGGCAGACCCAGCCTTGGCACTGCTCTGTCCAGTACGCGCTCTTCGCGCCTATGTAGACAGGACGCAGTGTTTCAGGACCTCAGACCAGCTCTTGTCTGTTATGGTGGGAAGCTGAAGGGAAAGGCTCTCTCCAAGCAAAGGTTGTCTCACTGGATAGTGGACGCCATTGGGTTGGCATACCAGCAGCAAGGTCGACGTTGCCCCCTTGGTGTGACGGCCCACTCCACCCTGAGTGTGGCATCCTCTTGGGCTCTAGCACATGGCGCCTCGCTAACAGACATCTGCAGAGCTGCAGGCTGGGCGACACCTAACACATTCGCCAGATTCTATAATCTCCGAGTGGAGCCAGTGTCCTCTCATGTACTCGCTTCAACTAGCTAGTACCGGACCCGCTCAGGTGTCTTCGCTTGCTCGCCATTCCACTCCACGGACTGGATACGTGCGATATTCTCCTCAGGTGAGCTTTTCCGAAAGCCCTGAGCTCCTCCAGCACTCCTGACGTCGGCGCCAGTGTCTCTTGCCTGCGCGTCGGCTCGGTGCCTCCCGTGTGCATGGTCCCTCCCCTGAGCGACCCCCACATGTGTATTTCCACTGTAAGCCTTTCTGAGCATGTGTCTTTCCCTTGGCAAGCCACCTTGCCACCCCTGGGGTTGAAATATTCCACCTGCGGCTGGACACCCCAGTGTTCTCCATATGTTTCCTTCGGGTCATATGTGTATTCTCTAAGTCCCCCCCCTCTGGGTTGGCATTAATTGCATACTTCCCCTAGCTTGGGATATGCTTCCCAGTGTACCTTGGTATTCCTCTGTTAAATGGAGTCCTTCGTCCAGTCTATGACAGGGATCTCGATTTACGCAGGGCACTGGAAGACAGCTGAGAAGGTGGCGTGATTAGACTGGTAACCCCATTCGTCGTCATCCGACGTAACTCGGAGTGACAACGAAAGGGAACGTCTCGGTTACGTATGTAACCCTCGTTCCCTGAGTAGGGAACGGAGACGTTACGTCTGCCTGCCACTTTCCGCTGTACCGCGGGGATCGCCTGAGCTCAGTCTTGGCTCCTCAGCAAAGAAACATAAACTGCTGTTGCGGACTTCCTCCTTTTATACCCACGAGGTGGGGCGGAGTTACGTCATGCAAATTCCGCAGACCCATAGGCTCGTTTTGTAATACTCGAAGCTGATAGGCTTTCTAAGCGAAACCCCATTCGTCGTCATCCGACGTAACGTCTCCGTTCCCTACTCAGGGAACGAGGGTTACATACGTAACCGAGACGTTTACATTGAGACAATATCAGTATCTTTTTATAAAAAGTGCACTTTGAAACCCGCTTTCAAAAATGATCGTTGTGGTGTAAATGAATGCCCAAAACACAGCTCCTGAATCATTATTTTTGTAGTAACTCACAACCAGCTGAAAATGTTGTATATTGAAAATGAATATTCTAGGTTATTTCATTTCTAACTACCACCGCTCTTCTGAAGCGTGTATGAATCTCAAATATACAGTGCCTAGCATAAGTGAACACACCCATGCTAAAGTTGACTAAAAAGAGGAATAAAAAAACAATCTTTTGGAAATTGATCTTAATGCCTTAATTTAAAAAATGAGGAAAAATCCAACCTTTAAGGACACCAATTTTCTTTGTGATTGAATAATGTATCATAAATAAATAAATGTTCTTCCTTAAAATACAGGTTGCGTAAGTCATGCCAGTCTGTAGGTGTGGTGAAGGGAATGTGATGATGTCGGGATATTCTAATTCCAAAGGCCAAGGGAAGTTTATCAGGATGCATATTATCCTGGATCCATGAAATAACTGGTCTTTAAAAATAAAAATTTGCCTGGCTCTATGGGAATTTAACATAGGGGTGTCCTGACTTACGCAACCTGTATTTTAAGGAAGAACATTTATTTATTCACGATACATTATTCATTCACAAAGAAAATTGGTGTCCTTAAAGGTTGGATTTTTCCCCATTTTTTAAATTAAGCCATTAAGATCAATTTCCAAAAGATGATTTTGTATTCCTCTTTTTAGTCAACTTTAGCATGGGTGTGTTCACTTATGCTATCCACTGTATTGTAATGTATTTTACAAAGCAAAACTATCAAGTTCTTATGAAGCAGGCTTACCTGCACCCGTGCCTCCGTGAGATCCGTCCTGAGGGCCAGCTGCTCGCGGGCGTAGACGTCGGGGTAGTGTGTCTTCTGGAACACCTTCTCCAGCTCCTCAAGCTGATAGCTCGTGAAGGTGGTGCGGTTACGTCTCTTCTTGCCTTTATTGCTCTCAGCCTCACACTTGTCTAGAGGACTGCCGAGCTCAGGCCGTTCTGCTTGACCTTTGACCCCGGTGTCTTTCAGATTGATGTAACTACCATCCATACCTGTAGGATCAGCAGATTGAGGCATCTCTGTGTCTGTCAGTCCAGTGCCATCTTTACCTGGAAACAGACATATTCCAATGGATTAACTGTGGCTTTAGTCAGTCATCATTCATCTTAACGCATGCGCCGCTGAGAGTGGCAGCTGTTTTCAGTAGTTCCGTTTGATGTGTCTTTTTACTCTTTTATGACTTCTTTTTCCTTTGCAAACTTTATCTTTTTTATACATCACGTAGATATCTCTTTATCCTATGGATTTGGCTATTAGCAGTCTGCAACACAGCGGTAAGAACCTAATTTACTTGAGGGAAGAACTGCTTGAATTGAGGACGATGGGACATGCCGGACATGCCCGCACATTTCACTCGATCCCGGAGGAACTTAAGCTCTGTCATGTCATGTATTGTTCTTATTCATAGCCAGCTAACAGTTAATATTCATAGTCAAAGTTAATATTTTTATTTATAATATATTTATATATGTTTTATTATTACTCTTATTTTTATTGTATGTGTGATATATGTGGATATGTGCTGTTTAAGCTACTGGATGCCTTAAATTTCCTTCGGGATGAATAAAAGTATCTATCTATCTATCTATCTATCTATCTATCTATCTATCTATCTATCTATCTATCTATCTATCTAGTGTTTGTGTCAAATATTGAGGAGAACGAGGGTTTACGTTAACCTGTTTCTCAACCCATTCCAGACGAGTAACGTATCTGATGTGAACATATTCACAAAAACTCTCTTTGTCACAGTTAACCAAGGAAAATGTAGCAAGGATATTGATTTCAACAGTCTTTATTTTACTAAACATAACCACAACACACTGGAAATCTACAGTAGAACCGCTAAACAAACCAACTTTCACACAGACAAAACTGAACTGAAAAAAAAACACAGGCCTAAATAAAGAGGTGAAATGAGATAATTAACAGGACACGGGTGAATAAATAATAATAATAAAAACATGGCAGCAAATGATGAGCGGGAAAATAGGGAAGAAATGAAACACAACATATGAGTCCCAAAGAGAACACAAACGTTACACTCATCAACTCAAATATTCTTTATTTTAACATAAAGAGGGTTCTGTTGTCACCTTACATTTCAAAGCCCTCTAATGTGCAACAAGCCTTTCTTTATCTCAGATGAAAATATGTTTTCTGGTTGGATGCCTGAATCATATCTTGGTGAAAGTATAAACATGCACAGATTGTAAGTAAATAATCAAATCATGCCTGTTCAATGCAACTTTTTTCTGCTTATGTTTGAGCCAATCAACCACACAAGCAGAGTGTTGTCCGTTCATTTTATCTCTTGATGTATTTTGCATGATACATTTATCAAATGTTTAATAGTATTAGGCCTACGTATACATTGACATTCTAATTTTTTTTTTTTATAAAATGGCAGACTCATTTGTATTGCTCCAATTTCATAGATAGCATTTCATGTATTCCAAATTAACCCAATTATTTAGTTTTCACACTTTTTGCAGAATTTGATAAAATTACAGCTTGATTGATGCACAATAAAACTATTAAAATTACATTAAGTGTCTTTAACTACTACACTCAAAAAAGGCCTACATTTACAATGTCCATTTATTTGGATTGTTGTCTTACAACGACAACAACAACAACAAACTTAATGTGATGCATACTTGTCAGTTATAAACAAATTAAACAGGTAAGATTTCTGCACTCAAAAAATGGCAGAGTTTATAATTAAATGCATTTGATTTTATTTAAATAATCATATTTTCAAAATGCATTTTTTTATTGCTTAGAATCAGCATAAATCTGGTCCCTGGGAAATTTTTTAAATGTATTCAGTTAAAAAGTACGAAGATGGTTAAGATATAGTTGTAAGACAAGCAATGTTCAGTTAGTTAAAATGTATGAGATAAAATTTTTTTGATTTACTTATAAATATATAAACCTGGTTATTGTGTATTTAAAACACATTAGTTTATTAGTACTATTACCGAAATATATGTTTAATTTATGTACGACTGAAAAATTTGCATCACATTAAGTTTATTAGTTTTAGTTAAAACTGTATAATTCTAATGGATGGAAATCTTATATTTTATATTCAAATACATAAATCTTAAATTCACACCTATTTTTTTCTCATTTAAATGAACAGTTTGATACAATGCACTTATTTTGTCCATACATATTTTTAAATTGAACATGTATTTCAAAAATACCTGCATGTATAATTTATGTATAAATGTATGACTAATTTGTGAAATTATATCTATAATTACAGTACTGACCCTTTTTCTACCCTTTAACCTCAAGTTTAAACCCTTAACAATATCCCATCTCATACGTGTTTTACAATATGAACAAAATAAGTATATTGAACATATTTTTTTAAATAAGTGCATAAAGACACCTGATATGATCTGAGATCAAATATTCTGTTCCCAAGTGATATTAATCTTGATTTTTCTTTGTGTTTCTCTTTATGTTTCATCTGATGCTCCTCACTCACACTGTTGCCTATTGTTACAGTCTAACTCTAAACTAAAACAATTAGACAACACAACTAAGGGGTAGTCATCATTTGTATAGCTACATATATAAATAGTTTTCACTCTGAAACTTTTCAAATGGTTTGGTTAGAGTATTACATTAGAGTATTAAAATGTATTTTGCGATAACTGTAGCTCTGTCTCTGTGTTTGGCAGAGAAATAATCATAATTGCTGTGGTGAGCCAATCCCACCCTGCTGTCTTTCCTTGGCTTTGTAGCCGATGTTATGCTGAATCTGCGTACCAACACATTTTTTAAACAGTGCCATTGCATGTTTAGCATTTTAAAGCCAAAGCTGCTTGGTTTTGGCTGCAATTTTCGCATTGACAGCAATAGTCTGGGTTGATCACTGTCCAAATGTTTGGGTATTTTAGCAACGCTCTGTGTTTTTTCTGCTTACCATATAGAACGCAGAATCTAACCAATGGTATGGAAATATACATTTAATCAGATACAGTTCTTAAAAAGAAAGCGCTGTTAAATTTTTTTTTTAGCTGATTTCCACTTGATATATAACAGCACTTTTTGACACAATATTCCCCACCTCTTGACTTAGCTCCATTGCACAATAGTTACTCGTCATTTACCAGATGCCTTTAGCCACAGTCACTTACTGTGACTAAGTCACAGACAGTCCTCGTGTAGAGGAAATATTTTGCTCACGGGCTCACTAAAGTTCCTGATCACCTCCCATGAAGATCTAACCGGCAAGGGCATCACGCCAGATCCACTTAACATTACATTACATTTATGCATTTAGAAGATGCTTTATCCAAAGCAACTTATATTGCATTTAAAGTGTAACTTTGACGATTTTCAACCCGCTTTGTATTGTTACAATGTCAGTGGTATATGTAAATGAACAAAGTTTACTTGTTTTCCCCCTCCGTTTGGCCTAAAACACAGCTCGTGGTCATCTAGTTTGAAATGTTAACTACAAATACAAAGGTTTTTCAGATTTATTTACTCAACGTTTACAATTCTGTGCAGCACTACCTACAAAAAGCTGGATCCTTCACTGGAAACTGAAAGTACCTCACTCCTGCTAAACATTTACTCTTTGAATTTTTGCATCCGGGAACAATACAAGTCAACAGCATTATGACTAAAAGTTTACTAAGAAGTATTTCCTACTAAAGCAAGGCAGTATTTGACTCTGGTAAGCATATCCATAGTAGACAGCAACATGCCCAGTGCATTATGGGTGTTGAAGTTTTCATATCAGCTAGCCTTTCTACTGTAGGCCTACAGGCAGACAAGTTTTATTGATTTTGCCAGCGTTGAAGCGGTGAAGTACCCCTTGAAGATATACAATTCATCAAGTTCACGCATTCCCTGGGAATCAAACCCATGATCTTGCATGGCTTTGTTGGCACCATGCTCTACTATTTGAGCTATAGGGATAACTACTATCAAACCTACATGCGCACATCCAAACTATACATTCAAAATAAAGGTTCCAAATGGGGTTTTCATAACAATACTGTACAATAGAATAGAATAGCTTTTTAACATTTTGGGTTCCTCAAAGAACTTTTCTTTCAACAGTTCTTAAAATAACCATTTTTTTCTTAGTGTAAAGAATATCCTTCAAGAACGTTGGTTAAACAAAAAATGATTATTCTTGAAGAGCCTTTTGTGCAATGGAAACTTCACGGAACCATCAATGCCAGTAAGAATCTTTATTATTAAGAGCATACACTCTTAAAAATTAAGGTTCCAAAGGGGTCTTTATGCAATGGAAGAACCATTTTTGTTTCCCCAAAAAACTTTCAGTGAAAAGTTTTTTAAATAACCTTTATTTCTTTTCTTAGAGTGACATTTTAAAAATCTAAAGAACCTTTTCCACTATAAAATAGAATGGAAAGGTTCCATGAATCTTAAAACTTCTTGATGCAACCAAATATACCAATAAAGTACATTTATTTTTTACTATTTTTTACTATTACTACTGGACATACTATTGCCCCTCTGTAAAAAAATCAAATAATGTAAAAATCACATCTTTTACACAACTGCTTCAGTACTGATATTGGCATTGCAAAAGCCCTCCAGCCTAGAAACATATACCAGAATTCTCCTTTCTGTAAACCGGTGTTTACAGTAATACCTCTTTTGAAAATCAATTCACACCACGGCAAAACACTCCCCTAAGAACACAGACTCCATCCTGAAGGAGTCGGCTGCGTCTTTGAATTAGCAGAGGTCAGATTCTTACTAGGAGCGGCAATTTAATCACGGCAAGAAACAAGGAGAAAAACATCAAAGTGTAATTGAACTAGCTGTAAAGCAGCAGGGCACCCATAGCTTTTATACAATCTGATGGTTTGGGTCAGCTCCAGATAAATCACACTGTAAACCAACAATCCTGTGTCATCCAGTGACATTCATGTCAATTAATAATGAATAATGCCATTCAGTTCAAGATTATCATGAGCAAATGAGGAAAAGAGCAAATTTGATATGTTATACTCTGATGCAAATCCAACAAGTTAAGGCCATTGCACACTGAGTCCGAAATTTTCGTATGCGTTTTTTCGTATTCGTGATTCGGTGGCTCTGAATTGTCAAAACACAATTAAAACACCATTCAAACTGCTTGGTACGGATGCGAAAAACGCAGAAAATCGAACCCGATTCGATTTTTTTATGACGGACGAAAGTTTCGGATGCAGTGTGCAAGCGTGATTGACATAACGTGAGGTCGAATTTATTTTTTAACGTGTAAAAAATTCGGATGCGAATTTCGTACTCAGTGTGCAATAGCCTTTACACTTAAAAATAAAGGTTCCAAAACGGGGGTTCTTCATGGAACCATATAGATGCCAATAATGAACCTTTATTTTTAATAGTGAAATATTCTAATCTAAGTTCTAGCATTTGGCCTCCAATTGTAAAATGTTAAGCAATTCATTGAGCATTTAATCTTTTAATTCTGAGGAAAATGTACTCTATACTGTACGTTGAAGATACAGGTATCTGTGCAGAAGCAAAACTTCCAGATGTTCCTGAGAGAAGATCAATGCCTGAAAGCCGCACAGGAATGTGGATTCTGTGGGAAACCAGGACAGTGTTTCCGTTACATCTGAGCTCCTGAAAAATGACCTCATGACTTCCATACTGCAGACCTGAGCCAGTTTTCAGTCTCCAGGATTTCACTCCCATAAGCTCACTATAATTTAAAATAGCTCATGTCGAGGATGTAAACATTCTCTTAATGGCATGCATTGAAGAGTAGGTATTTTACGCATGGCTGAATTTTTACATCAACCTGTACAGTCTAGGCCATGGTATTAAAAAATCTATATATATATATGGTTTTAATAGGTTTTTGCACATGTTGATATGTTCAGTGTTGATTCAGTTCCGTTCAATAACTGTGTAAATTTCATGAATTATGAGTTCAATTCATCTATAAAGCAGCTCTGGAGAAAAAAAGTGGTCATCATCCAGATCAGTTCAGTTCTCATCCAATATAGTGTCAGTGCAGCCATATCAATAATATTGCTAATTAGTAAGTGTCCCCAACTATAAGCAAGCCAAAAGGCGACAGTGGCAAGGTGATAGAAATGGATAAATAGAGAAACCAGGCTCAGTCAGAGAACCAGTTTCCCTTTGGCCAAAAGAACCTACATGGTGTGGTTTAAATTTCAGACTGCATCACAAGTCAGATTGTTGATTGATATTTCATCCAGTTCGCCTTGAATATCGAGTATTATGGCAGCATTTGGTTTATTTACACATTTTAAGGAAAGGTTATGTAAACCAGTCAGGGCATGTCATTTTAGGCCTCCCAGTGGCACTGAATGATAATTTGGGAATCCATATACCACACATCTGCCTCTGAATGATGCCCTACTCCCCACAGGTCAGGAATTACTCTGGTTTTTTGGTCTCATGCTTTGCTGTGGTATATTTCCAATAATGTATCCAAATTAAAACTGATTTTAAATGCAGTGTGAGATTACAGCATTTGTTAAGGATTAACCCTGGTAAGTAGTATCAATGCAATTAGACTGGCGAATTTAAATAACTATACTCAAGTCATGTGCAAGGTTTAATTAGAAATGTTGCGCTCTTATTGTTTTTAACAGTTCACGCCCGTGACGAACCCACTTTTTTACTGACTCTGTACTTTTACTGGGTTCTGATTGGCTGGAAAGAGCAAACCACCCTCTTATATTTTGGATCTAATGGCAATACAAGTTTACAACCCACACTTGTAAAAGTGTTAACTTGAGTCAGAGCACATACTTCTCTCTGTGTTGAATAATGGATGAAAAGCGATTTTCGGCTTCCCGATGTTCTCTGACTGGTCAGTCAGGCTCGAACTTACCCTTGACATCTACAGCACAGACCATGGTGTGGGAAACAGTGTTCTTTCTCCTCAAACCACAGAAACGCTATATAAGTAGCACTGTCTGTGTCTGTGCATCATAATATGCCCATGAAAGGAATTATTGGTGATTATCTCATACTGTATCTTCAGGCCTGCTAACTATTTGACAACCTATTTTGTTGTTGTTGAAAATAAAGTATTGTGTCCAGTTGGACTGCAATGATATTTTTACTAAATATTTTTCATTTACATATAGCCCTAATTATCACCTGATTTAGTTAATTAAACTAAATTAATTAAAAACAAATTATTTTGTTTATTTTTATTTTTAATGAATCCATTTATTCAAACACCCAGTATCAATGATTGCAAAATACAGTGAACTGTATGCTTATGAAAGTTTAAAGATCTGATCATTGTTTTAGCCTGTCCTATGTATATTATTGTTTTTTTTTCAAGTCTGATTATTATTACAGAAGACAATAAACATTTTATATATGCAAAAAGAGGTTTTGAATAATAAGAGAGAAACCTTGTCTGGATAATATAGCATTTTTTGTTTGTTTCTTTTTCTTTTTTATTATTTATTTATTTAAATGGGACTCCTAATAATAATCTGGGTGCATGCTAATTTCCCAATGACTTTCATTAGAATTAATCACAGTGTACTAATTCTTTTTAAAGCGTTTGTAAAATGTAATCAAATATAAGCTACGTTTTAAAGGTCCTGTAGTAGACAACGGGTAAAGTTAGATCCATCACTGTATTAGGCCAATTCTTCATTTATTTATTAAATCAAGTCAAAATAGAACATTAATTTGTTTGTGTGCCACAACTTCGTTTAAGGTTGTCGTCATAAACAAACTGTTCAGAAATTGTAATATTTATATATATATAGCCTGAAGATACAGTCGGTGTCTATTTTCACTGGCCTGCGATCAGGCATCGTAAAAAGCCCATGCCTGATTTACAACCACAAAGATGGATTTTCATCATGCCACTGTTTGGAAGACGGTGATAATCTTTTTATTTCGTTTTGTGCATGGCAACATCTGTTCGTGACTCCTGCTTTGATTGAATATGAGATCAGCAGACGAATTGTTTATATTTTTATTTTTTATGAGTAGGCTAAGAACATTTTAATTTTCGGCAACGTCGAAAACGTAAAAGTATTAGATCTGACAAATAACAGGCGAGAATGAGTGTAGATTTAAATAGGCTACAGCCTTCAGAAAGTGCCTGAACGCCCTGCCGATAAATCACTCTGTTGATAGGCTAAGGCAAAGTCTATTGGTAATATACACGAATGAATATATGAACCAGGCCTGTGTTTAACATTTATTAAGTGAATTTACGCTTTCTCGTTTGCAGTTCATTGCGTTAAGCAGAAAAGTCATAATTCTATCATCCTAAAACACACAAAAAATGTGAGTTTAATAGGCTACAAATCTTTTATTCGATTTAATAAATGCAAAAAATGTAATGTGGATTATTATTTATAATTATTTATTATTATTATTATTAACAAAAAATCTTACACATTTTTACGATTATATGAATTAGACGGCTGCGAAATAGTATTTTTGCGGATATTTTTAGTTTTGGCTATGATCTTTCAAGTTTATTTGACAGACATTCTGGCTAAATAACTAACGTAATTAAGTAAAATATTATAATTGTTCAAAGTTTTAACTTTTTATCAATAATTTAAAGTGGTCGAAAAGTGCAAAAATAACTTGTGACTTTGAATTTACTTAAAAATGTAAAACGTAATTTTGGTAACACTTTATTTTAAGGTGGCGCAGTTACATTACTCAAGTAAGTATGAGTATAATATTAATTAACATGTAGGCTACTTATAGAGTTGCAGTAAGGGTTAGGGTTTAGTTTAGGGTTAGTTACCTGTTATTATGCATTATTTACTGTTACTAGGCTAAGTAAAACGTGTAACTACGTCACCTTAAAATAAAGTGTTAGCCTACCGTAATTTTTATCGAGGTGAGAAGTGCATATGAACAAGAACAAATGTGAGAACAAATTATAAAGCTACTCATTAAAGGCCTCGTTTTACTCTCAACCTGGAGATGTTCTGATACAATGATCAAAATACACTGACATCCTAAACATAAGGTGGAAATTTAATCATGTTAATTGTATGTCACCTCTGGAGATCCTGATAAATGAAATACATGATGCCACTCACCATAGCAAGAGATGAGCGCGTCGTCCTGTAGTTTGCTGTCTTCAGTGGGAGTTTTGCATGTGGGTCTCTGCATGAACAGATGATACTTGTTGTACGGGCTCTCGGCGGAGCTTTCCTCCAGTGAAGGACACTCCTGCTGGAAGGGCCTCCTCGGCTTGTCCCCGTAAGCTTGACCTTTGGCGGGCAGAAAAGTGGGACTGTATTTGGAGTCGCTCGGCTGGAACGTCCTGTAAGGATTTGCCTGCTGGACTCTTCCTTGCCCTGACGATGGGGGATAATATGAATCCATGGAGGTCATATCGCAGTATGAGACGCACGCATCTGCGTTCATACCGACAAAAAACAGACGCAAAAATATCCTAACTTTTTTTTTTTTTTTTTTGGTAAATCAAAACGTCACCCTCGCTCGAGTCTCCTCTCATTCACAGACGGCCATGCACTTTCTCACACACACACACACACACCAGGGCGACAGCTGGAGTTGGTTAAAATGATTCAGATGTTTTCCAGAGACTAGGCAAAAGCAAATGCTAAAGCGTCTTTAAGGTTAAGAGGAGAGAGAGAGAGAGAAATGCATGGACGGAGGATGATGTCCTGGTGTCCACTGGTCGCATCATGATAAGAGGTCAGATCGTGGGGCACAGGAGCTTTTCCCTCGAACTAACACGTGAGAAACACAACGCATGACATTAATGTAGCCTAATTTAAGACGCAACTGACAGAATAGCGCGAAAATGGAGCAAGCAAACATAAATGGCCTTCATAATACACAAACGCATCATTTTAAACTAAAATATTTGAGAAAATAATCATTATTCAGTCAAATGGTTCAATTTTCTGTTAAAGTAGGTTGAACAATGTTAGAGTAAATTAGTGTTTAATTAATAACCCTTTGAAAACATTGATTAGTAGGCTATGCCTAAAAATAAATAAAAGTAAAAAGTTTGATTTAAAAATAAAACATGTTTTGTAATTGTGCAAGTTTACTATTTATGCATTTTCCAACATGGACTTTGTCATTGATATAAATTGAATCAACATTGAACTGACTCAAGCTAAATAATGACTGCTTATAGCAAAATTTAACTAATTTCATAATTGATTAACTTTACACAGTTATTGAACTGAACTGAATCAACATGAACTGACCTGAGCTGGATAATAACACTATTGTCTTTTGCTGCTTTAGGCCTACAGCCGAATTTAAAATTGTCTCTCATATTTGATGGTTTGCATCAGTATTTTCCTGTTTATTACTGCTTTGTGCTTTGAATCTGTATCGTATAAAGCTCTATATAAATAAAGGTGACTTGACTATTTCAATTGAATTACTGTTGTGGGCTTCACTGGGCTACTAGTTGATAGGGAACAGTTGCATTTTGAGTTGGAACACCATCAGTTTAACCAATTACAAATGAGTTACAAGGGTGAAAACACTGTCATACATGACCACCACACCTGAGGTCACAGCTGTCTCTTTTGTTTGCATGTTTTTATTAAGGTTTGTATGTGTATTAATCAAATGTGCACATTTTAATCAATATGTTTTAATATATCACAAGCCATCAAAATAACTAACACAATAGTAAATGCATGCAGCTCTGACAGCTACAGCTGAATAATGGCATCCATCTCACCAAAACTGCAGCATGCGAACAGTTTAATGATACAGAGCTGTGCTTTTTCTGCAAAACAATCCAACAATTTCACATTTTCTCACACGAATAGTACAATTTCCACTGGCGTATGTATGCTGTACGGGCTCTCGGCTGAGCTTTCATGCAGTGACGGACACTAATGCTGGAATAGACTCTGCGTCCATTTTGTCACACATAATTTTTAAGTATAGATGAGGGATAGGCTATATGTGACATAATATATGTGTGATAGAATAAATTACATGTGGTGTCTTCAAATAGGCCACATAGCCAATCTTTTTGAATAGAAACATTTTTTTTTTTTTTTTATCAATGCTATAAGATTTCCAGGGCATTCCATATGTTTTATAAGTTGGGGTATTCATGCATGAATATGGCCACGCACACACTGTAACGTTTCAGGAGTGACAACTGCATTTAAATACAGGAGTGAATTCTCTAAACTAGCTATCGTTCCGTACAGAACACGACTCACTCCTGAAATTGTGATGAATGACACCATGGTAACCATAGTAAAGTTCTGGCATCTGGCATCCACAATTTTTGACAAAAGTAACATTACAATGACTCGTAATGTTCTGCAATTTTAACTAAACAACCTTTTAAGAGGTGTCATGTTATGCTTGTAAAAAGGCTGCTTCACGGAGTGTGCTCTTAATGTGTTGCATGTCCACTTAATATAAGCGTTTTTGGGCTTGTTGTTTGGGTTTGGTTCATAAAGCGATCAAGTTTATGGGGATATTAAAGTGGGTAGGTGTGAGGTGCGTTATTTTGGTCTTGTTTTCAATATAAAGCATTTGGATTCTCATCTTGGTTTATTATAAGCTTGTTCTTGTTCACTGTTCACTAGCAAGATCTGGCAACAGGAATGAGTCAACCCAGACAGCAACAAAGTGTCGGCCCAGATCAGGCCCACATCTAGTACACGTGAATTCAAAGATGTCACCTCAACCAAATCTTTCAGTATTCCCCTATCACATTTTTGGAAGGAAGGATATGAACAATCTCTTCTGTACTTCTTTAAGTTACACACACACACACACACACACACACACACACACACACACACACACACACAAATATTTCATGCTATTAAAATGTCAAAATTTAATAGCATTAAAAAGTTAAAAGAGTATCTCAATTCATATTTTTGCATATATATGAACAAAATAGTATGTGATCCACATTAAATATAATAATGCTGGAAACAAATGGCCACATTACAAAATACATTCTTGTCATTCTAATGTTGTAGGAGTATGGAGGTGCTTGAGAGGGAGTCTCATAAATCTAAGAGGGAGTCTCATATAAATCTGTAATTGAATTCACATGAGATGGGTAGGGACTCTGTTGTCTAATGAGCTGATTGAATTAAGCACTAGAACCAGTAGTTCTACTGATCTCTAATTGAATAAGAGCACCAAAAGAGACAAAAATGTGTACTATTCTTCCATGTTCTAAATGCTGACGCTCTCTCCAAACATTCCACCACAAACCCTTTCTTTGCTTTGAAAGGTTTTAGCCTAGTACTACAGGAGTAATTATGAATCTGCTATAATGAACATAAGAGTGTTAAACACATCTATTTACTATAGAACACTAAAATAAAAAATAGAATCTAGTAGTTTTCTTAATTTCATGTTAAACTGAATAAAATATGTATGTATGTATGGACGGATGGATGCATAGATAGATAGATGTAATTTGTCATTTAGACATTCGTGGTTAGGTAATTTACTCACAGACCAAGAACCATAACACAAATGAACCAAAATAGCTAATCAAAAAAGTATATGATGTAATTACATTGCATGTTGCATGGAGATCTCAATTACTAAGACACAGACAAGAAAAATGGAATCAAACATAGTGCTGACTGGGTCTGTCAGCAAGAATCGGTTAGTTAACTTTATCTTCAGACTGAAACAAGAGTGATGACATCATGATGTGCATTTCAAGAGCCCCTTATTGCTCTCTTTAGATTGATCTTAGTCCGTTTCAAGAGATTCCTCAATAAAATATCTATTCACATGAGGTGTGTATTAGGTTTCAGCTGGGTTAAAAGTGGAACATTTTGAAAACAAATAAGACTGACTATGGAATTAAGGATGAGTTTGACAGAGGCTTGCCTGATATTCCTCCCCAGCAACAAATAAGTGCAGAGGTCAACCTCAATTTTCTGATTCCTAAAATAGATTTTTGAAACCACATGTATCAAAAACACTTTTCCTGTATTGTTTTATTAAATCACTTCATATTGAATCCAGTATACCTTCATCTTCATCTTCGTGACAGATCAACCAACCCAAAATGAAATATGCAGCCAGGTTTGCTGCTCAGGAGAGCCACAATTTTTTTATGTTCACTGAGAACTTCTGCCGTCTTGCCGTCACCAGCCCCTTTGACAACAAGACCCTGAAGTCACTGTTTTGGATTGGGGAATTACCATCACCGGCCCGTAGACCTCCCAGACACCTCGAACTGAACTGGAGGGACGCTATCATCCGGTGTCTGGAGAGTCTGGACCCCCTGGTCCAGAACACAGCCTGATCCAGAGTTCATTCCACCACCATCGACCAAAAACGTGTGAGCCCCCCGCAGATGGAGAGCTACGTCGCAACACGTCAGCAAGTGCCTGAAGATGAGAGGTCAGCACAGAATGGAAGAGGAGCCCCCCAGTGAGTATGACCAAGGGTGTGAGCCCACGACAGCAGTGGCCGAGAGTATATTTGTGGAAATTGAAACGGAGGACTCGCTGATGGATTTTAGCGCAGAGGTATCATCTCCCACCCCATTTCTGTTTTTTCATCGCTGTTTCTGGACAGCACAATGGACTCTTTATCAGTTTCATCTGAACATTCATCGCTGTTTCTAGACAGCACAGACACCTGCATGAACAATGTATTGTTACCGTCGACCCTGTCAAATCTCCGTCTGCCTCCGTCATCGCCCTGCTCAGCCAGTCCTCGAGCCCCGCCTCTTCTGGAGTTTTGCAGCCCTTCGCCATCTCCTGTAATCCCAAGCAGTCACGTCGAGCCTCAGGTCCTGCAATCACCATCAGCGTCTGAGCGAGTGGATATTTTGGCTCTGGCTCCGGCCTCAGATCACCTTGCTACGTCTCTGCTCGTCGACCTGTTGGCTCCACCTTGGCCCCTCCCACCTTCGACTCCCCCAGACACCCTCGGCCTTACGGCTCCACCGGGTTCCCTCGTCCCACCGGCTCCCCCTTGGTCAGTCGTCACTCCACCTCCATCTTCCACTACGCTCCGTTCCTCACCCCTACGGCTGCAGTGGGCTCCTCTTTCCCTTCGGGTACGCCTCGGACCTCCATCACAACGGCATCACCTCAGTCCTCTGGCAGTCCGGCTCCACCTCAGACGATCGTCGCCACAGCCTCCTGTGCCAGCGATGTCGATTGGCTCTCCATCTGCGCCCAAGGATCCATCGGCTCCACCTCTGTTGGTCGTCCCCCAGTTGATGTCAGTCTCCACGCCACCTTCGCTCCTTCCTCCCTCGTCTCCACGATGGGCTATCGTCTCTGAGCTCTGGGTCTGTGCCATTGGAAGTAAACCATCATCGCCGCCGGGGTCTCGTCGTCGTCCATCTGTCACCATTGTTCCACCACCTGCCATCACCATTCCTACACCATCTCCATGTCCTCCTCCTAAGCCTCCTCCTTCTCACCTTAGTGGCGAGGTCGAGCCCTTCCAGGAGGGAGCGTTATGTCACACGAACTGAGTTTTGTTCATCTTTAGTTTCACTTTCATGGACTTTCAGTTTGTTTTCATCAGTTATATGTTCCTTTGCCTTTGTTTGCCGCCACTCATCTGCTCCCATGGACACTAATCTTCCACCACAGCTGCACATCGTTTAGTTTGGTATCTCTTTGTATTTAGTTCCTCTGTGTTCAGTCTTCAGTTGTCGGTCGATGTTTGTGTGTCTACCCCTGTTTCACACACGCACTGTTAAACCTTCTGTCTGTTCCTGTATTTATTGTTTTATTAAAATCACTTCTGGATCCTGTATTGGATCATGTGTACCTTTGTCTTCATCATCTTCAACTTCGTGACAACCCTAGCAAAGATTTTAATTCTCAAACTCCTGTGAATGAATCTTTGCACTAAATTATCTATCCAGTCCGTATCAAATAGCCAATATAGGCATCAGTATTATGGAGTGCAACAGCGAACACTCACTTTACAAGTGGATTTCCCATTAATGTCCTTAATAATTATTTAACAAATTCTGCAAGAAAGTCTAAAGTTTAAACACTGAACCAAAACAAATAAGTTCTAAAAATAATAAAATTGAAACATCATATCTGAAGCAAAATGTATTTAAAAATACAATGTGTACTTTTGAAGGGATGGATTAAAAAACATTTGCATAATGAGAAACAACATTACTATATTGACTATTGCAGCCAGTCTCCGCTTTAACCGAGGAGTTTAAGGCGCCAAGGTCAGACTGGAAAAGACATTAGTAGAGTCACGCGACAAATGTGTAAGGGAGGCAACACCTGTGTTGAAAACTGGAAGAAAGTGGTCAGCAAAGAAACCTGTGGAAGATGAAAAGGCTGCCCTTCACATTGGTGATATCGTGGGGCAAGTACAGCATGGAAGTTTACTTGGCGCCATGACCAGGTACTGCAATGTTTGGCTTTAGCATTGGAAGACAAGCGTAACATGACCAATAAGTTGCCACCTGTTCTAGCAAAACATTACATACAGAAGACAATATTCCTCCGCCCAGGAAAGCAACCACCAAGAAAAGGTGTTAAAACCAATTCTCGCCCAGGACAACTGGAAGCTGCTAGAGACTGGAAAACGCTGGCGGATGTTGATCAACGGCTTATTTTTCCACCTGAGATTGCCACCACTAACCTTCGACCAGATATTGTTTTGTGGACTGGATCAGCACGCCTTGTTCACCTGACAGAGTTAACAGTGCCATGGGAGGATGCTGTAGATGAGGCGTATGAAAAGAAACAACTGCGGTACGCTCATCTATCCACTGAAGCAGAACATCGAGGATAGAGAGTCTGGGTTTATCCAGTGAACGTGAGTTGTCGAGGATTTGTGGCACACTCTACAACCCGGTTTCTCAGAGACGTCGGATTCAGTGGCCAAAAGTTGCGTCGCACAGTGAAGAAAGCAGCAGAGAGGAGCAGCAACTGGCTGTGGTTGAGACGGAAAGATTCTGGCTGGCTGTGTACAGGCCGCCACGCTACGGTTTCGAAGAATTCTTGAAAAACTTGAAAAGTCTGTTGGATTATTTGTACAGTTTGCATAGTTATTACAATCCCGTGTACTGTATTTTGCGTCAATGAGGATTTGTGTTGGACAGATATTGTTGTTTTGCGGTAGGTAGTATGCCATACGGAACCGTTGCCACTTCGACAGCCTTAGTCAAACGGGTTGGCGCGTGTGGTCGGGTTGCGGTGAGATTGTGGCGTTAGAGATTGTGGTTAGGAGATTGTGGTTAGGTCACATCAAGGGTTTATACCACTGAACTACGAGGAAAGAGCAACCTCAGCAGCAGGAGGGATCTCAAGCACAATAGAAAGAAAGAAACGCTGATGTACAGGTAAGTAAGCTGGGCTGAGTTGAGTGGGGGACGGAGGAGGGTGACTCTGGGATGCCAGAATCACTGTCGAGCCCTCTTGAGGTGTCGTGGGCTAGTCGATGGAACACTGAGGACGGAAGGTGCCCACTTGAAGACCCCAGAGATGTCCCCAACTCAGCTCAATCCAGACAGTTGTCGTGCTGATCCGCTGGGGAGACCACACTCTGGTTGATCCCCGGAACCAGCATCGCAGCCGTTGTGTGTGCTGACGCGCCAGGAAATATACTTCAGCCATTAACACCAGACATCACCATCACCATATGGAAGGAAGCGCAAATAGATGGAGACGCATAGGTTACTGTAACGCTATGTCTTAGCTGGTGCTTATCTTGGCGAAAGTCGAGTGCAAATCAGCATGAAGTTTTAACATCTACTCTCGTGTAATGGAAATCATTATAAAACTATTGACTAAGTATAAACTAAAATATATTATTATACTTTATATTTTATAATAAAATATATTATATTCATTTTATGTATTAAATTATATTAAAACACAGGGTTCCTTAAAATCTAAAATGTTCCTATAACAATTTTACACGTACAACCAGTGCAGTTTTTCCGGGTTGTTCTTCTAGACATGGTTTGACTCTAAGCATATATTTGAAAGAGTGTATATTTTAAGCACAGTGTTTCTCACAGCACTTCTACAGGTGGTTCAGCAGCACTGACCGCTGGGTCTGAGGTCACACTGAAGCAGGAACAGAGGACCTTCTCAGCCAGTAATTATGTGGAATGTCCTGACAGAGACAAGACTGAGGCTCTTTCATACTCTAATGAAAGTCATACTCCCGGTCTTAGAATGGAAAGGACACTTGTTAAACTAGTGTCATGTCTCTATTCGACTATTCGAGGATGTAGAGAGTAAGATAGTGAGGGTGACACATAGGGTCCAACCCATCTCTCACTGTAAATCAGCACTTATGAAACATTCTTGCTTGATTAATATCCAATAATGTCCAATTTATTTATACATTTAATGACTTATTTATTCACTTTTCAATATATAATTTTTTATATTAATATCTTCACGTTCGTGCCGATTTTTATTCTGTTTTTATTGTGTGTGTGTGTGTGTGTGTGTGTATATACATATATATTTTTTTCTTTTTTTTATTAAACCATGAAAAAATTATTGGATTGTAAGAATTGTATGTATACGGCCGATGTGTTTAGATGCACCGATACTAAAACTCTCAGCCGATACAGTGTTTGATTTTCTTAAAGGGATAATTCATCCAAAAATGAAGCTTTTGTCATAATTTACTCATACTCAGGTTGTTCCAAACCTGTATGAATTTCTTTCTTCATTTGAACACACAAGAATGTCAGTGGTCCCAATTGACTTCCATCGTATTTATTTTCCAAATGGAAGTTTGTTGTAGGGAAAACCCTGGCAACCCTGGCTTGAACTACGGATGATTCAGGGTCAAATAGAGCCTGAAGTCTGACAAATTTTCTCTGCCCCCTTTTGATAGACAGGATAAAATCGTCCCTGATCATCGGCTGTTTTGTAAAAATCAGCTGATGGCCTACAGTGAAAATAAATGCTTTTACCGATTATTGGCTGATACATTGTAGTTTATATTTTTTTATTATTAAAACGGATAAAAAAGCTTAGTCAATAACTCGTAAATCCACATAAGTCTGTACTGATTTAAGCTAAGTGTTGCAGACAAAAGACCCTCTCATTCACTTTTTAACTTTACGCCTTAGACTCACGCGCCCTGGCCATTGATAGCTTATTGAATTACAGCTAATATTTCAATTGATATCACATGGAACGAAAACGTTTTTTAATCGTCCCTCTGGCTCTCAAATGCCTTGAGTTCAGTTTAGATGATAAGAATTAACTTTAGTCTTGATTCCCAGCTGTTCTGCTATAAGTCTCATATACAGGCCTTGACTGTACAGGACAGTGACTGGCTTATTGTATATGGGAGAAGTTCAATAATGTAATTATCATATGTAGTTATATGAGCTGTAATTGAGCTACATACTTTTAATGTAGAGTCTAAAGAAGGTTATGTCCGTTTTACCAAAGAAAAAAAGTTTTCACTGTGGCACAACTAAACAGTGAGAAGTATTATGGGATATTGCAGCAAAACTTGTTACCATGAACCCATAAGACCAAGGATATATAGCAGTTCATTGGTCTAAAATATCATGTACGAGATCCCTTCTTTTGTATTTATAAAAGCTAACAAAGCTAAACCCATTTTATTATGTGGAGGGAGGAATATGAACTCTTATTGTTCAAATCAGGCTTCAAACCCACAGTATTGTTTCAGGAACTTGTATTATGAATAGTAACAGGTCTAAATTAATCTCTGCCTTTATTTGAAGGAATGACAGAGATGAAATCTATCATGTTAGAATAGCATTATTTCGAAGCATGATTATTTCACACACACACACACACACACACACACACACACACACACACACACACACACACACACACACACACACACACACACACACACACACACACACACACACACACACACACACACACACACACACACATGATTAAATTCATGATTTATCACAATTTATTTTCTTTTGTCAAATCAACTTAGCTAATTAAATATGGTTCAGATAACATACCATTTTGAGTTTTGTGTGTAGAGTTTCAAGAAATGGAGCCATAGTTTCCGAAAACTAATTAGCAACCAGATTACTTACTTTTTTAAGTTAAACCAAAAATTATTTAACATTAACAAAGGCTAATAAATACTGAAAAAAAAAATTGCTCATTATTTTAGGTTAGTTAATCCATTAAGCAATGTTAACAAATGAGACCTTATTGTAAAGTGTTACCATTAAAAAAAAGTATACATATACATACACATATATATATATATATAATGTTTAACCTTTTAAGCATCAAAGAAATATTTGAAATATAGTGCAAGATGGAGCACTTATATCTCACTCTTCCACTGCAATGTGGAGCCACCACTGAAAATGACACATCCTTCTCAACGTTTGGTTTTTAGATTTATGTTATGGGCTAGTCTGTTAACTGTAAATCATTATAGATGAGGGGGTGAAAGCTGTAAAGTAGAGTAACGTTTCTGTAAACAATTACGTATTGTGCAAAAAGGCAGCTTATAGAAGACAACACTGAAGAACACAATCCATGCAGGTTCTGGTATCACACAGAAATGAACTATGGAGATAAAGTGGAGTCAGAAAGTTAGAGAGAAAGATGCAGATGGAATAAATAATAGATAGAAGAAAACTCACTAGATAATGAAAAACATTTCTTCCCTGTTTTGGACGGGCTTTGGTTTGGTTATGTTTTATCACCCGTCATTATTTCTTCTATTGACCTGAGCCAGTTTTCTCACAGAACATTTACCCTGTCATTATAGGCTTTGTCAAATTATTTCATAGTCACGTAAAATAATTTTGTTTCCTAATCCACATGTAAAAAATGATACCCGAGAGGTTGCCAGCCAAAAATAATTGCTGCAAATAACAAATCTATGAAACACAATGTGCACATCAATATGGAGTTTCAAAAGACTATATGACAGCACCTTTGAACAGAGCATCAGATCATAATGAACTGCAGATGTACATGTGGATGTTCTACATTTCCAGATTTGTGGGTTTTTAAAGAGAGTACCAGAGCAACCTTATGCTATCTTATAGATCCTTTAGATGTAGGTTTGATCTCAGTTTTAAAATTTCAAAAGAACATTCATGCTTTGCATGCTATCATGGCTGTGCACAGAATCTGACTGAAATCCACATTACACTCGATCAGATATGCTTTTAGGTTCAAGTTCCTCATCAGATTTGAACTATTTCAGTCTTTACTTGTATTGTTATTATTTTTTTGATCAGTACTTTTATCTGCCATCACACAAATTGAAAACCTTTTAGATGATGCACCCAAGATTCAAATTCTTAGGTCCAACAGGAATTCTGTGGCTCAAATATTCATGTGGGCCTTTAAAACCTCTAATCTTCCCCATCAGGCAGGACCTTACAGAAGAAGCTCCAGTTGTTGGGTCAGTCCAGAAACAATTACAGATGTGAAGCATTTCGGGAAAAACGTACAACTCCAGAAACACGTGTAAAAGCCATTGATGGAATGGAAGAAGATTTATGTTGCACAGTAAAGCAGTATCAGCATCTCAACTAATCATTTCTCATACAGTAGTTTCATGTAAAGAGACTCTGTGGATGTGTGGATAAGGTTTAAAGTAATGAAGACTATTTTGTTGTGTTGTTGTCAAAGAAAATAATATAAGTTTGCTCATGGTTTACATCTTACAACGGTGAAGAGACCGAGACACAGGAAAGTTCCCTCAATGGCTATATCAATGTCTGAAACTATTGGGGCATGTTGTCACAGTATGGGTCTATGTATTGAATATCTAGATAGAATGTCTTTACAGAAATTGACTTTTTATACTTTTATATGGATAAAATGTATCCACCCTGATAAATATTGACTAAACTAAATGTATGGCAAAAAGCACAAAAATAATAATAATAATAATAATAAAGAAATACAATAAAATATTAACTGAAGAAAGTGTTTATATCTTTTAAATGTAAATATCTAGGGCTAGACTAATATCCATATACTGTATATTTCTTTAAAATAGTGCAGGATACAGAAAGATGTTGAAATCATTCATTAAAGAAGCCATATTTTAATAAATATAAATGTAGGCTACACAGCCTGTGTATACATCACACAAATAATAATAACAAATATGTGACATGTTTTATTGCTGACAACAGAATTAAAATATGACAATACAAGAACAAAAGGGAATAGCACAATAGCACAAAATGAAGATTAAATCAAGGGGGCTATACGTAAGAATTTTCTGTATGAGTTGCTTTTTGTATTGCCACTGTGTGAACAGCTTGAAACGAAACTTAAAAAACGAGACCTTGTCCTTGGGCAAAGAGTATAGAAGAACAAGAGGCGAAACTCTGATGCTTTTTTGGTAACAGCCACTAGGTGGCGCTTCGGTAGCGCGGCCGCCATTTTGGGGTGAAAATTCCAACTGGATCACTGGACAACAGCACAGATAACAGTTGCTTTATTGAGTATTTACATTTTATCCAACTTTACACATTTACTACTATTATTAGTTACCAACTCCACTAGGCCTGAAATATATTTTGTACGTTTTACCCATACAAAAATGTAATATATGGCCATATATGTACTTATAGGTACAGAGCAGGTAAAATCATCACAGACTCCACTCACCCTGGACACCTCCTGTTTGAACTGTTACCGTCAAGACGGCGAATCAGATCACTGGCCACAAGAACATCTCGGCACAGGAACAGTTTCTTCCCACAGGCCATTTCCCTCCTGAACAGTTAACACTCCTCCCAAGGCATATGCCTTAAGTGCAATACTCCCACTGTTTAGTGCAATATCCTACAACTCAGGTGATACTTATATGTAGATTTTTTTATTTATAATATTCAAAACACTGTAAATATGTTCATAGTTCATAATCTGTAAATCTGAAAATGTCTACTCTGACTAAACCCAACTGTGATACTTTTATTCTCATATATTTATATTTTTATTTTTTATTCTTATAATTTGTAGTATTATGTTTCTTGTTGTATTTGTATATGTCCACTGGAAGCCTCAGTACCAAAACAAATTCCTTGTGTGTGCAAGCACACTTGGCAATAAAGCTCTTTCTGATTCTGATTATATTTTAAATAGCATGGCATATATCTATACATATATTTGACTTATCTGAGAACACAATATATGCCTGCAACATATATGAACATTTATGTGTCCAAACATGTGAAGAAAATATTTGAGTTCATCCATATGATACCATATATCTGCATATATTACAGTATAGTATTGGTTCCTCACATATATGGACAGCATTAAGTATAAATATGTGACACATATTTGTTTCCCACATATTTAATAAATGTATGTAAACATACATGCATGTGATACTGATGCATTGAAATAAGTACATGCACATATATGCCTCTTAGGCTACATATATTTAACATTTATGTGCATATATGGGAAAATATATGGCACTTACATGAAAACGGCCATTTTTGCTATATTGTTTCATATATGTCTATGTGTTTTATATATATGAATTTTGCATATATTCTCATATAGGCAGCAGACATACATGGGCACTGACATTATATATGTAATTTACTTATATTGACATATATTACATTTCTGTATGGGTAATCCCCTGTATCATGCTACAAACATGATGATCTTATAGAACATGATGGACAGTGGCTGTGTTTTTTTTTTTTTTTTACATAGTGGTCATTACTATAAGATAGTAGCTACTGCAAAAAAACAAACAAAAAAAGTTGACTGTAAAGCTATTCTATTGCTGTTATATATAAATATTGTCCAACATTCCCAATTATCTGATATAGCATGTCGTTTACTTTTATATGTTGGTATTAATTCAGTGTTTGTAATGCTAATACTAAAGGTTTTGTGGGAAAAAAGTAGAATAGTTGTCTAAGTCTGTGAAATAAACGGTTAAAAGGGATTTTATGATCACTAGCCTAGTGATTGTATGTTGTCATCATTCAGTTTGGATTTGATCTTTAATGTAACGTTACTTTAAAAAAATAATAATTACAAAGCAGCTGATATTGCCATAGCGACAGCAAAAAGCAAGTGAATAGTGATGGGAAGTCCGGCTCTTTTCAAAGAATCGGCTTTTAGAGCGGCTCGTTCGCGAACGACACATCAACACTAGTGGACTGCCGAGTCGCTTTCACTCCAAAATGGCGGAAGCGCAGCGCTGCTGCTGGGCGCTGGTGTTGCAATGGAACGTTCTATTGAGTTTCGCCTCTTGTTCTTCTATACTCTTTGCCTTGGGCTAGACTGATTTTTGTGTGAAGGATCAGGGAAAATCAAAATGTGACGTGTTACGCGCGCTCCCGAGAGCCTCTCTTCCGTTCAATGACACATGAAATTAATTGTTTATAGCCTACAATGTTCAGGATAATGACGAAAGAGCCATTCTGTGCTGTGTCAATGCAAAGATAAGGGATTTAGATTAATTCAAACTATTGTCCCACATATAGCAGATATATAGCTACACAAATAGGCCTATATAGGCCACTTTATAATCAAACTATTATAACAGTGTAATTTTAATTACCTCATCTGTCGACATGCCAGTGAATTGTAGAGCTGGTGCAAACATGTCCACATCGCAATGATCAGCTGCTGTTTTCTCACCGCTGTCATGTTTGTTGTGTGTTTGTGTTATTGAGGAAAACACACAACACATATTAGTCTACATATTCATCTAAACATCGGTGTTCGTTAAAAAAAAAAAAAAGTATATTGCTGCAAAGGTATTTCCAACTTTTTTTTTACTATTTAGCAAAGAACGAAAAGAACTTCGCCATGAGGATAACGGGCCGTTACGCGAGCACGAGCAATAAGTAGTCGCGTTGAGTTTAATGTTTTCTGAATATAGCTCACCAAAAAAAGAAAATTCTGTCATTAATTACTTAAAACTAATCAAATTGAACTGAGCGGTTTAGTCCAAATTTTCTGAAGAGACTCGAACACTTTATGAACAGATTTCATTGGGCTTTTATATACATTAGACATTTGAGCAGCAGAAGCTGAACCTGCTTGACACACGAGAACAAACCTCATTGGTTCTTGATTTACAGTAAATTTAAAGTAACAGTGTTTCGTTTGTACAAAACAAAACAAAAAAAAAACATTTACTTTGTCTTGAGGAACTAACATTTAAGACATTTTTTTTAAACAAAAAAAATCAGTAAAAAGTGTAGGCCTACATCTTCAATCATTATACCAAATGTTATATAATTTATAGTAAACTCAGATACAAATTAATGGAAACTTAATGTTAATCATATAGCCTACATGCCATGCACGTTATGTCAATATGTTATACGCTGTCTTTTGTGTGTTAATGCCCATTTGTTTGGATAGTTGTCGCCCCCCTCTGTTCATAGTGAGAACACCAATGCCAATCAAGAGCTTCACGAACAACACAACTTCCAGCAGCTGTAAGACATATTGATTGTCTCACAATTTCCATTAGTGGCATGGTGGCCTGTTTAACTTTTATTTGTGAATGAGTGGAGGCACATACTGTAGCAGAGGAGGTACAACTAACAAAAAATGCCTGTTACATGTGGAGTGGATGTGGTCTGTTCACCCAAGCCAGGTTCACTGATGCTCTGTTAAGACTGGCTCAACACTGGTTTCTGGTAAAGCTCAGCATCAGAACTCTTAGAATAGGCCATATATAGCTTACATAGATTATATGAGATTTCTCAGTTGCTTGTTTTTTTTTTTTGTTTGTTTGTTTTTTTGGTGGTGGATTAGTCACTGCTTCAAGTCTTTTGAACTGTTAAATGACTGGATGTAAATGAGAACCTTCTCTTTATAGCATCAGACCTAAAGTTGGCTGATGTGATTATATCTGACCAGTTGTTCTCATTTCTCAAATTGAACTGGTGGTTTACCTAAGTGAAGTGCATAATCTGAGCATTTTCCTAAACTGGATTGATATAAAAAATATGATCTAACATGACTGAATTGGCCTGAGTAACCTACATTATATTACTCTACAAAAGTTTTTTTCAGGGGGACAGATTATATATAAATAGCTTTTTAGAGTAATAACTGTCATGTTTGCACTGCTTCTGAATTAGTCTGCCTGTCGACATGTATGAGTGAATGTTTTAATGAACTGTTTACAAAAAAAAAATATATATATATATATATATATATATATATATATATATATATATATATATATATATATCATGTGGGCACTTTTGGCCCTTTGATATGCCAGGGAACAATGACCATGGACAAAAAAAAAAAAAAAATCCTGTAAAATTATATAAAAAAAATAATTATTAAATTTCATGGTTTTGGACCATGAAAATGTGCTTTGGAGATTACCCAGACTCATTTTTCCCCATCTATTTACCACTTTATAGAATTAAGCAGGGATAAATGCATTTCTTAAATGCATAATTTAAAGTACAGAAAGTTAGTAAAAAAAGAAAAAGATAAAAAAATAACTGGTTCAAAAGTTTGGGGTCTGCAATTTTGAAGGAAATTATTAATTGTATTTAGCAATGATGCATTAAATTGATCAAATGTGACAGTAAAAGATTTTACATTAAAATTCTATTTCAAATAAATACTTTTCCTTCGACCAAATCATCCTGAAACAAGCATCATGGTTTCTACAAAAGTATTAGACCCTAACCGTTTTCAACATTGATAATAATAATAATAATGTTTCTCTAGCACCAAGTCAGCATATTTGAATGATTATGGATAAAGGATCATGTGACAATGAAGACTGGAGTAATGATGCTAAAAATTCAGCTTTGCATCACAGGAATAAATTACATTTTAAAATATATTCAAATAGAGAACCATTATATGAAATTGTAATAATATTGCACAATACTACTATTTTTACTGTATTTTTGATTAAATAACTGCAGACTTGGTGAGCTTTAATTCTTTCAAAAACATTAAAAAACAAATTTTACAGACACCAAACAGTGTACATGCAGCAATTCATTAAAATATTAATAATTTATTGCTTGTAGTGCATTTTAAATATAATGTATTACTTATTGCTGTCTTCTAATGTTGCGTTTTAGTGTTGTTATTGGTAAGCGAGTCTCTCTCCTGTGTATACAGAGTCAGTTCCATTTTGCTTCACATCAGTTTGGTTGAGGGGAAAAAATCCAGAGTTAGAGTAATTTTGTTTATTCAGGCTGTAAGAAAGATGTCTTCACATTTTATGGCAGTTGTGTTACAAATAACACTATAATTCATCTCTTAACTTTCTGTGAAAGTAGCAAAAGGAATCAGCTTTTATTGCAATTAACATCAGAAACTGTATTTATGCCGTTTTAAAAAAATACACTAATAGAAAATCAAGTTTATGTTGCTGGTGGTTATTTATCTCAAGTTTAAATAAAAAATACAGAGATGATATACATGCATGGCGGGTGGCTTCTGGAGCCAGAAAGATAAGTCACCTTTTTTTTTCCTTCTAGTTTTGAAGTAAAGGGTTTGTAGCAAATGTTGACATGATGTTACATTTAGTTAATGATTTAAGCAGAACACTATACCATACTGCCATTAAGTTTGGTCCACTCAAAAATGTCCTGCTCACACACAATGTCTGAATTGATGAGCAAGTAGCGATCTCCCACGCAGAAGTGTTTCTGACAGGCAGCGCATTTGAAGCATTCCAGGTGATAGACTTTGTCACGGACACGCATGGTCATTTCAAAGGCCCGGATCCTCTTTTCACAGGAAGCACAGAGCCCGTCCTGACCAAACAGCCTGAAGAGAAGAAAACATACTTATTCACACACTTGAAAGGTTATAGTAGTCACATACCAACAATTCATGTTGAATTAAAGTAAAACTGTTTGTGTATAACAGGGCGAGGGATTGTTTTGCATTCATGCATTCATAAAGAGATCGTAAAACTCTTTCATAGTATTATGTTTCCCTATATGGAAGTCAATGTACTGAAGTCATCAACTGTTTGGTTACCCATATTCTTCAAAATATCTTATTTTGTGTTCAGCAGAAGAAAGAAACTCATACGGGTTTGTAACATCTTGAGGGTGAGTAAATGACAGAATTTTAATTTTTGGGGTGAACTATCCCTTTAAGTACGTAAGCTTTAAGAACTTATGCTTCAAGAACATTCATTTTATCCCCAGGGAATACAGACATATGCCTGTAATTCATGTTTATTTGTTTACTTATTACATGTAAAATATGATTTGCAATAATGATGTCTTTCAGTCGCCATAACATATAACTGTTTTTTATGGAATACTGCATTATGTTATAAAGTGCACATCACTATTGTTTTCAAATGAATGTGCCTGCCCTCATAATCTTTAATCAAAATAACTTCCCCCTCCTTACAACAACATCTCTTCTCTCAAGACGTGTTTACTGGCGTGAGGGCGGGGCAACCCGTCACACACATGAAATCAACCAATAGCAAACCACAACCATCCAATTAATTCCCGTCCTACATTGTTTCTAGTTCGAGAAGCCTGATACAGGTCACAATAGAAAAGAAAATATCGCAACTTCCGTTTCATGCCGACTTCAAATGCGCATTGCACGTCTTACCTGAGATAGTCTCTCCTACACAGCTTCCTGCCAAGTTTGTAGTAAAGCCTGCGGCCCACCTCCCCTAAGCGGCAGCCGCAGAGGTCACAGCTCAGGCAGTCTTCGTGCCAGTACTGCTCGATGGCCTTGAGGAAGAACCGGTCCCCGATGCTTTGCTGACAGCCGCCACAGGTTAACAGCGACGGCGGCATCTGAAGCACCTCATCCACGGGTTCCCTGTGGATCAAACATGCGATGCACTATTATGAACACCAGATGTCACTAGTGTGTAGACTACTTTTTTTGAAAACACTATAAAAACATACCGGTTAGTATAGGTGTGCCCCATAAAGTTAAAAATGGCAAGCAGATGCTCTACTTTTTTATTTTAGATGTACCTACATTTGTTTTATAAATAACCGTTTGCCAACGCTGTAACCACTGACACGTGATCCCGAGGGAGAAAAGTGTTTAGTGCAGCAGGCAAATGTGGTGCTTTGGGTCACTGCACATTTAAATTAGCCCATATTCCCATGGTTAACATTTGTGACTAAATGTTTGAAATGAATTCCTGATGTATTTTATACAGAATTATTATGCATAAGCAAAAGTACACACTGTTTTGATTTAATGTGAACATTTTCTAGTCACATGACCAGTGGCGTTTGAGGATGTCTGTCAAAGCTTTATTGAAGGAAGCAAGTAAAACACTTCATGATACAGATATGAGTGCCATATTTGGTAGCTATTGAAAGGATATAAATGTAGGCCTGTTAAGATTTAAATCATTAAAATACACACAAAAACTTTCTGCATTTTACATTTTCAAGAAACATCACTTATGATTTAAGCGGTTTTCCTAATGGGGACCAAAAAATATCCCCACAAGGACAAGGATTTTTGAATATTGCCATTTTTTTTGGGACATTTTGTCCCCATAATGTATAGTTTACTAGGCCACACACACAAAATTATGCTGTGTCTATTTACAGTGCGCATAATAAAAAAATAGGGTAAAAGTCAGGTAAGATGAGCCACCCACCTTATTTTTTTTTTTCTCTTGACCATAGATAAGATCTAATCTCAGCACTTTTGATGAATGACTACACCAATTACATTTTTTCGTCATTTCATCTGAATATTTGTGTGAATTTGTGAGATTTAGACTGAATCAGTTGAGGTTAATTGATCTAATTTTGTATCTCTGGAAAATAGTAATATATGAAACTATTATGTTGAATATCAAAGTTTTTGTGTCTATTTGTTAATGAGTGATTTGTGTACACATTAATGTTTTTAGATTTGTGGAGTAAAAGTTATTTTTGACCCTCAGGGTAAGACGAGCCACCCAGATCTGTCACTAAAGGCCCCGAGTGGCGTGTTGTTAGTGCCATTATTTTTAAATGTAATAATAATCGGGTTATTATTAAGTATTTCCATGATGAACTATGTACATTTCAGACATCTATGCTTTCATTAAAATCTATAGGTTAGTTGAGGGAAATCATTCAATTTCTATTTATAGTGTTCCTATTATGACATCTTCAATTAAAATATGGGTAATTAAATATGTAAATATTCACATGCCTATATAAGTCACAAAATAATTTTACCTTTCAGATGAATATCTTATACTGAGATTATGCTTTGACACTGGTTATTAACTAAATTGCCCAAATTAAATAGTTATAGTTTATTTATTTTATTATAATTAGAATAGTTAAACTTATTTTAGTTGTTTAATTGTTGTTTATATATCATACAATCAAACTAATTAAATATGGAAAAATACGGAAACCTATAGGCTACAATAAGATTAATTTCTTACTTACTCATTCGCATCCAGTGTTTTCCGTTCAATTGTAGATGCCATTTTAAATATGGTTCAGGAATAATTCAGTTCATTTAATATTTGCGCGCTTTCCACCCAACTATGTCCCACACTCGCAGTCTGCGGTGCAGGAAGACCATCAACGTCCTGCTGGATGAACGCTTCAGAGATGCACCTGCTGCTTGCTGCCTTCTGAGTGCACTAAAGATCAACAGCTAGCCTATAGCACACATTATGTATACGTGCACCCAATCTAGCTTCTTCTGCTGTACATCAGATTCCTGTCTCCAAGCATTCACTCCTCATGCTGTATGTTGTTTTAGAATAATACGTGGTCACAAGCAGACGTGTTGTTTAATTCCTCCAGTGCAACTGAACTGCGTGATAAATATCGCGTTTAGGTCAAGCGTGTCTCCTCTGCGCTGCAACTGTCCCATAAGACTGCTGTCTGTCTGTGGTCCCGTTATTGTAGTGGAGCAGGTATTTTTAAATGGCCCTGCCCCCTCAGTTTCTGCTTTCTTTTCCGACTTCCTGCTCACGACGGCTCGACAATGAGAGGAAATAGCGCTCCAGCATGCGCTACAGTCAATTATAAACCCGACGCCTCGTGACTGGAGGGGTCACGAGCTCAAACAGCCAGACTCCTCGTCCTCGTCAAATATAGGCTACCTGTGATCTAAACAATAAAGAGATTTGGGGACAGCTCAGCTGGAAACACGTCGCTATATAATTAACATTAGAGCGATAATGTTGACCAAATGACAAGGACACGGCTGGAACATATTAGCTGTATAGAGGGAGTCCGGGGCTAGTTGTCACAATATTGCATGTCAATAATTAAATGTAGATGTAAACTATGTTGGTTTAAAAGTTTAGAACTCAATTCAATATAATTATTTTCTCCAAGCTATTATACTAATACCATAATTAGCACGCATTCAAGCTTGAGACAAGTTATGCATGTTTTACATGTTATAGATTTATTTAAAAGACAAAAACGTGTTTTTACGTGTTTTCTATTTATTTGTTTCATGATTGTTTAAATATGTTTACAATTGAAATTTTTTTTTTTATTTAGCTGAAAAGTGTATAAAAAATAACTAGTTTGCACTTTATTTTACAGGACATGCACTTATGTATTACCTAGTAATATAATGTATGGGTTAAAGTTAGGTTTAGCAATATGTTCAGGGTTAGTACCTATACCCAGTTATTGTATTTACTAAGTATGTACATGGGAAACAGGACTGTAAAATAAAGTGCTACCAACAATTTAGCAAATCCTTCAAATATTTTTTGCAGGCAAGATATACGAGCCAATACAATAATTGACTTTCATTACACAATGTTAACCTAGATAAAGTCATAATCGTATGAAAACACATTCATCTGTAATTGCCATGAAGCTAACAGAGCAAATGAAGCGTTTACTGATGTATCTCAGGCTCAGGCTCATCTCTGCTGGATGTCGTTGGGGTAAACTCTTCTTATCTCCTGCCAGAGCTGCTCGGGCAGTGTCAGCGGCAGTACTGGGCCACGAGATAAAACACCCCGCACAACACTGTTGGGACACTGAATGGGTCCCAGACAACATCAGTGATTAGTTGCAGCAGCTCAGCAAAAAGATGTGCCAGTTTGTCCCCAAAGAGAGGTCAGTGATCGCCCTTCAGCTATGATATACTCTTCTGACTTACAACTCAAGCAAACTTCATTTCATCTTTTCATATGTAGCAATATTGTGGGAGACAATACTTATTTGAGTGTCCAAAATCTTTTCTTTTTTTTTTTCATTAGTTTTTGTCCATTAGCCTACACATTTAAGTTCAATTTAAACATTTTTTGTACATATATGTTCCAAAAAGGTTTTTTCTTTTCACAGTGAAAAACTATTTTAGGTTCCCCAAAGTTTCAATGATCAGTTCTTAAAAACGCATTTTTCTTATTATTCTGAACAACATTTAAAAGTCTAAGAAATCATTTTCCAAAGAAACTTATATTCTGCGCTGCATGGATCCATAACCTTATTTTAAGATTGTGCACACACACACACACACACACACACACACACACACACACACACACACACACACACACACACACACACACACACACACACACACACACACACACACATAGCCTATATTTTACTTATAGTTACTGTACAATTTTTAGGGAAACAGATTACCCAAGAATGCAGATGTTTCCATATTTGAAACATTTACTAAAAAGACAGTTTTCGGGTTTTTTAATAACTGTTAAACATTGTGTGTAAGGCGTCCACAGTTTCCTGTGGATTGGACACAGCAAACCCAGAGGATGTACAGGAAATGAGCACAGATGAACCATGGCAGGGGTGGTGTGAGCCATGACTCGTTTCACTTGATCACCCTGCTGGACTCTGATTGGTTGGATAACTCCAGATGGCCCCCTTGATAGAGGAAGGGGTTTTGATACAGCGCCTCGGAAACCACTGACTGTCAACTCATCTACTTGGCAGGAAAAGCTTTCTTAACTCAGGGTAGGTTTCCTTCAAAAATGGTTAGGGATGAAGTGAACATCAACATGGCTAATGGCATCTTGTAGATATGTTATTAGCTATTTTCTAAAAATGATGCATGTCATGCATGCAATATTTCCTCTGTGCAAAGAGAACCATGAAAATCTCAGAGCCACAGCTAAATATGCTAAAATAAAGTGAGACTGAAATAAATTTAAAATGAGTTCAAATGTTTTATGCTACCTTCAATTAAAAAAACAATTACAATTAAACATTCATTTCATTTATTTAAATGTATGTTTTTCCATATGAATATAAACATTTGCATGTCACAAATGTTATGTTTTATAGCACAAAAATCTTTTTTTTTTTTTTTTGCTTTTACTGACATCAAAATAGCATAACATTTCAAATGTGAAATGGAGGGAAAAATAGTAGAAAATATTTACTGTGAATAATGTGGTGGGATGAATGGATATTTTCTATTTTGCCATTTTGCACTGACATTGTTACATTCAACTCATAATTACTACAACAGGTTTATATTTTATGGTTTATTTCTTTTTAAATATCGGGTTTATTACAAGGTACACTAAGGGAAACTCCACTCAATTAAAAGTTTGAGTATGCATTTCCAACAGTTGTGCAGTATTGAAATGATGTAGCGTATAGATAAATGACTATTTACACTTTAGGCTGTAACCACATATTTAGGTTTGGGAGTAAATTAGGAATCGACCATAGAAATGTACACTGATTAAGATTAGCAATCTGAATATTAGGTGACATTAACCCCCTAGTGGCCTCCCATTGTCTATGGTGGTATTTTGAGCCTGGATTTATTTAAAGTTTTATTTAAAAGACTGCCTTTTGGCATACTGAGAAGAAAACAATCGAAATAAATACTTAAATGTGTGTGTTTTTTTAAATGAATATCAACCACTTTTTATTGCATAAAATCAAATGTGATTTGATTTGTCCCTGTAACATTCAACCCAGAATTAAAGCCAAGAGTTGGTTGTTGCACAAGACATGTTTTGAAAAAGATAATTCATCATGGATTATTCATTTTTCAAGGAAATATCTGCTACACACTGATGGGTTACCAGAATTCACTTAGTCATCTATTAAAATGTTGACACGAATTCCAAACCTACTGGGACATTGTTGAAATAATGTAGCTATAGTGTTAGTATTGATAACTATTGATGATAATTTGCAAGGGAACCAGCAACAGAATCTTCATAATGATTAACCAGAATTGAGAATATTAGAGATCAGCCTCCCAGAGTCCTACTTTGTGCCTGCAAGAGTTGACTGATTTATTAAGTCCAGCCCTAATAGGAAATGCCATTGAACTGACTGATTCTTGCCATGTTACACGCCTTGTCTCAATAACAAAAACTCATATGTGTTTGCATGCTCTGTTTTAATTAGGGTCCAGGCTGCCTTTGGAATTCTGGGAATATGATCCATCACAGGCTGAGTAATCACATACGGCGTATTTCCTGTAAGGATAGAGCCTGGATGTGTTGTTGACTCTCTGATAGCGTATATTCTGGAACAGCAATAGCTAGGCTACTGCTTCCTGTCCAATCTCAGCTTATATTGTTGGCTTGTTTTTGAGAAGCTTGTGTGTGAACACTCTTATTTGGACATTGCTGTGACTACAAGGCAGTGATTAGTTCAACTTAGGATGATCAGTGATCAAAGGAGATGCCCATGTGTCATTGAAAGAGGCATTAAAGGACTTTAAATGTTTAAGTTGAGGACTGCTGCTGCTGTACTAAACACAACTGAGAGCGGAAATGAGTCACTCGTTGAAAGGGAGCTTCATTCTCCCATGAGATCTTCTTCTAATCAGTATTATTCCTGAAAGAAAACACCCTTTCAATAGAACAGCGTTATCAAAGAGCAGAGCAACCATGTTAACTGCTTCCTGTATTTGCCAAACAAAACCTCATGCCACTGCATTCACATTGTTTTAGTTTATGACACTGAGTTTTACAGAAATAAACCGAAGCTTGTTTACAAATTATTAAATAAATTGCACTGGAAAAAGGCAGATGAAAACATACATAGTTCTGCAAAATGAATTTCTTGTAAAGAATGGAACACTTGTAACCATTCTTGTAAACAATAAAAATGCTTCAAAAGCTTGAAAATATATTTTGCATGAATCAATAGCCTTATTATGCAATTACATATGCTTAACCCAATACAAATAAATGAGAAAATGTGAATGATTACATATTAATGCCCTGATTCATATTTCTTAAATCATTTATTGCATTTACCTCCTGATTTTATTTTTGCATGTTTGGTTTTCCTGTTTAGATGGTGGCTGAAAAGAAAGTTCGAGTGACTGCATTTACCTGAATATATCTGGTGCCATCTGCTGACCGATAGTTTGATTTACAATAAATAAACGTGTTCTAATGATTTAACAGAATTTGTTTTGGTCGTTGAAAGTGATAGTTCGTAAAAAAAAAAAAAAAAAAAAAGGAAATTCTGTCATAATTTAGCTACTCATCCTCAAGTTGTTCCAAACCTGTATGATTTTATTTCTTCTGCTGAACTCAAAAGGAGATATTTAAAAAAATGTCGGTAACCAAACAGTTATTGATCCCCATTGACTTCCATAGTATTTTCCCCATTCTATGGAAGTCAATGGGGTCCATCAAATGTCTGGTTAAAAACATTCTTCTAAAAATCTTCTTTTGGGTTCTGCAGAGAAAGAAATTCACACAGGATTGGAACAACTTCAGGGTGCGTAATGAAGACAGAATGTTCATTTTTGAACTATCACTTTAAATGTGTTCTTCTAATGATGTAACGTATAATTTGTTTTGGTTATTTTAAGAGACCAGTAACCGAGTAGAGTTGTGGAAGCCAAGGGTTGATGATTTAACATGTTAGAAATACTTGTTATTTATCAGCGAAATAAAATAAAACACAACCACAATAAAATACAACTATTTAACATTTTTAACAATCTGTTTTATTCTCCTTTACACGTTTTTTTTAAATAAAGTCAGCCAGTTCGTTTTCACACGCGTTCAGTGACAAAATCATATGAGGAGGTCAGCGCGTGCCTGCTTTTAAACTGAATAAATTATTAGTATTTTATATCATTTCGCGACTCTTTCTTATACGTTCCATAAATCATCTTTATTTTGTTGTTGTTGTGTATTGATTACTCGCTGTAATCGTTATGATAAGCTGCATATACACGTAAGTTGGCCACAGGCAAAATCGCGGTCGCTTCTAAATGGGGCCCTTCCTCATTATAAACCTTTTCCTCGCCTTTCAACCGCTCTCAGTTGTCGGTGAGGCCGGCGGGGCGGATCCCATAGTAAATTTGAAGAGAAAATAAAAGCAACACAATCAACACCTCGGCTTATTTGATTTCAGACTATTGTTTTATTCCCTTGTGGACATATTGCGCATAAAGGTGAGAACATATATGGACTTGAATCACTGACGTGAACGACGTTATATTCAGTCTGTGATGATCTGTTGGACAGTTTCTGTGTGAAATCCGGACAATGGGTTGCTATGACAGTGTGCAACATACTTCTATGTTTACATTGAACGAGCTTGATTTATTATGTAAAAAACAAATATGAGGTATTTAGATAGGATTTTATTAATCAGACTAACGTTACCCTGTCATGACCAGCTGAAAAATCTCGTCTATGTATTTTCGTTATCTAATGGAAATATGAGGATGAATTGAATATATGATTACCTAAATATATATGATTTTGTTGCTGTCTAACACTTGGTATCACAATGTGGTCAGTCTGATCAAAAGAGCGATATGTGATATAAAATGAAACCATCGTTGATCACACATGTTCTGCTTTGAATTATGATCCTCTCATCTCAAAACGGCTGTTTTCAGCATTTTAGTTTATTTTCCGCGTTGTTATTGGTTTGTTCAGAATTTTAAACCTGTCCTTTATTCATGATTAGATGCCCTCGGCAACAAATGGCACCAGGACTGTGAAGTCTGCCAGCCCAGACTTGGGATCCGCTCCCGGATCAATGAACCAAATCACAGCCAGCAACCAGCTGACTGGAACCCAGTCCGAAGCCATGAAGCAGGTGCTGGTGGTTCTCGAAAAGAAAGTGCGCAATATGGAGAAGAAAAAGGTACCAGTTTCCCTTACAAGTGTGTAACATGTCAACCCAAGCATATACCCATACATATAAATCATTGGATGCTTAATAAAACGCATCGTGAACTATTACATGCAACGCAATGTAAACTTTTACTATCTTAAATTACAATAAATGGGTTTCGGTTTTCATATGTTGTATTTCAATGTCAATAATGTATTATGAACGGTTTAAACCTTTAAGAAACCTTCTCTAACGCGGTTAACCAGGCCCATTGAATGTTTATGAAGCCATTACGCTACTTGTATGATTTAAATCAGTTCGTGTGAACCGATATCTTAAATGTAAAGGTAACTTAAGTTTTTAAAATGTTGCCCCTTTCACTGTTCTTTGTATCGTCGAGCACAGATGCTAGCCGGCTAGTGTTCGTAGTTTTAGCACATGCTAGCCACTCAATCGTTATTGCAGTTCTCTCGACAAATGTTATGTACTACATGATTACTTGTTTACATTGTCTATACAATCCGTGATACAACGCAGAGTTCTTCAATGCAGGTTTTGTGAGTTGTTCTGATTACTGCGTTTCGCACGCACATGGAGATAAAGCTAACATGGCGTCCTGAAACCGGTTCGGCGTGCAAAAAAAAAAAAAAAAAAAAAAAAGGGGGAAACTGTCGGCGCAAAGATGCATGTGAAGTTCATGTTTTGGATGGTCTCGGGCTTGTGTTGGCGTGGGTTTGTGAAGATTAGTGGGTCACAGACAGGTGTGTCCTCAGGACATGCAGTAAGCGCCTTGATCCTGCGGGTTTCTGAGCTTCGCAGGAGAGACTTTTAATGTTGAGACAGTGCAGCATATTGCTTTACTTGTTAGCTTATTGCTTGTATAGAAAAGGGATGTTTAGCTATGAGGGGAAAAGTAATTTACTTACCCTCATGTTGTTTCAAACCTGTTCAGTGGAACACAAAAGTAGATGTTAAAGTCCCCATGAAATCAATGTATTTTTTTTTTGGCTTTTAGTGTGAATGTTTGCCTTACTGTTACTATAAGCTAGCGTGCTCTAAAACAATGATAAAATTTGCATTTAGAAGATATAAGCATTCAAAACTTCCGCCAATATGAATAAATGGTTGATGACATCACTCTGTACTTTAGCTTCTCATCAGATTTTCTGTCCAATCAAATGCTCTGTAGAATCTAAAGTGTCCCGCCCCCTACATTATAAATAGATGCTGAAGCTGCGCCAAAATATGTAATTTTGCAAAATATGCAAACAGCCACAGCGCCACACAGTCTGCTCCGGTCCAGAGACACGATAGTACAGAGTGATCATATGCGCGAGTCTGCTCAGATCACAAAACGTACCAAACCCATTTGAATTCGGCACAGAATGCTATAATTTAAAGCGATATGGAGGAGAACAGTTCGAGATTCTGAGAAAACTGCAGCTTTGCTGAATTCAACTCCTCTGGCTGAGTTGTAATTTAAACAAAACGCTATTTAAAAAAGGGGAGGAGCTGCTTGAAATGTCCGGCACTGTCCTCCGGTTTCAGCGGAAATGACGTCAACACATTGAATAATGCTGCGTGTTTCAAGGCACTTCAGTGGGCCTTTATGGAAAACTAAAATCATGACTGTCATCATGCCTTAAAGTGAATTTTTGAATGTCATTGCTTTTTAGTAATTTTATTAATTAACCTGCAGTTATGGGCACCTTTCAGTAAATTCCAAAAATTGTGATGTCGTGATTTGTCCGTTCTGATTCTGACATTGTGCATTTGTGGAAAGTGAACTTGACCTCTCCCATGGACCCGGTGAAATGGGATAATCTCCTCGTAATTCAACCATATGCTGCAGCTTTGTGGAATAAAGTCCTCTGTCTTGATCCATGTTAAATGGAAAATTTTATAATTGCAATTGCAAAAATAGTATGTGCACAACTGTTTAAAAGTTTGGGGTTCCTAATTTTTTTATTTTTATAAATTAATATTTAATTTAATTTTATAAAAATGTATTGTGCAAGGATGCATTAAATTGATCAAAAACAGTAAAGAGTTTTTTTTTTTCAAATGTTAAATGTTTTATTCATCAAAGAAAAAAAAAAACTCCTGCACACTCCTGGCTTAATCTAAGCCCTGTCTGTGAAACCAGGCCAAAATATCTTTCAGACCCTAAACTTTGAACGGTAGTACATACAAAACCTCTATTCTCCTTTTGAATGACCTGATCAGATGGTTTATATCGGTCGTGTTCTTGTGATGACCAATTCAGCATGAGCAATGCACTGTCATTTTATTACAGAACTTGTTTATTTTTCAAGTGTCATATTTTCTTTTCACTTGTGTTCTTGCAGAGCAAACTTGATGATTATCAGGCCAGGAACAGCAAAGGGGAACGTCTCAACCAGGACCAGCTGGTAAGTAAACAAGGCAAGCATGTTTTGTTGTCCCTCAGTTGTTTTTCAGATTTCCTAAAATCTGTTATTTTTCTTAATCAATTTAGGAAGCCCTGTCTAAGTACCAGGAGGTAATGCATAACCTTGAGTTTGCACGGGAGCTGCAGAAGAGCTTTTTGGCATTGGGTCAAGAAGTGAGTACATGAAAATTGAATTTTCTCTCTTCATATTCTGAGGTACCACAGTTTATTCACTGGAATCAGGGATGCACAGATACCACTTTTTTCAGAACGAGTCAGTTACTGATACTTTGTTTTTTAGTACTTGCTGATACCAAGTGCCAATACCTGTATTTTCATTGCATTTTTAAAAAATATTGGCCAGAGAAACCAAAATAATATGAATTAAATTTGTTGGCTTAGTAAATAGAAATTTCCTTTAGTTATTTTCATGCCTAATTATGCCTGTTAACATGTATTGTAGGAGATACTGTTACTTTCACTGTTAATATTATTGCTCAATCATATTTTATCTTTAATTTAATAGCACAGTGAATATTTAGAGCTGCTCCAGCAGGGCTCAACAACAAGGATTTTTTTTTTTTTTTTTACCGGTGATTCAGATGTTTGCACATAGAAAACTTATTGAAATATTGACATGTGATTACTGTACTGCCTTCCTGTAATAATGTAAGGAGCCACTCATTATATGTAAATCATCTAACAGTTCATGTTGTTACATACATATACGATTTAGTTTTAATTCAAATTGCGCATGTGTGCAGAGTGAACGGTCTTTTGTGAATCTACCCAAGGTAAACTTTCGTTTAAAAGCATAATTAGGATGGAAACGCCACTTATAAGATTGACCGTATTTTCGTTTACTGTCAAATTGCCTTTTGAATGGGAGTGCTATGGGCACTACTATGATGGCATCAAAATTGCTATTTTTAAAACACTAAGAAGGCTCGACACAACAAGTATCACCATGGGCTCTACACATGAACTCGAGCATTGAGAACATTGTGTACACAGTTTACTAAAAAGAAAGGTTTTGAACAACTCACTGTAGCTGTTGTTGTTTCCGGCCGCCGGCATTTTGTCAGTCAAAAATAGTCGATCTCCAAATGCAACGTAACAGGGAGGAGAGTAAAGATGGAAAGCTTTAAAGCTTAGTTCCATATAAATTCACGGATAATTTGTTGTGTTGTCGTTAGTGAAAATCAATATTGACCTTGTATTTGAAAAAGGATCCTCATATAAGAAACAATACTAAAATCAAAAAGCGGAAGAGTAGTTGCCAGAAGACAGTAGGCTATCGGTGACAGCAAAGATTACATTATTTAGACTGATATATTGAATGAAACCCCTTGTTTATTATTATCATCATTATTATTATTTAAATAGATATTGCCATGAGCCAAGTAGCTAAGTTATCTTGCTTCTCATTGAAATTACAACTTCATGACATTTCCTCATATGGATTCAGTTCATTCGCATTCTGAGATCGACTATTTTTGACTGACAAAATGCCGGCCGGAAACAACAATGGCTACAGTGAGTTGTTCAAAACCTTTCTTTTTAGTAAACGGTGAACACAATGTTCTCAATGCTCGAGTTCATGTGTAGAGCCTCTGGTGATACTTCCGAGCAAAGTTTCATGTTGTGTCGAGCCGCCGTAGTGTTTTAAAAATGGCGATTTTGATGCTATCATAGTAGTGCCCCTAGCACTCCCATTCAAAAGGCAATTTGACCGTAAACGAAAATACGGTCAATCTTATAAATTACGTTTCTATCCTAATTATGCTTTTAAACTAAAGTTTGCCTCGGTGGATTCACCAAAAGACCCTCGGTTGCGAGAGTTACGCTTTAAGAGCATGCAACAGAAGTTCTCTCTCTCTCTCTCTCTCTCTCTCTCTCTCTCTGTCTCTCTCTCTCTCTGTAACATGGTCTTCGTTTTACTTTCTTTGCTATCGCCATATCTGACCGAACTACAAACTTTACAGCAATGTCTGTGAAAAAGGGATGCGATCGACAAGCTCGTGCGCTCAATCCACTCCGTGTGTTTCGCTTATCGGCTCATGCACAGCAGCTATTGCATGAATATTTAATTTGTTTAATATTCTGTTAATTAGATTTACTTCATAGACATCCTTCTCTGATATCCATTGTGACACAAGCACTGTACTGTACACGCTACGTTGTATTGGTTGTTGATATCGGAGCATTTTATCGGAGTACATATCAGGCCCAATACTGCTATTGGTATCAGTGCATCCTTAACGGGAATGTTTATATCAGGGGTATCCAAACTTTGTCCTGGAGGGCCACTGTCCTGCAAAGTTTAGCTCTGACTTGCCTCAACACTCCTGCCTGGAGGTTTCTAGGAAGACCTTGATTGGCTGGATCAGGTGTGTTTAATTTAGGGTTGGAGCTAAACTCTGCAGGATGATGGCCCCCCAGGAGCAGGATTGAACACCCCTGGTTTATATGAATCTGTGAGAATGTCTCTCACAATCCATTGATTTGAATAGATCCAGAAGACCGTTAAGAAAGCAGCACGCCGTGAGCAGCTCCAGCGTGAAGATGTGGAACAGAAAAGACTGAAACGGGTTCTGGAGCTGCAGTTCCTCCTCGATCGACTCGGGGATGAAAGTGTGCGACAAGAGCTTCTGCAAGGAGCCGGAGGACCTTCACTGCTTACTGAGAGTGACCTTACTTCCCTGGATGAGTTTTACAAGCTTGTGGGGCCTGAGCGTGACCAAAACATCAGGTGAAATAGACTGAATTCAATCCTGAATCCACAAATGAAAACTATGCTGCAAACTAAATCTTGTTGTTCTACCAACTGCAACATGAAGTTTCCTTGAATTGAGAGTCTTAGATGCATCGTGATCGTAAAACACATTTTAGACATTGCATGGGGCATTGCATGTTTAAAGTTTGCCAACGTCTTCGTAATGGTTATTGTAATATGTGTCCAGCAAGATTTTAAAGTAGTTTCTCTCAACTCTAGGCAAGCCGGACCAACCTACTAGAATATGTTAGATGTCTCACAAATTAAAACGTACTATAAAACGTACAAATTAAAACCTCAGCTTCTGCAGTGTGTTTAATAGGAAGAAATTTTAAAACATTCTTGTGGGGTTGGGTCCCGAGGACTGGATTTGAGAAACACTGGCTTAAAGGGACAGTTCACCCAAAAATTTAAAAAACTTTTTTTAAATTTATCAATTGCTCTTCCTAATGTCGTTGCAAACCCAAAAGACTTCCGTGAAACATGAAAGATTTCTATCCCTATGTTGAAAGTCCAGATTTCACCATAAGTTTGAAATGGTTCATAAAGCGATTTATAAAAGAAATCCATATGAATTGAGCAGTTTAATTCCATCCTTCGGATGAGACGTTAAACCGAGGTCCTGACTCTGTGGTCATTAAAAATCCCCGGCATCCTGGCCAAATTTGCCCCTTGGCCTCTGTCCATCATGGCCTCCTAATCATCCCCATATATATATGATTTCATTTAGGAGTTTATTAACTTATAGATATAGATCAACGCACATACATGGAGGGTGAGAATCAATGCGGTTTGTTCTCGCACATCATGCAATAACTGATGAGGTTTGTTTCTGTGTATCAAGCAAGCTTGATTCATATGGATTACTTGACTTGAACCTTGAAAGTCCCCACACCACCAGCTTTAACACTTCAACGGAGGTACAGAATTCTGTCTGGTTTCATTAAAAATGTGTTTTGAAGATGGACTAAAGTCTTTTGGGTTTGGAAAAAAAAACATGAGGGTGAGTAAATGAGGATGGAATAAATTATCTTGGATAAAGTACATTCATAATGGAATGCTTTTCTTACACAGGTTGACTGACCAGTATCAAGAAGCATCGCAGCACTTATGGGAACTTTTGGAGGGGAAGGACAAGCCTGTAGCAGGCACAACATGTATGTTAAAGGGAATTTTTTAACTTTAGAGTCTGAGACCAGTTTTATTTGTTTCTAGCTGTTTTACCTGAACAAAAACAGTCTGTTATACTGCTTGAGATGGCATGCAAACTGGTATTAAGCATATTTAAAGGTTTGTACAACTTTTTGCACTGGTTTGGGGCAACAATCGTTTTACCATTTACTGCACTGTACAGTTATTCTTCAGATTCATTAGCCACTATTGATAAATAACCAGAAGTCTTGAACATTCGCAGAAAATGGCTTACTTTCGCATTGCACAATATGGTGAATAGCTTAATGGTTGTGACATGTTAATAGCTAGTAAAAAGCACATCACAATATTTCTAGATTCACAGTAGGGCTGTCAAAATTGCTCAGAAATGACGTTCGAATATTCCCTCTAAAAAACACATATATTCGAACTATTCGAATATCTCGTTGCGCATTTTTTCAATGACGCGCATTACGTCAATAACAGGACCAATTAATACAAAGAGACATAACTACTTGTAAAGGTAGTTTATTTAAATTTAAACACATTTAACAACGTATTACCTACACAAAAACAAGTAAAACAACTAATAGCAAAGACCGCAGACCTCACTCTCGCTCGCGCTTGCAATATCTAATCAGTCAGTAGGCCTACAGTACACTAATGTTTCTGTTTATTAACGTTAATTAAAATGAGGCATACAATTCCGAGAAATGTGACAACGAACTTTTACCCTGAGGTTCATAAAAAATAAAGTGCTATTACAAACGAAAAAGGCTACTTACATTATTGGTGCTTGTATTAAAAAAAGGAAGGAAAAAAAAAAAAACGTACATAGCTTGCATAGGCTACAACTTTATCTCGCGGCTCCACAATTTTACCATCCACCGACCAAAATCCAAAGTACTTCCAGACATGGCTTTTTAGATTTTGGGGGGTTAAAATCAGTTTCTCTGCTGCGGTCGAGTTGGGCTCTGCCCTTTTTGCCATCTTCCATGTAAATCAACTTTCAGCAGTGACGCTGTGCCAGTGCGACTCCCGTGACCTGTTCCTGATCCTTCAGGCAGCGCGTGTTCGCCTCCGCTACCCCGTTTTTTCCCACCCACATTTGAATATTATGTTTCACCTTCGAATTTCTGTTTTTTAAAACTATTCGAATATATATTCGAATTTAGAATATTCGTTGACCGCCCTAATTCACAGGGATGCTTAATTTTAGCCAGTGTAAATGTATCATAAATATTCTATTACTTACAGAAGTCCTGCCTTAGAAAGTTTCCAGCTTCTAGCACTTTCCTTCCGTAGTATTCAGTGGCAGATCATGTGGCTCATGGCATATAAATACATCCATTTGCTGTGCGCCAGCTGGGCTGCTACTATGCAGTATGATAGTCCTCTACATTAATTTAGGCTATTTAGCAACTCTTTCAAATGTAGTCCCTTTTTCAGGCAAAAAAATGAATATGAATATCTTTATTCAGCAAGGATGCATTAAATTGATAAATCACTGTAATGCTTTCGATTCAACAAAGAATCCTAAAAAAAGTTGAGTTAAAGCTCTTTTCTTTTTTTTTCTTCTCAGATAAAGCACTGAATGAGACGTTGGAGCGGGTTTTGCAGAGCGGCTACTTTGACAGAGTGCAGTCTCATCAGAACAGAGTTTGCGCGGAGGAAGAGGAGCAAACTGCTGCGGTGGAAGTGTCTGAAGCGGAGGTGCACCCTCCTGATGCGGGTAAATCTTATCTCATGTTGCTCAGTCGAGTGACTCATTCTGAAACTGCTGCAATCCAGAGTGATCTCTGAGAGATTGACCTTTATGTCTCCTAACAGAGGGTGAAATGTCGGAAGAGTATGCAGAACCCATTCCAATCGAGGTGACAGAGGTGAGAAGTTGCTTAAATGCAAGCTTTGAGGGGTCACATTTGAGGAATCATTGAATCAATTTACTGGATCTTCTGATATGGATTCTTATTGTATTATGAAAATGCTAATTTTCTCTGACAGTAGGTGGTGCTGATAGAAATACCACAATTACCCCATACACAAAACCGTACTGCCCAACTTTCCTTTTTTGACCTCTGCTGGTCACGTAGAAGAAAAGAAGTCCAAGACCCCAAAACAGCTTTTCAGATTTTTGTATTTAATTATATTGCTTATCAGACAACACCAAATACAAAAATGTTTTATTGCACTATTTTTACTCTGAACATTCGTCTTGGTGAAAACGGTTCTCTTGTTGTCGAGTGTGACACTTGGGAAGGTAATGTGCATTGCCACAAAGCTGCTATGATTAAGTCATATTTTGCACCTGTGTGCAAACCATCAAACGCAATGCTAACGAATTATTAAAATAAAAATGGAAAATGTGCATATTAAAAAAAATCTAAATACGAATTAAACGTACAGTATGTAATTTTTGGCCACCAGGGGCCACTCAATCAAAAGACGTACTTTGATGACGTCGGAAAAAGAGCGTGGGCTCATGGGAGCTGTCGTTGTCAATGACATTCTAACTTAGTATTTTGACAATCACGTCTTTTCGAACGGAGAGATATATGAATTATCAGACCCCTATTAAATCAATATTCCCTCTAGCTAGTATTAATAGATGTTACAACACGATCACCTTTCGTTAATAATTATAATTACGTTTATACTATATCGAACAAGATAGTGAACTGCATATGAAGCTACTTTCTCCAGCTATATATAGAAAAAATCTGAATTTACATTATACTATAAATGAGAGCTAGTCCGTCTGCGTTTTACACATGACATCATCGTTTCACAAAATATACAGATAGATATAGTTAGCTGAATGGGTGCATACCTGTTTATTAGAATGCAAGCGAGATCGGCATCTCTTTGTAGTTCTAGCTTATCGCGAAGCTCTCTCCATCTTGTAAATGCAACTCCAATGTTAACCCGTGTCATGTTTCTTCTCCAGTCCCAAACCTTTCTCGGGTCATTTCTTTCACCCGTACGTTTGCGCTTCACAGAGCTGGCTCCAGCAGCAGAATGTGCAGGCAAAGCATAATCATGGTCCATAACTATTGATTGAGGTATATAGACTAATATAAAAAATATAAATATTAAATATAATAGTCTCGGTCAAGTTCGGTGCAGTGGCGTAATGATGCTAGCTACTACTTTTTCTTCGTCGTCGTCTTTGCTTTTATTGGCGGGCGTCCGGTGTTCCCCTTTGTGTTTGGCGGTTTCGCCGGGTTCTGCAGGAAGTTAGAAAAACTAGAGGAGTCAAAGGTTATATGACGCCATAGACGGGCGACGAAACGGAAATAAAGAAACGTGACGTGTCTGAGTTAAACTATAAATTTCTCCGGATTTGAAAGTTGGTGGAAACTGTCGGGATAATTTAAGTACACAACTAAATGAAATATATAACAGTTATTTTTGCTATTTTTAAAGCAGAAAAATGACATATTGTGCCTTTAAACTAATATCTAAAAGATAATAAAATAACACTGTTTTGCAAATTCATCTACATGCTCATTGAGTCCGCTAAAATAAACCAGAGTTTAGACAAACTGGTTGTGAAAAGCTAAATTACAGCTGCAAAAACTTTTTACACAAGTTGTCCTCAGGAACATAATGAATGTGTATGAGTGAACCCTTTAAATTGACTATCTTTCTCTGAGGGGTACAGTTAAAAAGTTTAAGTAAATTTAAGATTACCAATCATTTTCTTATCTCTCTAGTTTGTAAATAGGCAGTTTGTTTCGGAGGGCACGTACAGTACTGGCGATAAGGAGCAAAGGGAGGAATGGAGTGCAGAAACCGAGGTAAGCTGCTCTAGAAATTACATTGTATGGACTTGTTTCATATATTAGGTATGGATTTGTGTATAATTGGTTCTCAACCTTTTTGAGTTCAAAGCTCCACACTGTCCACAACAATATTTAAAGCCTCCCCTTAGGGCTGGGCGATAAATCGATTTTATCGATTAACTCGAATGTGTAGTTTATGCCGACTTTTTTTTTTATTTTTATGAAAATCGGTTTTCTCTTTAACAACCGCCGACGCTCCCATCTGGGCTCCCGTAGTTCCGACCGGCCTCAGCGCTTGCCATGATAGAGATACACAAACAACATGGCAAATGAACAAGACCGCGGCAGCAGAAGCACACCCGCCGAAAACATTTACAAGCTGAATCTGCTGGGCTGCCAACTCTCACGAGTTCACTGTGAGAGACGCAATTTTGTCACTTTTTACACGCTCTCATGCGCCACACATCCATTTTTTCACGCAGAGAAAAATCACGAAGCAAAGAGGACACTGACACCGACAGACAAGACCGAGCAGGTTACTATCGATATGAAACAGATTCTCAGCTCTCAGATTCTGTCAATTTTATTACGAAATTCAAACAATAAACACCGTTTTTGCGCTTGTAAATGTGACGTGAAAGAACGCTGGCAGATCTCAGTTCAAGCGGCACGTGAACCGATCATCTGTTACTCTTTACTACCAACTTACCGAAATGTAATAAAAATCGATCGATCAGTGTTTTTCAACCGCGGAAAGATGTCCATAAAACAGCTGGAGAACAACATGTCACGTAACCTTACATTTACCTCAGGATGCCTTTTAATGACCCATAGCACGCATGTTTGTTGGACTTAAAATAATTGCTATAGAGAGGAGTATTTTGCTAAATATGATAACTATATTACACATTTATTATATTTTTACCTATATCATTAAAATAGTATAATGTTGTTATTATAAAAAACTTATTATATTTAATTTGAGTTAGTTTTAACTTTTAATAATACCAGCTGACAGGGCTCTCTGTATGTTTACAGCATTAGGTGAAAAATATATTTTTTTTTTTTTGGGCGAACAATTAACACATTAACGTATCTACTGTACCTATTTATCCAAAGGAATTTATATTGGATCAGAATCAAATTGCCAGAATTGAATTGAATTTGTGAAATTTGTGTTAAGCAATAATAAAAACAGTAGCATACCAGTAAACTTAATACAATTATGTTTAGTTACCAAATAATTTGACAATCACAATACACTTATGTGATGCAATTTTTTTTTTTTTTACACATCCCCCCAATCCCAATCCACCCATTTTAACGTATCTACTGTACCCATTTATCCAAAGGAATTTATATTTGATCAGAATCAAATCGCCAGAATTGAATTGAATTTGTGAAATTTGTGTTAAGCAATAATAAAAACAGTAGCATACCAGTAAACTTAATACAATTATGTTTAGTTACCAAATAATTTGACAATCACAATACACTTATTGTGATGCAAGTTTTTTTTTTTTTTTTTTTTACACATCCCCCCCAATCCACCCATTTTATTTTGTTACATTTTCATTGTTTTCAAAGACAGGGCCTGTCCCCTTGTCTTTTTGGCTTGTTGTTTCTGATTGCACTTTAATTGCACTGAGATCAAATCCCAGAAGGGAATATTAAAACAAAATAAAGTTAAAACTTGTTTTGAACAATTTCTTTGTCATCTGCCGATTGATTTTTAGATTTAAATCGTAAATCGGATTTTTTGTGAAAAAATCGGGGATTTTATATACATATCGCCCAGCCCTACCTCCCCTGCACCTTTTTTTTATGTACAAAAATTTTCCATAGTTTAGTAACTAAAATACAACTTATTGTTATGATTCCAGAAAATTGGGGGAAGTTTAAGAAACGTGTATATATAACATTAGTGACACAAATATCTCCTGTATATTAGGCTGCTGTCACTTTAAGATGAATGCACGGACCAAATATAATCATGATATGGATCTGTTTTCTTGTTTGTGACTATCGCGGATGCGCACATCGATGCTGAAACGATACAGTGTGCAGCCCTACACTGGATCAGAGCGTAATTGTGCTCATTTCTTGGGTCTGTCACAGGTGAATAACTCCATGCCGCAGCCGGTTCAAACCAGCCCTACCCCTGTCGTCCCAGAACCCCACCCACTGACCACAGTAACTCCAACACCCCCTTCAGACCCTGTGATTAGACAGCAGGTGGTTCAGGATCTCATGGCGCAGATGCAGGGTCCATACAACTTCATGCAGGTGGGTTCTTTTGCAGGTTAGTTCTTTCGCTATATGTTTGTATGCATACTAAACAGCCCTTTGTTTCCCAGGACTCCATGCTTGATTTTGACGGACAGTCTCTTGATCCGGCTATTGTATTGGCACAACCTATGAAGCCAGGCTCAAATATGGAGATGCCTCCGATGGTGTGTCAACCAGGTATGTTAATACTTGCACCATGGTTGTACAGTCATTAATGTCCAGATATACTTTTTGAACAAAATCCGAAAAGGGATTTCTAGAACTTCTTTTTCCCCCAAGCAACTTTGCCAGGAGTATATCAGGGCCTTTGTGGGTTAAGTATTTCTAATCACCCTAACACACTGGGCTTTTGGTTTCTTACAGCTCACCCAGAGTCTCGTCTCGCACAGCCTCCAGCTGTTGGCATTCAGCCTGAACCCTCACAAGTGAGTATAGCCAAGTTTTTCTGGATGAAAAGGAGTTTGCTGAACTCTCTGGAAATCCAAGATGAGATCAATGGCTTTATATTTGTGTAAAGACAAGTTTGACCGTTTACTTTCTCTGCAGATCTCCATGGTTTCTCCACCAGAAACCTTTCCCACACCTCCCCCAATGTATCAGTCCCCTTACACAGCGGATCCACGACCACAGACCGACTCCATGGATCCCAGTCAGGCAAGTTGTCAAACCTCCAATCGCTTCTTGAATTGAAGTGGCACTATGTGGCTACAATATGAGCTTTCTAATGTACCTATGGTTCACTGCACAAAGTTATTTTTGGCATTAAAACATGACTTGTCCTCTGTAGGCCTCCATGCCCCTGACAGAGCAGCTCCCTCCTGCCTCCCAGACCCAGGTGATCCAGCCTGGATCCAAACCCTCACACAGCAGCGGCATCAATGTCAATGCAGCCCCCTTCCAGTCCATGCAAACGGTAACATGCCTGAATGAAAGTGACTAGATGTAAAAAAAAAATCGAATTGTTATTAAAACAAAAAATCTCGCTATTAGTGAACAAAAACAATTTCTAAAGCTAGGTCTTCTAAACATTAGATCGCTCACACTTAAGGCGGTTATTGTAAATGAAGTGGTCACAGATAATAATTTCGATATTCTGTGCCTTACTGAAACCTGGCTTAAACCAAATGATTATTTCGGTCTAAATGAGTCTACTCCGCCAGGATACTGTTATAAGCATGAGCCCCGTCTGATCGGTCGTGGCGGCGGTGTTGCAACAATCTACAGAGATATCCTTAATGTTACTCAGAAAACTCGTCATAGTTTTAATTGGTTTGAAGTGCTTGTGCTAAATGTTACGCTCTTAGATGTAAGAAAAAAATCCCTATTATCTGTAGCATTGGCTACCGTATATAGACCTCCAGGGCCTTACGCCAATTTCCTAAAAGAGTTTGCGGACTTTCTACCAGATCTTTTGGTCAACGTCGATAAAGCGTTGATTAATTGTTGAAGATTTTAACATACACGTAGATAATTTAAATGATGCGTTAGGGGCTGCGTTTACAGATTTATTAAACTCCTTCGGGGTCAAGCAAAACGTCACCGGACCAACTCATCGTCTTAATCATACACTCGATTTAATTATATCATATGGAACCGATCCAACCGATATAGATATCATTCCACAAAGTGATGATTTCACTGACCACTACTTGGTAACTTGCATATTACGCACTGCTGTAATATGTCATGGTGCGCCACGTTATCGACCAGGTAGAACAATTCGTCCATCCACCATAGATCATTTTTCAAATAGCTTATCTGATCTGTCTCAGCTGCTGCCTGAACCCAAACAAACAGATGAACTAGACGAACTAACTAGCACTATGAGCACCATTCTCTCTAGAACATTGGATATTGTTGCACCCATTAGATTAAAAAAGGTCAGAGAAAAAAGTATAGCACCATGGTACAATAATACTACGTATGTTTTAAAGAGAGAAACCCGTAATTTAGAGCGTAAATGAAAAAAACTAATTTAGAGGTCTTTAGAATCGCGTGGAAAGACAGTATGTCACTTTATAAAAAGGCACTTAAAACGGCCAGGGCTGAGCACCTCAGCAAATTAATAGAAAACAACCGAAATAATCCAAGGTTTTTATTTAATACCGTGGCTAGACTAACAAATAAACAGACGTCGTCTGAACAAAATACCTCGTTACAGTTTAGTAGTAATGATTTCATGAACTTCTTCACCGAGAAAATTGAAAGCATCAGAATCAAAATCGTAAACGTTCGATCTTTGCTCGCGCCTTATAATTCGGCCGCAATTATCACAGACCTGCCAACATGTACGCATTTTGCGTAGGGGATACGCGTTTTGACCTCAAAGTACGCTGGTACGATTTGTCACTCTAAACTACGCAAAAACCTGGTGACGTGCCTCTGTGCACGCGCAGTCCTCAAATCAAGCAAGAGCAAAAGAAGAAGAGTTCGACCAATCATAGCGCTGAGTTCATTCCCCAAATAGCAAGGGAGGAAGATTGACAGATGCGTAAGACCTATCATTAAAAAGAGAATGAAAATCGACAGCAATAAAGTAATCCCGCTCGATCCCTCTTCCGCCGTCTGACTGAGTTCGTCAACGAGGACAGTACAGTAGTCACAGTACTTCTGACTCCTGAAGGTAAACGGGCTGGGGTGGATGTGGAAAGTTGAAATATTGTATTGAGTTAACTAAATCTGGATTCGATGATCACATGAGTGATCGCAATCGCATGTATTATCTTAAAATACTCCGTAATTCATCATGGTCACTCAGATAAGAGGAAAACATCATTCATCCATGCAAATTATAAAATGCTTAAGTAATGCTTAACAGTAAATCTGAATAAAATTTAAATCGCTATGGCTTAGTGATTATGACAGTTCTGTGATTTGTGGATTACTGATAAAACGCGAGTCTGGAGAAACAGGCGTTTATTTATTCATTCTCAGTGTTGAGAAACGTAGCCTGCATGTGTTACGTTATTGCGTTAATAATAACTAAACCAATGTTACATATTTATTTTGTATGAAAACTAGCGCTTTAGTTACTTATGGATTAAAAAGTACGTTGTATCAGTGCTGCGCGAGCTCTCTCACAAACACTGACGCGCGCACGCAGAGAGAGAAGATGATTGTAAAATGAAAATGGACGGGCTAAGTTTAAATTTTGTTCTTGGTTGTGTTTTTTTCTGAAAAAATGTCAGAAACCATTTTGTTTGATCCATCCGTGTTTTTTAAATTCGTTAAATGACGGACGTTTTACTGTCAACACAGCCCTCAGTATGTCGGATTCGTCTAACTTATTGTCTACTTGATATTCTCTTTAGAATAAGTGGTTCGTTTTGCTATTATTGGACTCCTGTCTATTCATTGTCAACTATTTTCTATAAATATGTTTGTATTGGCTAACGTTTATTCAGCTAATGCGTGTCCTGTTTAAAATGTACAAATGCAAAGACACCACGTCTCAAATAAAAGCCTTTTTTTCCTGTGAGATTTAGTATCATATTTGGATATTGGAATAATAAATTATGTAGCCTATCTAGGGGTTTCTTAATTTTAGACTATTGACCAGCACACATTATATACAATGCAATATTAATAATGAATAAAAAAAATTTTTACCCCCCCCCCCCATAGTACTCAAAAAATAATGTCAAGGTTGGCAGGTCTGTTATCACCCCGCAAGAACAATTACAATGCTTTACAACCATAGAACAAAGAGTTAAATAAACTTATCACTTCATCTAAAACAACAACATGTTTATTAGATCCTATACCAACTGAACTACTGAAAGAAGTGTTACCTATAGTGGAAGAGCCTCTTCTCAATATTATTAACTCATCTTTATCTTTAGGTCATGTTCCAAGAACGTTCAAGCTGGCAGTTATAAAACCTCTTATTAAGAAACCACAATTAGATCCAAATAACCTAGCAAATTACAGACCCATTTCAAATCTTCCATTTATGTCAAAAATATTAGAAAAAGTTGTGTCCGCTCAACTCGGCTCTTTCTTGCAAGAAAACGACATCTATGAAAAGTTTCAGTCTGGATTCAGGCCACATCATAGGACTGAAACTGCGCTTGTTAGAATCACAAATGATTTACTTTTAGCTTCGGACCAAGGCTGTATCTCAGTACTAGTTTTACTTGATCTTAGTGCTGCGTTCGATACTATAGATCACACAATACTCTTAGATCGACTACAAAATTACACTGGTGTTCAAGGACAAGCATTAAGCTGGTTCAGGTCATACTTATCTGACCGCTACCATTTTGTCTACTTAAATGGAGAAAAATCGATTATAACTTCGGCAAACTATGGAGTGCCGCAGGGATCTGTGTTAGGCCCTTTATTATTCTCAATATATATGCTGCCACTTGGTAATATTCTAAGGAAACATGGAATTAGTTTCCATTGTTATGCTGATGACACTCAAATATATATTTCATCACGGCCAGATGAATACGCTAAATTATCCAAATTGACAGATTGTGTTAAAGATATAAAAGATTGGATGACGTGTAATTTTCTTTTATTAAATCCAGACAAGATATAGGTAATACTTATCGGTTCTAAAAACCGTCCACAAAACCTTTCACAGCACGACTTTAACATAGTAGGATGCCCTGTTACTTTATCCGCTACAGTAAAAGACCTGGGTGTTACATTAGACTGCAACCTGTCTTTTGAAAAGCATATTTCATATGTTACAAAAACGGCCTTTTTCCACCTTAGAAACATTGCTAAGCTACGTAATATGCTATCAGTCTCTGATGCAGAAAAGTTAGTTCATGCATTCATGACCTCGAGACTAGATTACTGTAATGCTTTATTAGCTGGTTGTCCTGCATCTTCAATAAACAAGCTACAGTTAGTCCAAAATGCAGCCGCTAGAGTTCTTACTAGATCAAGAAAATATGATCATATAACACCGATTTTATCATCACTTTATTGGTTACCTATAAAGTTCCGTATTAAATACAAGGTATTGCTTTTGACTTATAAAGCTCTAAATGGTTTAGCTCCAGTCTATTTAACGGATCTTCTATCGCCTTACAATCCATCGCGCTCTTTAAGATCACTAAATTCGAGGCTTCTGGTCATTCCTAGGATATCCAGATCCACCAAAGGAGGCAGAGCATTTTCACATTTAGCTCCGAAGCTCTGGAATAGCCTTCCTGATATTGTTCGTAGCTCAGACTCGCTCTCCCAGTTTAAAACTAGACTGAAGACGCATCTATTTAGCCAGGCATTCATATACATTTTTTATCTTACAGTTACTGTAAATTCGGCCTCTAGTTCATAAACGCCAGAGGAGAACTGGCCCCCGACTGAGCCTGGGTTCTCCCAAGGTTTTTTTTTCCTCCATTGGGTCATCTGATGGGGTGTTAGGACACCATTAGGTCACTGGATGGAGTTTTTCGGTTCCTTGCCACTGTTGCCTTTGGCTTGCTCTGTGCGGGATATTCAAATTAATTAACCAATCATACCATTGATCAGCTCTACCAAACTTGGATGTCTTTTTTCCAGTAATAAACAAACATTAAGTTGTTTTGATTGATACTGTGAAGCAGCTTTGATACAATCTGTATTGTGAAAAGCGCTATATAAATATATTTGACTTGACTTGACTTAAAGAACACTGTAAACTGGTCGTATCAGTAAGACTTAAACTCTGTGGGTTGGACGATCTTTGACCTGGTTTCATAGACAGGGCTTAGATTAAGCCAGGACTAGGCCTTTTAAGTAGCTTTTATAAACATGCCTTAAATTTCTTTTTCACTGGTGTGCAGCTTGAGATAAAACAATGGAAGTGACATATTTTAAGATATGTCAGTACAAGTTGCTTTCAGTTAAGACAGCGCAAACATGCATTTAGGCTTATTCACACTTGGTAATAATCTAATATTACATGTTCACTTATCCTCAATTGGTTCTTCCTGACAGGTGTTCAACCTTAATGCGCCTATCCCACCAGTTAATAATACAGACTCAATGAAACTGGCCAGCCAATACCAGAATAGCTACAACCAGGGTTTTAATGGGCAGACGCAGCACCCCGTGGAGCAGACAGACATGCCATCAGAGCCGCTCCAGTCTGGTGAGGAATCTTCAGAATCCCTCAGATCATGTTTTAATCCCCACAATATAATCCTGTACATCGGCACTACTCAACATGTGGCCCATGAAAGCAAGTGGCCCTGGAGCCAGTAATGTGAATTTTTACTATTTCCTGAGGCCTGCATAATGTTATTGTAGCAACACTAAATGTAATGGTAGTAATATATGTAATGTAATATATATAATGTATGCGTTTGATTCAGCTATTTTATCCCTGTAAATAATAGTCATTTTTATTAATACCTACCATCATATTCATGATGATGTTGATAAAACAACAATCAAACGTTTTTATAGCTTATGCATGTGCACACGTGTATATTGGGGTTTTAACTATTTGTGTGTTTGTTTTTAGTTATTTATTTATTCTCAAAACGGAAAACTTTATTTATTTATTTTTTTAATTATTTTTTTTTACCTTTTACATGACAACTCCTTACGGGCCTGAAAATTCAAACTTTTGAAAACGGTACTTTTTTTAGTCTCCGTCTCCCACCGATCCACATAGACAAATAAAACAGCTTAAACCTGTATGTGTGTACATAATACTGGTAATAATTATAATAGCAGTTGTTATTTATTAATATTTATATAATTTAACCCTCCAATATACATGTACCCTCATAAATGGCTTAATTTAGCCGTTTTGTTGTTTTAACAAAATAATTGCTAATTGTTTACCTTAATATTCATGTACACAAGTTAATGTTTGATTAAGCTTTTTATCCATGTCTTTTATAATATAATTGTATGTTATACATGTAAACACTTACATAAACATGTATGATTCATCTGTCTTAACAGTGGTCGGTGCCTTCCATTCTCAAGACCAGTCACTTCCAAACCCTTCTGGCCACCAGTCCATGTCCCAGCAGCCCGGTGTCCAGGGCAACGGCTTCAGCCGCCAGTCTCAGTCCTTCTACAACAGCAGAGGGATGACTCGTGGCGGTCCTCGTAACACGCGCGGCATGATCAACGGCTACAGAGGACCATCCAATGGTTTCAGAGGTACAGAACATTGTTGTGACTGCAGTTTCATTGGAAGATCTTTAAAATCATCATGGATGAGTAATTAGAGGTTTCCTATTAATTTCAGGGGGATATGATGGTTATCGCCCACCCTTTTCAAATGCTGCAAACGCTGGATATGGACAAACCCAGTTCAGTTCGCCGCGCGACTATTCCAACGGCAGCTATCAGCGGGTAAGATGATGTATATTTTATGTTTTTGTACAGAGTGAGCTTTATTCTCAGCTCATCCTCAGAACGAACCCTTTTCACAGACTTTCACACGTTTCTACAGTTGTTGACATTATAAATATAGTAAATGTGTGTTAAAAAATATTACATATCATTTTATAACAATACGCTGTTTTCTTATCTTTGCATAGTTACAGAGAACTGGTTAACGCTGACCAACGGAATCACTTTCTCAAATCAGTTTTTTTTTTTTTTTTTTTTTTCTGTCTTTTTGATGGTCGTAGAAACACGATTGTGGATTTATTTATTTTTTGCTATTGGGGCAAACGCCAAAATTATATTTGTAGTTTCCCTTCATCATTATAAGTTTACCCAATTATGATGACTTTCACTTCTGTGAACCCTAGAAATGTGAAAAGATTGTGTTGTTAATCCTTATGTTTGTCTCTCCACAGGATGGTTACCAACAGAACTATAAACGTGGCGCTGGCCAAGGGACTCGAGGGGTCGCTCGAGGAAACGCTCAAGCCATGCGGTCTTAAGTCTTGTAAACTGACCTTATATTTGGACCACAGTGAACATTTGAAATACTGAAGTGCATATGTCCTGCCCCTTGTTCCCCCCTCTCTGTCTCCTCCTTGGAATTGTTCATACAATGCCAACTCTGACATGTTAAATAATTAACATGAGAAAATAATTCGGAACTGAAGCTGAAAAGCTGCTGTCAAGATTTTAAAGCTACCCCATGTTTCTAACAGATACCTGTGAACCTCGAAAGACTTAATTTATTTTCTTTCTTTTTTTATGAAATAAAACTCAAATCCCTGCCATTGCTGGTCCAAGATTGGGAGTTCTCTTTCTGTCCCACTGTTTTGTTCACTCTAATTCATTTTGGTTCTAAAAATTGTTCTTTTTGGTACTTATTATTTTTTTTTTAAGATGCTCCCAAACTCTCAGTTTGTCAAGTGATATTGCTTCAGGAGTTTCAATAAAGATGTTGCATTACCTGTTCTATATTTGGGTGTATTGTGTGTTTTTTGTTTTTGTTTTTTCCCCCTTTTTTTCTTTTTTCTCAATCACAAATAGTCAAGTTACACATTTGGCTGATGTCAGTATATTAGGCATTCTAATGAATCACGTTTCATACTAATGCAGTTATTGGACAGCTGTCTAACCTGAGAGACCTTAGAAGAACTACCATTTGGTTACATCCTTCAAAAGACACAAATCTGAACAATTCACTTTTGAAGCACATGCTGTATTGGAGATGCATTTACATACAAGAAAGATATTTTTTTTTTTTCAGGAAACTTACACTGCTATTTTAAATGTTTCTTGTTTTCTTTTTAGGATCGATTAACTCTAATAATAAAAAGTTAATCTTTCGTTCTGTAAATGATTAATGGTCAAAAACTGCGGAGAAGAAAATCCTTAGTGTTTTCAAGAAGTTTAGGACCTCTTATGTAGAACTTCTTATTTGTGAAATACATTTAGTACATTAAAAACCAAGAATGCAACAAAATGTGTATACGCTATGTGGACAACATGGCACAAATCTATATAAAAATAATTTTATTTATTTTTTAGGTTTTTTTATTTCAGCAGAAAATTTACAGACATTTTCTGCAGAAATTATTGCAGAAGAACTACAACTCCCACAATGATACAAAATTACCTGCTTGATAATTCTGACTGCATAATGTAGCAACCTACTTAAAAAAAAAAATAGCGGTTTACATTTTAAGCATAGACTGTTTAGACAATCTCTTTAGGTAATTGTCAACAACAAGCCTTAATGTACAAATCGCGCTTTTCTGTCATTCTGAACAGGCGCTTTCACGGACAGCTATATGTCTGTTTTGGGGTCCATCACGCCAGGGTCCTTCCGCCGAGGCTTCCCCACGTGAATATACGAGCATGATATTCTACTGTAAATGAGGCGTAGTTTTATTTCCAGAAAGTTGTATTTAGGATCTAAACAGTTTGTTTTGCTTTATCGATACAAAAATTAAGGTATGCCCTATGAAATGAATAAACATATAGAGCATAGTTTTGCCCGTGCGCGTTGAAAAATGTGTTTAATTTCTTTGCTCGAACTAACAGCTACAGTGTTTACTTCGTTTCACCATGTAAAACTGACTTTATTGTGTTCGTGGTGACAGGGTGCAGTTTTGAAACAATGGCAACTTTTCGAAAGAAGGTGGACAATCGCATTCGTGTCCAGATAGAAAACGGCGTCGCACAACACCATCGGTCGATGTTCGTTATAGTTGGTGATCGTGGAAAAGATCAGGTGAGGCATGACTGTGTTTAATGATACTGTACTAATGTGAGACGTTTGCAGAGCCTCGCTCATTTGTGCACTTTGCACAGGTTGTCATTCTCCACCACATGCTGTCTAAAGCCACAGTCAGAGCCCGGCCATCGGTGTTATGGTGCTACAAGAAGGAGCTTGTCTTCAGCAGGTATGATCACTCAAAAAACAAAACACCTCATTTATTGTTGTGTTCAGAGGACCAAATGGAGGAAAATATCTTCTTTCTGTAGCATAAAGTACTTGTAGCTTGTAATGTAAATCAATGAGATCTTTATAACAGTGTAGCGGACCACTTGCATAAAATGCATATTAGCTGTCACTCCATAACTTCCAATAATGTCTTTTAAATGCTTAGTTTTATGATCAAAGCTTTTATTCTGTACAGTACACAGGTCAAAAGTTTGGAAACATTACTATTTTCAATGTTTTTGAAAGAATTCTCTTATGCTCATCAAGCCTGCATTTATTTGATCACAAATACAGAAAAAAATGTAATATTGAGAAATTTAAATAATGGTTTTGAATTATAATATACTTTAAAATGTTATTTATTTCTGTGAAGCAAAGCTGAATTTTCATCATTCTTCAGTGTCACATGATCCTAAAAAAAACATTCTAATGCTGATTTATTATCAATGTTGGAAACAGTTGTCATGCTTAATATTTTTTTATAACCCCCTGTAATACTTTTTTCAGGATACAACATTTTATTTACAATAGAAATCTTTAGTAACATTATACACTACCGTTTAAAAGTTTAGAGTCAGTCATTTTTTTCTTTCGTTTTTTAAAAACAATTAATACTCCAGGAAGGATGTGTTAAATTGATAAAAACTGATTTATATGAAGTAAAGATTTATATTGTTATATACAATTTCTTTTTTTTTTTTTTCTTTTTTTTACATTTTATTCTTTAATGAATAATGAAAAAAGTTTCACAGGTTCCAAAAAGAAAATATAGTAAGCAGAACAACCGTTTCAAATCAAATGATCATATTAGAATGATTTCTGAAGGATCATGTGACACTGAAGACTGGAGTAATGATGCTGAAAATTCAGCTTTGATCACAGGAATAAATTATATTTTAAGGTATATTATAAAAGAAAACCATTATTTTAATCGTAATAATATTTCACAATATTACTGTTGTCAAATAAATACAGTCTTGATGAGCATAAGACACTTCTTTCAAAAACATTAAAAATCGTATGTTTCCAAAATTTTGACCGGTACTGTACCTGTACATTTTAGCTCCCCAAACAATATTAACCATTATTTCCAGACCCTTTTTCATCTGACTAGACTTTCTACTGGTTTAAAATTGTGTGCTGTCAGGAACACTGATAGAAATGCATGTGTTGCTTCATAGCAATCGAAAGAAGAGGATGCGACAGCTGCAGAAGAAGATCAAGACAGGCACACTGAATCTAAAAGAGGATGATCCATTTGAGCTCTTCGTTGCTGCAACGAACATCCGCTACTGCTACTACAATGAAACTCACAAGATCCTGGGAAACACTTATGGCATGTGTGTTCTACAGGTAATGTCAGTGGCAAACATCTCAGACAGGACCTTCGTATTACTGTGGAACCCAGTAAAGCCTTACTTATTAAATAATAGTCATAATTATTTTTGAAATGGAACAAGTTATTGAACAGTTAGACAAAAAAAAAATGTTTGTGTATATGTTTTTGTTTAGGTTCGTATTTGATAAACCAGGCTTTTAAGGCTCATATAGTATGATATAGGAGAATATGGAGATCATACTCGGTGAGGAAAGTATGCTGATATTTATATGGCGAACATAAAAAAACAAGCATAATAACATAAAGCATAAGACACTTCTTTCAAAAACATTAAAAATCGTATGTTTCCAAAATTTTGACCGGTACTGTACCTGTACATTTTAGCTCCCCAAACAATATTAACCATTATTTCCAGACCCTTTTTCATCTGACTAGACTTTCTACTGGTTTAAAATTGTGTGCTGTCAGGAACACTGATAGAAATGCATGTGTTGCTTCATAGCAATCGAAAGAAGAGGATGCGACAGCTGCAGAAGAAGATCAAGACAGGCACACTGAATCTAAAAGAGGATGATCCATTTGAGCTCTATAAAACATATAAATATAAGTCGTCACTCTATGTGTGTGTTCACACTTGACATGTTTGGTTGGATTGTTGCCCATCACAGTTCAGTACAGGCATCAGAACCGCGTCTCCTCGCAGCAGATCTTAATTTGTGTGTGTGTGTGTGTGACTGAGAGATTCCTGATGCTGTTTTGACTCCTTTACACATTTTATAAGCTCTTCATGAGTTCTCAGCTGGTCATAAAACCATCATATGTAGGCTACGCACATACAACCAGCGCATTTAGCCCAGAGTACAGCATTGTTTTGTATGTTCGGTAAGTTCCGTCGCGAAATATACGTAATAAAAACCGACCAATCAGTTTGAGAACACCTCCCTATGCCTTTAGGCTCTGTATTAAAAATGCTTAGTGGACCAGGACTAAATGTTTTTTTTTTTTTTTTTGGTCCAGACCAAACGAACCAATCAAACAGAACTACAAGTGTGAACACACCCTATATTTTCCAATAACGTCTAATATATATCATATTTGATACTCACATTTTAGCATGATTTTGCTATAAAAATGATAATCAAGTAAAAGTTACTTTAGTTCAGTAAGTGTTCATTTTGAATTATTACTTACAATATAAAAGTTATTCTTACCTTTACTTAAAAACAAAAAAATCAGATTCACAGCACAAAGACGTGAACCACGACCTTAAGGAGGATGTTTTTTTTGCTATAAAATGATCAGAGAGCAGAAGGCATGTAGTAGATTGTGTACAAGAGGTTTTTCAGCAAAGTTTTAATCATGTTGATAATTTAGAGGTCTTAGAAATGTATGCATTTAATATGATACAGTTTAAGGTTAAGTTCCTCTGACTTTCTGTTCCAGGACTTTGAAGCTCTCACTCCCAACCTCTTGGCTCGGACCGTTGAGACTGTAGAAGGTGGAGGCATTGTGGTCATTCTTCTGAGGACTATGAAGTCGCTGAAGCAGTTGTACACAATGACAATGGTAGATGTCCTCTGAAGTGCTTGTATGCCAATATGAAGCTGGGAATCTGAGTGTGAATACATTTTTTTTTAAATGTGCGTTTTCTTTCAGGATGTTCATTCTCGATACAGGACAGAGGCTCACCAGGATGTTGTTGGAAGGTTTAATGAAAGGTCAGTCCTGCAATTCTGAGGCATGACATTTAATTACAAAACACTCATAGAATATGAAAATATTAGATATTAGTAGTATTTTAATAATTACAATACTAATATTTATGTCTTAATTTTCAAACATTCAGCCATCAAGTTTTTATTTTGTTGGACAACAGGAGGGAGCCTAAATATTAAAATGATCCCATAATTTACTCACCCTGAAGCAGAGGTGGAAAGTAACGAATTACATTTACTCCCGTTACGTAATTGAGTCGTTTTTTTGTGTACTTCTACTTTTTTAAGTAGTTTTTAAAATCTGTAATTTTACTTTTACTTAAGTACGTTTTGTTTGAAGTATTGTACTTCGCTACATTTGAAATCATATCCGTTACTGAGTAAAAGATAATAATACAAGGGACTACTGCATTAACAACTACATATTAACAAACTACTGCATTAACAAACACGCAAAAAAGGTGACGCAGACCCAGCTGAAGCTGAAAGCGGAGCGCCCTCGAATTTTTATGAAGCGAATTATGGCCAGTATGGAAATACTTTGGATGTAAAAAAAGTGTGGTTGTCCTCGAGGATAGATATCCAATTTGCAAAAAATGTGGACACAAAGTGGCTGCAAAAGGAGGATACATAGGACACCATCCCTCCTGCAGATAAAGGTATGTCCGGATTATAACGTAAGGCCGAATGATTTACGTGATGCAGAGGGAATCCCGGAATCCAGTCATGAAAATGAAATTTACATAACGCAGAAGATGTCACGTAAAACACGCAAAATGATGGATGGATGAATACATGGAAAGTAGAACTGTGCAATAAATCCAATCGCGACATGGTCTGTGAATATTTAAGCGCAAAATACTGCTATGTAAATATATAACCTGCTTGTTCTGCGTTTCTGTGAATCGGTGTGAATGAGCTGCTCCGCTTTGTCTTCTACATACTTAAGTACGCGTGATGTTGTCTCACCAACAATTTGAGTACATGATGAATACATGAACATTTCCAGAGCTGCTCTGAGAGAACGCCTAATGAGCATTTTCATCATTTTATTTGAGAAAAACCATTGTCAAATAGGCTTACACTTTGAAACAGGTCTTCACTACAACCCGTCAAAATAAAAGTTTGGTTTAACTAGGAGAAATTATGACAGAAATATATTACTATTGTAGGCATACAATAGAACGTACTTCTCAAAATAATAATAACAACAACAATAATAATACAATTTATTTAAACATTAATTAAGGCATATATTTTTTGTCCATGGTTTAATTTAGTAAATCTGTTTTTTGCAGCTCTTCCCCAAAAAATAAAAGGACACAAGTTTAAATTTTCATTTGATTGCCACAGTTTTTGATAATATATTTGGATTAAATCATAAAAAGAAACATTAATTTTCTGAATAAAATACATTTCATAGGACTATATTATTCTTAAAAAAAATAATAAATTATTAATGTTAAAAATGAGTTGTTAATCTAATTCATTATCAATTATTGAATTTAATTGATTAGACATGTTCTATTGAAATTTTAATAAACAAAACAAACAAATGGTTTCAAGTTTGTTATAATAAAAGCATTTGTTCAACCCAAAAAAACCCTAATTTAACTGTCATTTTAACTGATGATGATAATAACCATAATTTAATAATACCGTTTATTTAATAATTGATTAATACTGTAAACCGTGATATTTTCTGAGACGTTATCATACTGTAAAAATCTCATACCATTACAACCCTACACGGGAGAGTCCCCCCACCCCCCCACCCACCCCCTGTTCACCCACCCCCTGTTCACCCACCCCCCACTGTTAAAAAAGTAACTCAGTAACTTTTACTTGAGTAAATTTTAAATGAGTGGTACCTTAGATTTTGAAGCCCAAAAAAGCGCATCCATCCATGATCCATCATAAATCCATCCGTATGGCTCTGGGGGTTAATAAAGGTCTTCTGAAGCGAAGTGATGCATTTCTGTGAGAAAAAATATCACAGAAAAATAAAATATAACTTTATAAACTGTAATCACTGGCTTCCAGTAACGGCTGTACGCAAGTCTATTTCCAATGTAAGAATGACCTCTGACCCGATATATTTAAATATTTTATTTTGAATATTAAAAAACAAATTATAAATGCAATAATAAAATGGGTACTCTGTATGTACCAAAAATAAAAGAATAAAAGTATCCCTAGTACATAACCTATTCTTGTACTATCCTATGAGAAAGAAAGAACTGCAGAAATGATGCTTGTCATATTTTTCCGCAGATTCATCCTGTCTCTTTCCTCCTGTAAGACATGTGTTGTGATTGATGACCAACTCAACATTCTGCCAGTGTCCACTCACATTAACAACATCAAACCTGTCCCTCCAAAAACACAGGTAAGCCTGGTTCAGAACCAGATAGTGTTCTGTTTGCTAATTAGTTTATATGAATTCCATAATCTTTTTGATTTTCCCAACAGGATGAGGGACTTTCTCCTCTGGAACAAGAGCTGAAGGACCTGAAAGAGTCTTTACAGGACACACAGCCAGTTGGCGTTCTAGTGGACGGCTGTAAAACTATGGACCAGGTTGGTATTATAAATGAACTCCTAGAAATCTTAATGCTGATATGTTCACTATGGCCCGACTAGTGTTTCTTTCGCCTGTGTTTATGTCTTCAGGCCAAAGCAGTGCTGAAGTTCATTGAGGCTATTTCAGAGAAGACCTTGCGCAGCACCGTGGCTCTCACTGCTGCCCGCGGTCGAGGTAAATCTGCCGCGCTGGGATTGGCTATGGCCGGAGCTGTTGCATTTGGGTATGTAGTACAGTGTTGTGATTATGAATAAGCTCTTGTTTTGTTGTTATGTTTGCCTCCTGACTGGATTTTATGCATATGAATAATTAATTGGCTTTGTGTTCTCTTCCCAGCTATTCAAATATCTTTGTCACGTCGCCCAGCCCAGACAATCTGCACACGCTGTTCGAGTTCGTATTTAAAGGTTTTGATGCCCTCCAGTATCAGGTAATCATCAATCGACATCATTAGATATGATCTGGTCACAGCCAGACCCAGACTGTATTAAAATAGTGTATTATTGAAAATAAGACTAATTAAACATTTACAGTAATGGAATTCTGAGGCAAGACATGGGTGTTTTTGTTGCAGTGCCTTGCAGCACTACTGTAATTTTTGAATAAATAGAGTAACAAGTTGAACTCTGTGTATTTTAGGATCGGTAATATACTATTTTAGTTTTTTATTAATTTAGCCCCTATTGGAATTGTTGGTTTTCTTTATTATTATTCCTCCTGAATGGGAGTCTGTGGCAGCCCTATAAACCCTAAGTAGGAAAATGACCAACTTTGGGGTTTCTGGGACAGCTCTATAGCACCATCACCAGTTCAAAAATTCACATTTGAAACAGTTCAAACTTTTGAACCCTTTGATCTAGAAAAATAAAACTTAGTACTCCTGATTCCTCTCATCATGCTGATCACATTCAGTAGCTTACATTGATTCAGAGGATTTATCTCAGCAAAACAAAACTTTGATCAATAAAGAACCTATTATAGAATTGAAACAAAACTTGTTAGGCTTCATCGGAACTATGATCTGTGGGTCCATGCCAAATTTACGAACAGTGCCAGCTACAGGCCATGAAATCTGAAAAATGGCTATTTTTGCCAATAACTTGAACCTTTTGTCTGAATCGTAATCCTGATATCAATGGATTCCTTGTGTCATGTCGATTCAGTGGATATGTTTTTTTTTTATTTGTTGTTTAGATAAAGTTTTAGCAATTTCTTTGTAATTTATAACTTTTTTAATATGTCTATATAGTTTTTATTCATTTTTATTTCAGTTTTAGTTGTTGAAGTAAAATAAATGTAAATGAGAAAGGTTGCCTTACATTTTATTTTTATATTATATATTTTATTTTATTTGTTAACATTTATTTATTTTTTCAATGAACACTTTTTTTTAATGGTTTGTTAACTATAATAACCCTGGTCAGTCAAATGATTTAAACCCTGATCATTTCTTTAGTATTTGCTAAAATGTGTAATTTTTCAAATAAATTCTTATAGGTAAATATGTTCTAAATATATCTACTAGTAGGAGAATATAAATCAGACATTTATGCATACATCTGAGGGAACTACTTCAAACCAGATTTTTTTGTTTTGTTTTAATTTTAGGAACATATGGACTATGAAATAATCCAATCTTTGAACCCAGAGTTTAACAAAGCTGTGGTTCGTGTGAACATCTTCAAGGAACATCGACAGACCATTCAGGTATACCGACTTCCATCTCTGCATTTCTTTTCCATATTTTTTTTTTCTTTTTTTCTTCGAAATATTTGTTAAATAGTGGAGTCTCAGGTATTGACTTTGCTTAGAATTAATTTATTCCCCTTTAGGATGTTTTTAGAATATTTGGAAGTTAAGAAACAACAGGTTCATATGGTGCATTTTGCATCATTCACAACTTTTATAATCATTAATGTTTTGATGTGCAGTACATTCACCCCGCTGATGCGGTGAAGTTAGGCCAGGCCGAGCTGCTGGTCATCGACGAGGCTGCTGCTATCCCACTGCCCTTAGTGAAGAAGCTACTGGGGCCGTACCTTGTGTTTATGGCATCTACCATCAATGGGTCTGTATTTGAAGAGCTGCTACATTTTCATCTTTTTACAATGGTATATTATCAATACAGTAATCGTCATGTCCACATGCAGCTACGAGGGCACGGGTCGCTCTCTGTCTCTGAAGCTGATTCAGCAGTTGAGACAGCAGAGTGCAGACAGCCAGCAGAACCTGTCGGCTGAGAACAGAAACACCAGCACGGCCAGACTGGCAGCAGGTATCCGCTAACGGCCTTTTGCTTTTCAAATTTAATGGAGTGAAACATATGGAGCTAGAAATGTGTCTTTATTACATGCAAGAAAATAAATGATCTGAGAGAAAAAAAAAAAGTTTGAGAGAAAAAGTTATCACACTGATAGCAAAAAAGCATTTCATGAGAGAAAAAATAATATTTGAGAGAAAAAGTTTTCATACCAATAGCATAATATAATATTTGAGACTAAAAAAAGTTTTGAGAGAAAGTATTTTCTCATAGAACATAAAAAATATAAATTTGAATTTTTTTTTCTTATTTCTGAGAAAAAAAATCTCTCTCAAAATACTTTGAAAAAAAAAACACGAACAATGGTGTAATGATTCAGTTCGACTCCCAAGACAAGACGATGCTCACCCGACTGGCCAATAGGAACATTCCAATAGGAAAAAAAGAACGTGGCCCCGCCCATGACACAATTTTCACAGCTAAAGCAAAATCCTGACACGAGAGCAAGAAATTGCATCGAGAGCAAAGAAAAGCATTTTGAGAGAAACACTTTTTTTTTTTTAGAGAAAATGTTTTCACACTGATAGCAAAAAATATATATTTGAGATTTTTTTTCAAAGTACAGGTGCTTCTAAAAAAATTAGCATATTGTGATAAAGTTCATTATTTTCCATAATGTAATGATAAAAATTAAACTTTCATATATTTTAGATTCATTGCACACCAACTGAAATATTTCAGGTCTTTTATTGTTTTAATACTGATGATTTTGGCATACAGCTCATGAAAACCCAAAATTCCTGTCTCAAAAAATTAGCATATCATGAAAAGGGTCTCTAAACGAGCTATTAACCTAATCATCTGAATCAACTAATTAACTCTAAACACCTGCAAAAGATTCCTGAGGCTTTTAAAAACTCCCAGCCTGTTTCATTACTCAAAACCGCAATCATGGGTAAGACTGCCGACCTGACTGCTGTCCAGAAGGCCATCATTGACACCCTCAAGCAAGAGGGTAAGACACAGAAAGAAATTTCTGAACAAATAGGCTGTTCCCAGAGTGCTGTATCAAGGCACCTCAGTGGGAAGTCTGTGGGAAGGAAAAAGTGTGGCAAAAAACGCTGCACAACGAGAAGAGGTGACCCGACCCTGAGGAAGATTGTGGAGAAGGACCGATTCCAGACCTTGGGGGACCTGCGGAAGCAGTGGACTGAGTCTGGAGTAGAAACATCCAGAGCCACCGTGCACAGGCGTGTGCAGGAAATGGGCTACAGGTGCCGCATTCCCCAGGTCAAGACACTTTTGAACCAGAAACAGCGGCAGAAGCGGCTGACCTGGGCTACAGAGAAGCAGCACTGGACTATCCACCGTCAGTGATGGTCTGGGGTGCCATGTCAGCTGCTGGTGTTGGTCCACTGTGTTTTATCAAGGGCAGGGTCAATGCAGCTAGCTATCAGGAGATTTTGGAGCACTTCATGCTTCCATCTGCTGAAAAGCTTTATGGAGATGAAGATTTAATTTTTCAGCATGACCTGGCACCTGCTCACAGTGCCAAAACCAGTGGTAAATGGTTTACTGACCATGGTATTACTGTGCTCAATTGGCCTGCCAACTCTCTTGACCTGAACCCCATAGAGAATCTGTGGGATATTGTGAAGAGAAAGTTGAGAGACGCAAGACCCAACACTCTGGATGAGCTTAAGGCCGCTATCGAAGCATCCTGGGCCTCCATAACACCTCAGCAGTGCCACAGGCTGATTGCCTCCATGCCACGCCGCAATTTCTTTCTGTGTCTTACCCTCTTGCTTGAGGGTGTCAATGATGGCCTTCTGGACAGCAGTCAGGTCGGCAGTCTTACCCATGATTGCGGTTTTGAGTAATGAAACAGGCTGGGAGTTTTTAAAAGCCTCAGGAATCTTTTGCAGGTGTTTAGAGTTAATTAGTTGATTCAGATGATTAGGTTAATAGCTCGTTTAGAGACCCTTTTCATGATATGCTAATTTTTTGAGATAGGAATTTTGGGTTTTCATGAGCTGTATGCCAAAATCATCAGTATTAAAACAATAAAAGACCTGAAATATTTCAGTTGGTGTGCAATGAATCTAAAATATATGAAAGTTTAATTTTTATCATTAGATTATGGAAAATAATTAACTTTATCACAATATGCTAATTTTTTTTAGAAGGACCTGTATTTTGAGAGAGATTTTTTTTCTGAGAAATAATATTAAAAAAAATTATGTTCTATGAGAAAATACTTTCTCTCAACTTTTTTTAGTCTCAAATATTATTTTTTGCTATTGGTATGAAAACTTTTTCTCTCAAATATTCTTTTTTCTCTCATGAAATGCTTTTTTGCTATCAGTGTGATAACTTTTTCTCTCAAAGTTTTTTTTTTTTCTCTCAGATCATTTATTTTCTCGCATGTAATAAAGACACATTTCTAGCTCCATAGAAACAGTGCCTGCCCGCTTTTTCAGCGTGTTGTGTTCTGGAAGCATCTTTTCCATTAATTTCTCCTATAGGGATTTTAAAAAGCAATGAACCAAGCCAACCAGATACGAGGTGATTCATAACGTTACAAACTTTAATTTGAAGCAAAAAAGTACTTGAAAATCGGACAAAAATACAAAGGTACAAAATATTTTTTGAGGCTTTATTGAGGGGAAAAACTGCAATCCCATGAAGCATTGCAAACAACATAACCAAATTAAAAACGATGGAGAAATATAAAACTACTACATTTAAAAATGTTGATTTTATATATACACGCAAATATTTAAGTATTTTGAGAGCACAGGAGACCGACTTGATTACGTCATTCACAGTGCTTAATGGGAGCTAAAAAGAGCTAAAGTGGGCAGAGATTTACCTTGACCGTTTCCTGTTGGTGGAATGACCCGCATAACTCAACTCGAGCTTTTCAGTTTTTAAGAAACAGCTAAAGACATATCTTTTTCGTCAACATTCATTAATACTTACACTTTCCAAAGTACTTCTAATCTTTTTCTTTTTTTTTTTCTATTTAAAAAGAAAAAACTTTGCTATGTGGACTTTGCTGGACTAACTTGTCACAGCACTTAAATATCGTTGCCCTTTCGTCGGTTTAACTGCTTTTATTAACTGCTCCTCATTTGTAAGTCGCTTTTAAATGTAAATGTTAAGAGCTCTTTTGGTGAGTTTTTCTTGTCGCGACTGATTAGTGGAGTTTTCTGTACTGCATCATGGGTAATTTAGTTTTTCACTATGAATTCCAATGTTTAACATGATTATTTGAAAAAATGCGTGCCGATGGCTTCAACAGAAGCAAAAATCATCAATTAACAACCTCAGGTTTAAGTTGCCATTTAAAAATAAATTTCCATATGGAGAAAATGAATGGAGTTTTTACTTCTGAAACTCAATGTTGCACTCTATATCTCTTCACTTGCCACAAGAATTCAAGAATTTTCCCCCTGACTGATGATGTGTTTAATGTGTAAATGCGCTCTGCAGCACGAAGCCTTCATGAGGTGACCCTCCACGAGTCTATCCGCTATGGCCAGGGGGACCATGTGGAGAAGTGGTTGAATGAGCTGCTGTGCTTGGACTGTCTGAGTGTGCCACGCATCATTTCCGGCTGCCCTTTGCCCCAGACGTGCGACCTGTATCCTCTAAAAGTCAAACGAGACTTCTACATTCAGCACTGGATTTTTATGTTCATGCTAACATTATACTAGTATGGTTAAAAAGTCAAAATTATGAGGCAAGTCATTATGACATGAAAAGTCTAAATTTGTTGTCATAATTATTACTTTTTATCTTATCTTTTTGACTTTTTATCAGAATTTTAATCGTTCTCTCATGTGGGCTGCCTGCCTGTCTTTCACATGATTTTATTTACTATCATCATCACCAGACTTGTAAAAACATGCCTGATTTCTCAAAATAACACAAAACCTTAGATTTACTCCTCTCTCTAGACATTAGATTTCTTTAACCCCATATTTCAGTTATTATGTGAACCGAGACACGTTGTTTTGTTATCACAAAGCTTCTGAGACTTTCCTGCAGCGCCTTATGGCACTTTACGTAGCATCACATTACAAGGTAAATACATATCTTGGTTATTAGAACAGTGGTTCTCAATCTTTTTGGCTCAAAAGCCTCTCATTGTCCCAACACAATTTTTAATTTTGTAGTTTTGTTTTATTATTTAGTATTTGATTATATTATAACATTATATAAGAATTACATTTCAGTTTACAATTTGATTATTTTTTTATTTAAGCATTTGAAAATTAATGAAATACTATTTGGATACTAACAATTTATTATTAATATTAATAAATAACAATTTATTAAAGGGGTCATGACATGGATCTTTTATAATTTTATTATGTTCACTTATACTGTTTTACCAAAAAACCCATATATGTGGAAAAATTATTTTCAAATTTCATTCTGTCCTTCTGTCTGAAATTATCCATTTTTAAGGCGTTGCTCCTTTAAGGCTTGTCAGTAAATGTCCACTGTTATGATTGGCTACGGTCATTGCATAGGAAATGAGCAGGATAACTTAAGATATGAAACTTGCAGGGTGTTTTAATGGTACAAAGACCTTACATGTCAAAATATGAAGGCACATTTTTATGTCATGATTCCTTTAATATTTTTTTCATCATCTTGGTTGAGAACCACTGAATTAGACATTACATAATGTCACAAATTCTAAACAGCAAAACAATTTTAACTCGATCTCCTCTCCCTCCTCAGAATTCACCCAATGACCTTCAGTTGCTTTCGGATGCTCCCGCTCACCATCTCTTCTGCCTGCTGCCCCCTGTTCCGCCCACACAGAGTTCACTCCCAGAGGTCTTAGCAGTTGTGCAGGTACAGCCAAAGACACTTAATTCCAGGACTGATAAATCTGAGTTGAATTATGTTGTTAATGAAAGAAGTGTAAACTGTAATTTCAGGTGTGTCTGGAAGGAGAGATCTCACGCCAATCCATCCTAACCAGTTTGTCCAGAGGGAAGAAAGCGTCAGGCGATCTCATTCCCTGGACTGTTTCGGAACAGGTAACAAATCCCAATTTAAGATGAAGCTACACTGCAGTTCACCAGTTTGGGGCCATTAAGGTATTTTTTTAATACTTTAATTTTTAATTTAGTATAATAAATACTTTTATTCAGCAAGGACGCATTGAATTGATCAAAAGTGACAGGAAAGACATTTATTATGTTACAAAAGATTTCTGTTTCAAGTAAATGCAAAAAGTTATCATTGTTTCCACAAAAATATTAAGCAGCACTTTTTTCAACATTGATAATAATTGAAAATGAGCAGCAAATCAGCATATTAAAATGATTTCTGAAGGATCATGTGACACTGAAGACTGTAATGATGCTGAAAATGCAGCTTTGATCACAGGAATAAATTACATTATTCAAATTGTAAAAATTCTTCCGTATTTTGATCAAATAAATGCAGCCTTGGTGAGCATAAGAGACTTCTTTTTAAAACATTCAACATTAAAAAATCTTACTGACCCCAAACTTATGAAAAACAGTGTATATAGATTATTTATGCCATACTGTCAAATAAATGCTTCAGAGAGTGATTCTCAGAGAATGATTCTGATGCTCTTGTGTTTTTAGTTTCAAGACCCTGAATTCGGAGGCCTCTCTGGAGGCAGGATTGTCCGTATTGCAGTAAACCCTGATTATCAGGGGGTAAATGACTCTTTTCCCCTCAGTCTCTGTTATGTTCATTGATCAGCTTATGTATTGAAGTTGCTTGATTATTGGCTTGTTTGAGCAGTTGTGTCATTACCCATGTGTGGTTCACTGTGCCGTCTGTAGATGGGTTACGGCAGCCGTGCTCTTCAGCTGCTGGAACAGTATTACGAGGGCCAGTTTCCTCTGTTGGATGAGCAAGAACAGACACCGGCCAGCGCTATCACATCTTTGAGCAGTGAGGTAATGCTTTGCGTCATCACTCAGAAATCTTTATGAAGTCTGTGTGGCACTTCATGTTTTAGTGGACTTTGCTGTATTGTTATATTGGTCCATGTAGGGGGAAAATAATTCTTCCTTGTGTTCATATAGTGAAAATCGCTCGATCATATTTGACTAGATTTGTTCTGTATTTTACTTTTTACATGAAACATTTTGAAGCCATTTTAGAAAATATGACACTTTTCAAAAGTTTCAAAAAGTTTTCTGTTTGGATACATTTTAAATTGTATTTTAATCCTGTGACGCAAAGCTGAATTTTCAGCATCATTACTCCAGTCTTCAGTGTCACATGATCTTTCTGAAATCATTCTAATATGCTGATTAGCTGCTCAAGAAACATTATCATCAATGTTGAAAACAGTTATTTTTGTGGAAACTGTTCATTTTTTTCAGGATTCTTTGATGAATAGAATGTTCAAAAGATAGAAATGTATGGTAAACACTTTTGTTTAGGGTCCAATTGTCACTATTAACTAGTTGCTTATTAGCATGCATATTACTAGGATATTGGCTTTTTATTATAAAGCACATATTAATGCCTTATTCTCCATGACCATATTCTACATCCCTTAATCCTACCCAATACCTAAACCTAACAACTACCTTAACAACTATTAATAAGAAGTAATTAGGAGTTAATTTGGGCAAAACGTATACTAAATGGTTAGTTAATAGGGAGAACTGGACCCTAAACTAAAGTGTTTGTTACATTATAAATTTCTTTACTGTCATTACAGATAAAATTTTTTGTTCTAGCTAGAAGAGTCTTTTTTTTTTCTTACTGTTTATCACTCAGCTCTGATTTGTCAAGTGCAGAATTGATTAAAATTAATATGCTCTTTTTTTTTTTTTTTACCTTTTTGTACAAAATCAGAACTTAAATTAGTCATCTGTGTCAGGGATGTATACAATAAGATTTAAATTCAAGATTTCCTTTATGCAATTCAGTAGTTATAAATGTCACTTCACTGATAAAGTAGTATAATATCTAGAACCTAAGCTTTGATAAATAAGAATAATGTAAGGTTACACTTTATTTTAAGGTGAAGTAGTTACATTGTACTTACTCAGAAAAGTACTATTAATGAACTACATGTACTTATTATAGAGTTAGGGCTTGGTTTAGGGTTAGTTACTTGTAATTATGCATAATTTACTGTTATTACTATAGTAAGTACATGTAGCAACTTTAACACCATAAAATAGAGTGTCACCTAATGTAAGTATGGATTCTGAAAGGAGTGTATATTTTTCCTTCATGTCCATGTTCAGGCTGTCAGTCTTCTGGAAGAAGTGGTGTCTCCCAGGAAAGACCTGCCGCCGCTGCTGTTGAAGCTGAATGAGAGGAGAGCCGAGAGCCTGGACTACCTGGGAGTCTCTTACGGTCTCACTCCTCAACTACTCAAGTGAGATGCGTTATGCAAGCAGATTTTACAGTGATATTTGCACTGTTATACTATTGCAAAAACATAACTCCTTAATCTCTCTGCTTTCTTTCTCAACCAGATTTTGGAAAAAGGGTGGATTTGTTCCTGTTTATTTAAGACAGACTCCGGTAAGCATGCCGCATTGTTTTTTTTGTATTGTTAGGACCGTTTTTCTTTTTATAACTTGTATTCTTAAACTGTGGCCTGTAGAACGACCTGACGGGAGAGCACTCCTGCATTATGCTGAAGGAGCTCAATGCTGAGGAGTCAACAGAGCAGAACCAGTGGCTCTCTGCTTTCTGGAAAGGTGAGAATGCACAATCTCTCAAAATAATGCTGCATTTGACCAATCAGAATCAATTATTCCAGAGAGCTGTGTGATAATTAGGGCTGTGAAAAGATTAAATCACAATTAATCGCATCCAAAATAAAAGTTTGTGTTTACATAATATATGTGTGTGCACTGTGTATAATTATTTTGTATATATATAAATACACACACATGCATGTATACATTTAAGAATTTTTTTATTTATATATAAAATATTTAGATATAGGCCTAATATAAATTATAAATAAATATATACAGTGTATACATGCAAATATTTCTTAAATATATACATGCATGTGTGTGTATTTATATATATACAAAATAATTATACACAGTGCACACACATATATTATGTAAACACAAACTTTTATTTTGGATGCGATTAATCGCGATTAATCTTTTCACAGCCCTATATATAATTCTCTCTCAGCTATCTTTTCCTGATTTCAAAGACTAACGTTTGTTGTGTTGGACAGATTTCCGGCGGAGGTTCCTCTCCCTGCTGTCCTTCCAGTTCAGCAAATTTAACCCTACCCTGGCCCTCAACATCCTGCAGAACAAGAGCGCTAAGGATGACAGCCCAGCAGGTACAGGCCCGCATCTGCCACCTCATCAGACTAAATCCTGTATGTGAGTGATGGTTAAAGATAACCTTTCATGCGTCTGTGTCTTTTCAGCTCTCAGCAGTGTTGAGCTCGCTGCCACATTCACTCCATACGACCTGAAGCGTTTGGAGATGTATTCAAGAAACATGGTGGACTATCATCTCATCATGGACATGATCCCTGTGATTGCACGCATGTATTTCCTCAAACAATTGGGAAACATCGGGCTTTCTGTTGCCCAGTCTGTAAGTCAGCTATGTGCGCTTTGAAGTTTTTAGTCCCAAGTATAAGAATTTTCTTTATTTAAGTCAAAATGTATCTTTAAGAATAGCCTATGAGATTTTACTAGGTATTAAAGATACAAATATACTTTGATTTATGCATTTTTAAAAATAGTAATAGTAGTATGATAATATTTTTTATATATATATATAATATATACATATGTATATATATATATATATATATATATATATATATATATATATATATATATATATATATATATATATATATATATATATATATATATATATATATATATATATATATATATATATTTATATAAGCATAATGCGTAGTTGTGCTTGGAGTCAGCTGTTTTATTTGTGATAACGCACTGAAATATGTCAAATTATGCAGACAATTTTTGGCCAGGCTGTCCAACTAAATATTAATAACTGATTATGTTATAGTCAATGTGTACTACTTCCTGTTTCTATGCAGTTTTATTGCATATTAAAATAAAACCTGTAGCTTTAGTTTGCCAAATAATTTATATATATATATTTATTTTGATGGTTTAATCGAACTTATAGGGTCATTAAACACAAATATTCCTTCCAGACATCACTTTTGTACAGAGCCCCTAAAGAGACGTGAAGGGAAACAAATTTGATGGAAGGAAAAATGATGTCAAGAAACTTTGCTTTCGCTCACAAAAAACAAAAAAGTTTTGCGAGCGAACGCAAAGTTTCTCTGGGAACGTAAGAGTTTTGTGAGCGAACGCAAAAGCATTGAAATATTATTTCCTCCAATCTCATATTTTTTCAATCACCATGTCCTTTTAGTGGCTTCTTACTTTTGGCTACTACTGTATATGTAAATGATGTAAATAATGTTTGTGTGTACTACATGATGGATTCTTTCTTCAGGCTCTACTGTTGGGAATTGGGCTTCAACACAAGAGTGTAGATGAGCTGGAGAAGGCGATTGATCTGCCCGCTTCTCAGCTTATGGGCCTGTTCAACCGGGTCATCCGTAAAATAGTGCAGGTGAGACCAAACAAGCCCTCTCTCCTGCTCTCTCATACACACACAGAAGAATTAGAACCGAACCTTCTTTTCAGAGTGAGAAATAAAACTGCATGGATCTACTCCTCTGAAATGTTTCAGTGTGTATTGTTTGATTCTATATTTTCTGCAGTTCTTCAACACTCTTCAGGAGAAAGCAGTTGAAGCAGAGATGGTGGCCACCAAAGACATAAGCATGGAACCAACTGCGCAGACGCTAAATGAAGATCTGGTATGAGACTCTAGATTATCATATTGTGATCCAAAAAATAATCACAAAAATGTTGAGTTGATAAGATTTTTTTTAAATGTATTTGAAAGAAGTCTCTTACGCTTGCAAATGATGGGTAAACAGTTATAATATTGTGAAATATTTTACCATTTAAAATACCTTTTCTATTTTAAGATATTTTAAAATGTATACATGTGATGCAAAGCTGAATTTTCAGCATGATTACTCCAGTCTTCAGTGTCACATGATCCTTCAGAAATCCTAATATTTTGATTTGGTGCTTAAGAAACATTTCTTATTATTTTCTGTTGAAAACAGTGCTCAGGATTCTTAGAGGAATAGCAAGTTTAAAAGAACAGTATTTATTAGAAAAAGAACATTTTTGTGACAAGTTATCATATTAAAATATTATTTTGTCCCTAAGAATGATGCAGCCAAAGAATTCCAGGAGAAACACAAAACTGACATGGAGAAGATTAAAGACATGAATCTTTCAGAGTGAGTACAGTCCAAACTATATTTATTTAAACAGGTCTTTTTATTTAGGGTTCTTGCACAGTGTGGAAAGTATGGAATTTGATTTGAGTCATTTTCAGGTCTGTATAAATATGGAAAAAAGAAAACAGAGTTTGGAGAGAGAAAAAAGTGTTTCCAGACTTTTGCGCCTATTCAGTTTTATAAACTATAAAATTAAGAATTTCTAAAAATACATTTATCATACAAGCAGAGTGTTTTCATGTGATCCTTTAGTAATTGTCAAACACAAATGAAGTAATTCAAGGCACGTTTTCATTACGTTAAACTGTTTGTCTTTACCACAAGAAAGTGTCTTTTGAACTTCACTGAACAAATGTGCATGTGCCACTCAAACCAGCAACAGATAAATGAGCAAAAATCATCTAAATCAGACTGTACTTTGATACTGTATCTGTGTTTTGATGTTGCACGATCACTAAACCGCAAAGTCAGGTGTCAGAGGTGAATATATGAAGGTTATAAAGCTTTTTAGGTTCTTCTGCATGTTATCATTTTTAACAAAACCAATGAAAAAAAAAAACAATACAAATATTAACAGATGGCTGTACTACATACCAAATATAATGCTGTATGTACCACTGATGTTGAAATGATTTGAAAAATCAACAGAGGTTTGGAAATTTTAGTCTGGAATGGTATGGAATTTTTGAATGTGAATTTTTATTTTTACCCCTTGTGGCCCACTTATAATTTATAGTTTTGTATATTATTTTTCCCTACTCAAATGGCTGTGTTAACCCCTCTTTTCCATTCTGATTTTTTTACGAAGGTACATGATCCGAGGAGATGACGAGGAATGGGACCAAGTGTTGAAGAAAGCTGAACATACAGCTATTGTGAGCATAAAAGGGTAAGCTAAAATATATGGAGCTTGGGTTAAAGGATTAGTTCCTCAAAATAAAAATTTCCTAATAATTTACTCACCCCAATGCCATCCAAGATATCCATGTCTTTCTTTCCTCAGTGGAAGAGAAATTAAGTTTTTTGAGGAAAACATTTTCTGGATTTTTCTTTGAATAATGGACTTGAATGGCAACCACTGTTTTGAAGTCCAAATCAATGCAGTTTCAAAGGTCTTTGAAGTGCTTCAACGGACTGTGCACGATCACAGCTGAGGAAGAGGGTCTTATCTAGCGAAACGATAGGTCATTTAAAAAAAAAAAAAATATACAGGTCCTTCTCAAAAAATTAGCATATTGTGATAAAGTTCATTATTTTCCATAATGTAATGATAAAAATTAAACTTTCATATATTTTAGATTCATTGCACACCAACTGAAATATTTCAGGTCTTTTATTGTTTTAATACTGATGATTTTGGCATACAGCTCATGAAAACCCAAAATTCCTATCTAAAAAAATTAGCATATCATGAAAAGGTTCTCTAAACGAGCTATTAACCTAATCATCTGAATCAACTAATTAACTCTAAACACCTGCAAAAGATTCCTGAGGCTTTTAAAAACTCCCAGCCTGTTTCATTACTCAAAACCGCAATCATGGGTAAGACTGCCGACCTGACTGCTGTCCAGAAGGCCATCATTGACACCCTCAAGCAAGAGGGTAAGACAGAAAGAAATTGCGTGTGGCATGGAGGCAATCAGCCTGTGGCACTGCTGAGGTGTTATGGAGGCCCAAAAATAAAATAAAATAAAATGAATATTTTATGTAGCCTGTGGAGACTGAGAGCCAACCCTTCTTCATCCAGTGGGTAGTAGCCTACTTGTGATTTGCGCAGTGTAATTCACAGAATTGATTTCTCTGCTACAAGCCTCTGTCACGTATTGTGTGAGCTTGTGACTATTGCAAGCGCACAGCTGAGAAGTCCTTATTCTATTGTCTGCTATATTTACTTCTTATTTATTAAGGCAATTGGTTGATGAAACATTGATTAAAATGCGTGGCGCGAGCGATCTCCGACAGTAAACTGATTGTGCTTTGTCTCGGGTAAACAGCTGTTGCGACGCGAGCAGTAACGGCCGCGTCCGGTGTAGACACAGTGTTAAAGCTCATTCTGCCTGATAACGCTACGTTACAACATCAAGCAATATTCCAAAAATGTATATAATTATAACACTTTATATAGGGCCATTTTGCATTAAGAGTAGCCTAGTTTCACGTTTAGTACATTTTGCTTACTAATTATTTAAAATAGTATAAAAGTACTGTACATATGTAATTAAAAACGTTTTCATTATGATATTATTAATTTTACTTTAGTAAAAAGATCTGAGTTCTTCCTCCACTGGTAGAGATTAGAGGAATTAAGAGTAAAAATAGAAGATAATAAAGTTTTGTCAGTGACACTTTATATATATTTATTGATACAAGTTATGACTAAATTAAAAGACAAAGTCGTTAGTGAAGATTATGCAACAGTATTTATAATATAATATAATATAATATAATATAACATGCAATGCAAACTAGTTTGGTTACAGCTCAACTGTATAATTCTCATTCTATCATTCCCCCTGCCTCCATTACATATCTGTGTCACACAAGTGTTTGATCACCACATTTGAGTGATCATTGCAAAACGTGTTTATAAAATATATTTATTCTGTTTATAGCTACTGTGTAAAGTACCCATCAAAAGTTTGTACACACCAATAGGAAAGTGTCCAAACTTTTGACTGGGATACTGTACTATAATACACATAAATAATATTGCTACTGTATTATAATATACACATAAATAATATCGGCCGATATATCGGTGTTGGGCTTGTTTTACTCCCTAATATCGGTATCGGCATCGGCCCCCAAAAATCCATATCGGTCGGGCTCTAATTTGTACAGCCCTAAGCAGCACACGAAGCTGGCATTTTTCTCAATTCCCGGTATGAGAGGTATGGGAAAGTTGCCCTACGCAATATGGCTGCGCCGTTAACGTACGCTCCAGCGCCCAATAGGGCATCTATGTATTTATTATGTCTATGGTGCGAAGGAGGATAGTTCAAATTGTATTGGTCGATTTGTAAACAGTAGGGCGGTACTTCCACCGGCGACATCGAGCCTGACCTTTCAACGTGATGATGTAGTTCCCGGTGTTTGGAAACTTTTTCTTCAGAGACCAGGAGATGTTGTGATATTTTTCAAGCAGAAGTTACTCTTTATTGAGAACTCGCTGTGCGTGGCTGTAGTCATCCAAGTCTAAACTCAATAGCTCAGCACAGTAGAGTTTATACCTTTCAAGGGGGAGGGATTACATAGAGGTGGAGACAATCTGAACAAAGCATGTAAATGAAGTACAGGATTCAGCCCGTTACCGTAAATTCCCCTGCCCTGATCTCATCAGCATAACAGTGTCATTCAAATGCAAAGGTGATAATCAAATCAGCCTAACTATTAAATGACTGGGACAGGGGGCTCCAAGAGCCATTAAAAACAAAGGGTGAGAGTCTCAGTAATCTTACTCATTTAACTTACAATAGAGAGAACAGGACTGACAAGGAATCTCGTGCTGGAAACTCTGATATAATCACCATTTATACCTCAAATGCTAAATTCAGTCTACTAAACTTTCTCAGTTTATATATTGGAACCTAAATTAAACATTTAATAAATTTGTAATACAACACCGGCGTGTTGCAGATCAGCTCAATCCGAACAGTGTATATATATATATATATATATATATATATATATATATATATATATATATGTATATGTGTTTTTTTTTTTTAAATGACCTATCGTTTCGCTAGATAAGACCCTCTTCCTCAGCTGTGATCGTGCACAGTCCGTTGAAGCACTTCAAAGACCTTTGAAACTGCATTGATTTGGACTTCAAAACAGTGGTTGCCATTTAAGTCCATTATTCGAAGAAAAATCCAGAAATGTTTTCCTCAAAAAACTTAATTTCTCTTCCACTGAGGAAAGAAAGACATGGATGTCTTGGATGGCATTGGGGTGAGTAAATTATTAGGAAATTTTCATTTTGAGGTGAACTAATCCTTTAAGGAGATTTTGTCTGGATTTTTGTCTGGGATCATAAACTGCTATGCATTTTATCTTTGTTTTTTCCCCCTCAGTGACAAAAAAAGAAAACTGGAAGGCTTGAACCAGAAAGAACAATGGCAAGGCAAGAAGATGAAGAAAAATAAGGACAAAAAGGGCAAATTTGGAAAGAAAACATGAAAGAAATGGACTTTAAAATGAAACCTTGAAATGTATTTGTGCTTGTCGTCCTTTAAGTTTCTCTGGTCAATAGATTTATGCAAGTCTTCAGTCCAAATGAGAAAATATGTTTGGATAAAGGATTTTAGAATCAAGACCAATTTGTTTTCTTTTTTTATATCTAGTTTTTTTTCTTTCTTTTTTTTCAGTAAATCAACAAAATAAAGTTGTACATATTGTGTTTTTTCTTATCGTATTTCAGATGTTAATATTTGGTAGACCTCATGTTTTTTCTTAAGTTGATTTCAGCAGCCTGACACTATACATTTTAATTTTTAAAGTTAATAATCTTATTGTGCATAGCTTGCATTCAAAAGATACTATACTGTTATTTTTTTAAGCTGTTGTGTGTCTTGAAAAAGGCGATTGGACTACAGAGGCTGTCTGGGAGATGAAACGTCATCACACTATAACGGTAAACTCCGTCCGCTTTTACAGCCTCTGTGCTTATAATTGTGCTCTTATAAACTATTCCAAATCAAAATTTCTGGGCAAATGTTTTTTTTTTTTTTAGAAAAAAGAACACGTACGTCTAGAAGGTCCAACACATTGATAGTTTCTAGGATACTGATAACTACACTGAACAAAATTATAAACGCAACATTTTTGTTTTTGCTCCCATTTTTCATGAGCTGAACTCAAAGATCTAAGACTTTTTCTATGTACACAAAGGCCTTTTTCTCTCAAATATTGTTCACAAATCTGTCTAAATCTCTGTTAGTGAGCACTTCTCATGTTCAGCTCATGAAAAATGGGGGCAAAAACAAAAGAGCTGCGTTTATAATTTTGTTCAGAGTAGGATTAACAGACAAAACCTGTTTTCAATTGAAGCACTGTGTTATAGTTAACACATTTACACGTTTTACGAGCAAAATATATATGCAGGATTATAATTCTCAAAATATATCAGTAGTAGACCCTTTAAAGAGTACATGTACAAAATATGATAGTTCTATCTGTTAACTAAGATGTTTTACAAACTACTTTTTGTAGTAATCTGAGGAAGACGTGCAAGCAGGAAGTAAACTGATCCTGTCATGTGACCTTTCACACTAGTCACATGACATTAATATATTTTAATCAAGACAATCTATTTTTTCATTTAAAAGTTGAATTTCTTGCCCAAAGCCAATAACAACATTTTTAGAGCTTTCAGAAAAAAAAAAAAAAGCGGTCACAATTGTGACCGGTGGGATTAAACGGGTGGTGGTGACGTTGAATTCGTGGGACCGTGGTGTATTTCGTTTAAAGCAACCCTATAATTTAGCTGTTTACTTCTGGCGACTGCATTTAGGTTTCAAAATTCAAACGAAAATTATCTAGATTGACAAAACAGGCCCTGTTTTTTTCATAGGTTTTTTCACATGACGTCACTACGTAGGCCAACCGCCAGTCAGCATAACACACAGTTGTAACCATAGACATAATATTTATTATGTCTATGGTTGTAACCCTTTAACGGACGGATTTTCTAAATAAGTTGTTTTCTCAATGGAAAGTATGGAGATACCTATCTTGGATTTGGAAAGTCCTAACTTGAAAAACTTAATTCAAGAATTGAAAAAGGCCTTTACCGAGGTGGGATTTGTTTATCTGAAAAACACGGGCATAAATCAGCAAGAGGTTTGTGATTGTTTTTACATTTTTTTAACTTGTTTCTTAAAGCCGGGCATACACTGCGATTTCAGCAATGTTTTTGTTAAATGCCAACTCTCATTGTGCGAGCCAAAGCTCACAATTTATGTGCTCAAAACATAGGCCTACGTTCCGATCGTCGAGCTGCGACTTGACTGTTATAGGCTACGTGTGAAATACGCGCGTTGTTTGCAAGAAGCATTTTTAACGCATTTTTATCGATTTCGATTGCGTGCTAGCTTTTCACTTTCGGTTTCGCGTTCAGAGGGGACATTCTAAAACGCTTAACGTGAAAAAGGCTTAACGTGGCTTGCTGTACTAAGTCAGTGATATTAAAAGACCAAACTCAGTAAACATCCTATTAATAAGCTATAGTATGTACAAAAAATTAGATATTAATTTTTCGCGTTGCGTTCATATTCAGGGCTCATCTAATTTTTTGTACATAGTACAGCTTATTAATAGGATGTTTACTGAGTTTGATATGTTAATATCACTGTCTTAGTACAGTAGCCACGTTACGCGTTTTGTCCCGAATGTCCCGTTCAGGGGGAAGGAAAGAGGGCGAGAGGAGAGAGCCCCCCTGTCAAACAAAGCACGATAAAGCTGAAATTCGGCTCGACTCAAAAAAACAAACAACAAAAAAAGAGTCGTACGCATCAGAAACCGGCTCAAAATCGCACAGTGTATGCCCAGTTCTGTAGTTGTTTGTAGCTGATTATTTTTCTGTTCACTGTTTTAGGTGGAAAAAGTCATGCGTGTTTCAAAGAAGTTCTTTTGTTTGCCAGAAGACATGAAGAAGCCTTTCAGCAGGGGAAGTTTCTCATGTAATGTAAACCACGGCTGGGTTTCATTAGAAACTGAAAGGCACGTCAGTCTCTACATTCAAAGGCATTACTGTAAAACTCACGAATGATGGACAAACATTTTAATGGTTCTAAATCCTGTCATTGCAGTCTGAATCCTCGCCGTCCCGGTGATCTGAAGGAGGCGTTTAATATAACATCTTTGAGCGGGGATAACGTAAATACCAATTTCTTCTGATCTCTTCACCTTTCTGTCTCTCATAGTGCACATTTATTGGTTATATTTATACTTTTTATTTTTAATCAAAAGGGCAACATCTTGGTTTTCTTTTGAAGTGGGCTATGTCCGAAATCACATCTCTCTTGAGTAGGCACTTATTTAAGGTTGTGTTCCTAATGATACACTATACAGTATGTACTCAGCCGTGTAGTGTATAAATTTTATAAGGTTTTGTCGTTCAGCAGCGGAGTCTCTCCCCTCCCTCCGCTACATAACTAAAGCTGTGACAGTTGAGTGAATGAAGTGTCCAACATTGCGCACTTCATTTTTTAGTTAATTAAGTGCACCATCTGGGTATTTGAAGTGTACTTCTTCTTTAAGGAGTTTTCATTGTGAACACACGACTCGCACCATTGAATAGTGCATAAGTACACGATTTGGGACGCATCTTTACTTTGCAACCGCTAAAAAAGTACATTCTATATAGTATGCATGTGTGTTGTATGAATGTAATCTGAACGTACTACTGTCATGTGACCTACCAGCATCACTGCCATTCACTAATCCTCTCCTGTGGCCTCATGAGATAGTAAAGGGTCCATCGTATGCACACTTCAGAATCTTGCCAGAAGAAGTGGGTCATCCGGATACCTTTGGCCTACTCTTTTACTGTTTTTCACCTACTATATTTAGTGCCTTGGTTTTGTATTTTCGTTTCATATGAAGCCCCTAAAGGGACAGCATGATGGTAAAAAAAAAAAAGAAATTAAATGGGAGGAAAACATATATTTATCCTTAACATTAAGAAAATATAACCCTAATATTTGTGATTGTAAACTTATATAGTCCTCTACTCTCAATGTGCTCAGAAATGGCCTTCAGAAGGAGTAGATGATTTCCGAGATGTCCATGTATCCTTTTTCCTGCGCTGTAAGGATCTCTCTCTCCGAGTGCTCCCACTGATGGCTCTTGGGTTGGATCTGGAACCAGAAGTCTTCCTCAACGCACATAAGCAAATTGGAAGTAAGAACAAGTATGCACCACTACTTCCTCCCAGTGAGTCAATGGCTCATAAACACCTTTATTCTGTGGTTTGTTTTAAGGTGATGTGAATGCAACCACACTCCGGTCTCTGTACTACCCTTCGGTGAACAGCACATGTGTGAAGGAAAATCAGCTGCGCTGTGGTGAACACTCGGATTATGGGAGCATCACTCTGCTCTTCCAAAGCCCAGAGAGTGGACTGCAGGTGAATACCAATATAGGACAAAAGAAAAAAATTATTTTGACCATGTTTAATGTTGTCGTCTATCATTCTGGATGCATGTGACGATGTGTTTGGCTCTGCATGTCTCTGTGTTTTCTCCAGGTTCTGAACCGGGCTGGTGAATACGTTTCGGCCCCAAGTATTCCTGGAACAGTTCTGATTAACATAGCAGACCTGATGCAAAGGTGGACCAGTGATAAGTACGTGTCTGCGGTAAGTTTCTCTACTTTATATGGCATTTAATTTAATAGAGTGAAACAGTTGGGTTCTGGAAGTAAAAAACCTTTTTGACGATAACCTATAAACCTTTAAAGACATAAGATGTTGTATGCTGTCTTTGAAGCCATTTTACTTTCAAAATTTTTATCTGGGGCGGCAGTGGCTCAGTGGTTCATGTAGGTTGTCTACAAACCAAAAGGTTGGTGGTTCGATCCCCGGTTCCACCTGACCAAGTGTCGAGGTGTCCATGAGCAAGACACCTAACCCCAGCTGCTCCCGACGAGCTGGATGGTGCCTTGCATGGCTGACACCGCCGTCGGTGTATGAATGCGTGAGTGAATGGGTGAATGTGAGGCAATATGTAAAGCGCTTTGGTGGCCATTGGGTCTATGAAAGCGCTATATAAATGCAGTCCATTTACCATTTTATCGGTGAAAAACTACACAATGTTTAATTAAAGTTTGGGAGGAACACGTTCAAATGATCCATCCAATCAACACGTCATTCCAATCAGCAATTAACACATCTATCCAATCACACAGTCGACTCACCTATGTTCCTCAATCATTTTCAGCATCCCTCCACCACTCTTGGCTTGTTCCTAACACAGTCAGGAATACTCTGTGTTAGGGCTAAACTCCTTGGACAGCATACCAAATACGCATACTCTTTACTCTATCTGAATACTCTATCAGTGAAGTTGTGAAATTACCCATGATGCTTAATAGAAATTTAAACTCCCATGAATATAGGAATTGAGTATGTTTCCCTCAATATATATTCAATTCATAATTTCAATGGCAGGCCTTGTCTGGCCAAACAAATGTTATTTTCTTTATCAGGTTGACCTCACATTTTAATAGTTATTTGAAATAAAATCATAACAATATTGCAAACCATAACAATGTACCCATCATAATTGACGGGCAATTAATATATCCCTTGACAATAGGAGATAAAATATAGAAAAAAAATGAAGAGGATATTTACCATGCGTTCAAAATATCTACTGTAGAAGAAAATGACATCACATGATGCTGTTCACATGGTTTTGGGATAAAGGATTTTTAACTTTGATTGGTAACAAAATAGATGGTTACTAATCTGTAGTTTGATTGGTGTTTTGGGGTGTTTGATTTGTAACATGGTTGACAGATTTTTTGTGGACATTAATAAAATGATATATTTTCAATATTTGAAAGAAAATTAATTTAAACAATCTATTTTTCTAAGGTATCTCAATACACTCAAAAAGCGGACATTGAAAAAACACTAATTTAAAGCAACACTATGTCGTTTTTCAACCTTCATTATATATTTCCAAGACCCTTGAGATGGTACATCGACTTACAATAGGTTGAATGACACGTCTGCCGTAGCCTGACAGTGTCTGTATCGCTTTTACTGGCACTATGTAACTTCGGGTTTCGGGTAGTAACCCGAGCACAAAAAAAACCTACAAAATTCGACTGCTTTACGGCATACGTCACTTCCCCCACCACCCCAACTTCCCCAGATTCTGACGTGAGAGCCCAACTAGCGTTTGATACCCGTCTGTGTGTTGTTGTCATGGCCGAAGCAACAACTAAAAGGAAGAAGGCAAAGGTTTTGTCAGAGGAGACTAAAAGAAGAAAACGGGAGAGAGACAAATTAAAAGGCCGGACGAGGATCACTATTGGAGGGAGAGCAAGACAGTTTGAAGACGGTGAGAGTGTGCGATCGATAGCAGAGTCTGTCGATTTGTGCTGCCTTCTCAAAAAATGCTACCCAAGCGCGAATCGATCACAGAGAATGTCAATTCATTCTCTATTGTTTCCATAATGGTGTAAATCTCACAATATTATGACATCGTTATTTCATTTAAATCAGGGTAAGTGTATGGGGAGCATATTTTGATATTTTAAATGAACTAGCAATTATCACATTTGATATAACAAGTAAAAATGACATTATTATATGAAATACAATTATAATAAAATTCGAAGTTATGAGTACTGTATACGGTACTGTTTTTATTTTTAAAACGGTGTGAAAAGTAAAAATTATCACCAAATATTCATCTTTGACCTGTCAAAGTTTCCTACAAGTCTCCACAGCAAGGATGCATAGATTTATGGGCGTGGTAAGCAGAAGAAATATGAGTCTGCACATGCGCATAACCAGTAAGTAGCACATCTCGATGGGTAGCATGAATCGTCAGAACACCGGCTCTCTCTCTGTCCTCGTTCTTTCAGTAACATGTACCCTGTCACAAGCGCAGCAGTCAGTCATCTATAAAGTGTTTATAAATTTATAAATAAATCAGGGAGTCAGGGAGCTGACTATCGCGCGAAATGTAGAAGGCTGAATAACATGGCCTGGCCATGTTACGGAATCTATCTGGTCCTCCATTTATCTTCATGAATCAAGTGATGCTAGTAGAGTAGCGAATTATCAATCTGTTAGCTACACTAACATGCTAGTTTACGATGGTTATAATAAATAATCTTTCAGGATAACTATCCTAATGTCTGCAGTCTGATAATCATGTTTGCTTATTTATTTTTCCAGTGAAAGTGTCTTGCCTCTGGCTATAATGCAATTATAATCAAATTTGCAGATTCATCTATGGTAGCTTGATATTATAATATTGACGATATATGAATATTACCTACCACACAAACATTGAATTGAATTAGCATATCCGTTATGTAAAACAGTAGACAATAGGCTACTATATAATGACGCTGTCTTGTAAACGTGAGCTACGCGATCTTTTGACGTTTGAAAAAAATAAAATCCATAAAATTATATTCATATGACATGCTGAAATATATGCCAATGTACCTGGGATGAAGACATTTCACACGCAACGCTGGCAGTCTGCCCGCGAGAACTCAAGACAGTATCGGCTTGTCAACAAATGCACACGTGTATCGCCTGGTGTAACCATGACAGATTTTACGACAGTAGTAGAAGACAATACTGTTTCCCAACTGTAGGGGGACCCCGAGAGCAAAAACCGCAAAAACGACATAGTGCTGCTTTAAGGGACATAAAGGACATTTTAAAGCTGAAAAACAGGGTGCATAAAATAACGGTGTGAGATTATAGTATTAATTATCTTAATGGATGAAATGGGATATTGCTGAAGAACATTGTTAGAAAAAATATAATTATCAATGGACAGGAAATGTATATAAATATTTATTTTATAAATAAATAAATATATTTATTTATTTTATATAATTTACATACATATGCAAAGTTGGGAATACATTTATAATATATTGTTTATGTAGATATAATCGACAACTTTAAATGAATAGTTTTATATTTCACCATAATTTTTTTATCGATTGTAATTTAGACATGCCTTTTAGGATTGTAGTTGTTTCCCTCAAAAGTCTTGTTTGTCTTTTTGTCTGATTTTCAAATACTTTTTTGCTTAAAATCAGTTTGTAATGTTGTGATTCACCACGTAGCTGATTGGTTTGGTGCATGGCTTAAAACGCTTTAACAGAAAAGAAAATCCTCATTTGAAAAAAAAAAAGAAAACTCAGCTGAAAAAGTGGTAATGCACTAATGCAGTCTATTGCACTAGCAAATGCTTGTTTAACTCTTTTCTATTATGAACTCTTCAGGCTCACAGGGTTTTGCTGCCCGCTGCAGGAGACTCCAGCACACGCCAGTCTTTGGCTTTCTTTGTACACCCTGATGATGACGCCATCATTTCATGCTGTGATGGATCCGATAAATATCCTCCTGTTAATTCAGTGGATTACCTTTTATCAAGGTTTAATGATACCTATGGCAAAAAATAGGCTGTGGTTTAAGTGGAAGTTTACAATTGTATGTAAAAAAAATATATAATAATTTATGTGGTAATAATCATCAGAGCGCATAATTGGTGGAGCTGAGATCATTGAATTGATTTTTAAATAAGAAAAAAAGCACATTTACTTACTCGTGAAATCATAAAGTAAACTCAAAAAAGCCAAGATTGCCTCATGTATGCACTATTTTGTGATAAATTGGATTTTTGTATATTTTAATAAATGTATACATTTTTAAATGATTTTTTTAATTGAAAACCATGATACTATAATGAATCATTTTAAACAGCTTGAAATAAATCACTGGTCTTGCAGTAGTTATTCATCCAACCAAATTTTAAGAAACTGTATACATCTAGGATTGACATTTGACTGAAGCTAAAGTGAAAAGATATACATCCTATCATTGAACTAAATACAGGACTTTTGTTACAAATACATTGGCTTTGTTTTGTAATTTGTAATATGAGAGTGACGATGAGAGTGACGAAAAAAGCAGACTATTCGCTTGAAACAGTGATATGTAGCCTATTGTTACCCCCCCCCCAGTAGTTAAAATTTAACTACTTTTAAATACTGAAAGCACTATTTGTTTATTGCTTGTAATGTTTTTTTTTTGGTTCCTCTTTATTTACTAGCTCTTATATTTTGAAGATTAGTTTATAGCCTAATTAAAATTCTTAAAATGTAATTGGTTTAATTAAATGTTTATATATGTATATATATATATTAAAGTATGTATATTTACACATGAAATTAAATACATATTTTAAGTGTTATTAAGATTAATTAATAAGAAAAAAAGTAGATCGGATCATGAGCTGCCTAAAGATTCCCATCCCTATACTGTACAATGATTTATTGCTTGTCTTTGTCGACTAATACAGAAAGTAAAGAACTTAAAAAGTAATCGCATATTAAATCGCAATCGCAATATTGGTTAAAAAAAAACGCAATTAGATTATTTTCCATAATCGTTCAGCCCTACTCTGCACCTTTATGTACACTTAGTTTTTATTATTAAAAGTGCCATATACAGAAGGCTGAATTGTGGGGCTTTTAATATGACTAAATATAAAGAGAGATTTATATGAGGTTATGTTTGTGCAACATTTGGCCTCCTGAAGCTCTGTTTCCTGTGTATTTGAAGATTAAAATATTGTGAAGTAATTTACTGAATCATAACTAACATTTATTTTTCTTACAGGATTAGCATTTATATATTTTTAAAAACTAAACGTCCCCAACACTTGGGGAAAAGTTATTGTGTGTCGTAACAATGAATGCAGAAGGACAAGATTAGACAACTGTCTAAATATATAACCTCATGACTTGAGCAACAAGCTGAAGTAATCAAGAAATCCAGATTTGCTTTTACCTAGTAACCAAGAATTAAACATATGAAGAACCAATCATATTTGAGGAAAATTATGTAATGATTTTTCATGTTCCTTCCTAATCTATGAAAACTGTTGTACTCTTTTTTTGTCGGGGGGATTCTCTCTGAAATTGGACTGAGATCCTTCCGGCCGTGATTATAGCATTTTCGAAGGCATTGTCTGAGTCTGTCTGATTAGACACTAGAGATCTTACTTCCATTCCCAAGTGATGATAGTAGAAACCTTATTCCCAAGTGATTATAATAATAATTCGTTACATTTATATAGCGCTTTTCTAGGTACCCAAAGCGCTTTACATTGAAGGGGGAATCTCCTCAAACACCACCAATGTGCAGCATCACCTGGATGATGCGACGGCAGCCATATTGCGCCAGAACGCCCACCACACACCAGCTTACTGGTGGAGAGGAGACAGTGATGAAGCCAATCAGTATATATATATATATATATATATGGGGATGATTAGGAGGCCATGATGGACAGAGGCCATGGGGCAAATTGGGCCAGGATGCCGGGGTTACACCCCTACACTTTTTCGAAGGACATCCTGGGATTTTTAATAACCACAGAGAGTCAGGACATCAGTTTAACGCCTCATCCGAAGGACGGTGCTCTTTGAAAGTATAGTGTCCCCGGAACTATACCGGGGCGTTAGGACCCACACAGACCACAGGGTGTGCGCCCCCTGCTGGCCTCACTAACACCTCTTCCAGCAGCAACCTGGTTTTCTCAGGAGGTCTCAACAAAGGCAGCGCAGAGACAGGCGGTGGTATGTTCGCCCTTTAAACCGAAGAAGAGATCGAAGCCTGGACGAGGAGAGACATTTTATTGGAGTGTAATTGCGATGAAATGTCATATAAATGCGGATGTATACGTATAAGCTCGCATAATTTTTCCTCTTCGCCCGCCATTGTATTCAAACCACCTTCTGTAAACATAATAGAGTGCCGAAGTTATGACGTCACTTTGTAGGCCAAAACGCGGAAGTGAGTTAGCATTTTAGCACTTCCGGTTCCCTCGCCCTAAAGTTTTTTGAATGGGTTTTTGCTAAATCGCCTGAAATAAGGGATGTGGTTAACAAAGCCTCTAAATATTTAGTTTTGATCTATGACATAAAACACACCAGTTATAACCTGCTTGTGGTTTTTTAAACTTTATTGTGTCTGCTTGTGGTTTTTAAAACTTTATAGGCTTCAAAATGTATAAATTTTGGATTAACTTGTAAAGATTATCTTGATAGACAAAACGTGTAAGGGTCACAACTCTTTGTTGAACACAGATCTTATTTTTTGCGATTTTCCAAAAGTCTATGGGGAAAATGCATAGCTTTTCGATCGAGGGAACCCATGCGCCGCTAACTTCCGAGTTGTCGAGAAGGGTCTGGCTGCAGACCGTGGGTTAGTGGAGCTCCACTCTCGAACAGGAAATACGTCACCTCCACTTGAATTAATAAAGGAGGGCCAAGATGGCGTCGCTGTGAGCTCTACAAATTATAGCTCAGGCCATTGACTGACTGACGCTGTCGTAACGTGCAATGCAAGCAAAACGCATAGGACTTGCGTGAAATTACTCACAAAAGGATGAATAAACACCATGGATTGATATTTCTGACGAGCAATATAGATGTTATTGTGGCAGATTAAAATATGTATTTTATAAATTCATGAATCTGTGAAAAATTTAAAGCACTATATTCACGCTATTTTGAATGAGTGTAAAAAGGGTTATAAAATGTAAATATGTAATTTGAATGTAATTTTGGGTTAATATGTGATCTAACGTTATGAGTTTGGCGATGTGCCTTGTTGAACACTAGGGGGAAATTCGCTGTTTTCCCATTCCACATAAAGTTCGCAGTGGGGAAACATCAGCAAGTTTTGTGTTTAATCTTCCCCTCTATTCAGGTATTAATTCTAATGATTTTTTAATATAAAGTTTAAGGGTGTGCATATGTGAGTATTACATCGATTGCGGGTTAATGTAAATGTTTTAAAGTTCATTAGTTCAGAGATGCACGAGCTCAGAGCTCCATTTTGAGCATTAATGGCGCGAGACCATATAGAGAACATTTAGTATTAAGTATGTGGTACGTATGTTTGTATTTGGTGTTTAATTCTGTTTATTTAGTGATTGATTGATTCAGGCCAGGGGTATTGAGAAGTGTAAATGTGAAAAGAGAAGGAATCTTACGTTATGCATTTTCATGTTTATAAACTGAGGGGACGGATTGCTTTTTTTTTCTCTCCCACATGTGACTCGAGGCCCACATAGAAGGAAATGAAGAGTTGAAATAAAGTCGTTATTTTAGGTTTTTTTTGCGCAAAAAAAGTATTCTCGTCGTTTGGTGAATTTAAGATTGAGCCACTGTAGTCAATTGGACTATTTTAACGATGTCTTTAATAACTTTTCGGGGAACACGTTTCAATCCCTTAAGAAGCCTATAGAGGAGTGATCCAGCTCTCAGATTTAATCAAAAATATCTTAATTCGTGTTCCGAAGATGAACGAAGGTCTTACGGGGTTGGAACAACATGAGGGTGAGTAAATACTGACAGAATTTACATTTTTGGGTGAACTATCCCTTTCAGATTACTTGACTATGGGCTATATGTACATAGAACATTACATAGTTTTTCTTTTTTTTTTTTCTTTTTTTTTTGAAGTTTCTGCCCTTAAAGGGTCATGAAACCCCCCTCTTTCAGCTCAAGTCTAGCTCACAATCTTTTTGAAAAACGCAACTTAAATGGGCGATGAGATGAGAAGGGAGGGAGTGGGTGTGGTTCGGCAGGGGAGAGAGGGAACTGTCATCGCCAGTGGCCCATGCATATCGACTGCCACTAAAAATCGTTGGTAAAACGTGAGGAAATGCTAGATTTTTTTTATAGCTGCCAAAGTTAAAGTCTAATGAAATACACTGACACTTTATTATTGTCCTTTCAAAAGTAAATGAATGCCCTGCTACGTAATTCTATTTAAAACATATTAATGAACAAGTATAATTATAATGTCATTATAAAATATATAGTTGTTTATATACACACTATAAATGCATATATTTGAAAATAATTAATTTTCCGCTTAAAAAAAACGTGAATAAAATTTAACCATTTTCACCCTACTATTAAATCTAACAGATGCTAACATTGTCTTCAATGGTGTTCAACACACATACCTCGGTTAAAATCTCAGAAAATTTGGTTTAGGGTTTCATGGCCCTTTAAGCAACAAGAACATGTGTCTCTGTCTAATCTCAGACTTATTTGTGTTTGCTCCACACTTTAGAACCATGTGTCTGTGTCGAGAGTTGTGGATTCTTTGGAGGGGTTAAGAGGAGAGAAGTTTCCATCCAGGAGTGTCATATTTCACGCCTATTGCCACTTTGAGGCTTTGTGCGACACAGAGTACACTTACTCCTGTATCAACTGTGGATTTTACCCACCTGTGGTAGTCATGGATTTACACAGGAAAGGGGTTTTCAAGCTGGCAGGTAAGTGACATTGTTATTCTTTTGTGTGTTTACAGTGCAGAAGTGTTGCTTTTACCTAATGGTGTGATTCATTACAGTCAGTGACCTCAAAGCACCCCCTGATGACTTCAACGGTGAGCATGACATTGAGGGTTTTTGGAATTCTTTTCATCTTGCGACGATAAGTCACGTTTTTTTCCAAAGTGAGTTATGGTGATTACTAAATTTCATCAGATTCTACATTGTAAACACAATTTGGATTACAAATAATGCATCACATTTTGTAGGCAGTGCAAACAACCCTTTCACTGTCAGTCCAAGCTACGAACACTGGGCACCCTGGATTGGGAGTGAAACGCGTCGAAGTGGCACTGTTCTTAACACAGAGTTAAAAAAAGTGAGAACATGCCGCTCTTCAACTGAAGCACAGCTGAGCAGTGTTACTGAGGACCATCTTATTGATGAGTTGGCAAAACAAAAGGTTGGAGTTGTGAGAAAATTGTGCAAAGCCTGCAACATCGACACCAAGGGCTCCCGCCTTGATCTCATAACAAGACTGAAGGAGAACATGAAGAGCAGACAAACATATGACAAGGTCTTCCAAAGCATATGGGGTGCATCTGGTAAGTTAGTGTCACTCTGTAAACTATGGTATTAAGTTGTTGTAAGTTACACACTTTACAATCTTTTGAATCTTTAATCTCAGGTGGATGGTCTGTAATACTTTGCCTACATGGCATTGTATACAGCATTAAATTTAATCTAAATTTAATCTAAAGTCCCTGGGACTTTACAGACCTATTACTCTCCTGAAAGCACTTCCCAAATGTCTGCGTTTATGATTTCGCAAGAGGTTTGGCGACACACACCAATTTGCGGGTTCCTCATTCACTGCCTTTCCAGCCTTTTGAGGGCAGACTGTCTGAACCCACAGAAGAGAACGTGAAGGCAGCCAGGGATGGAAAATTGCAGGTATCACTACCATGGCTACATGAAAGGGTGCACTGTGGGGAGGAAAATGCTCATCCGGTCACTGGATCATCTGAGCACTATGTCTTATATGACCGGTTCCATGAGTAGAACGCCACAGATCCAAAGGACATACTGCGCGGGATCCAACTTGTCCCTGAGCTGAAAGGGTGGTTAAATAGCCAAGTTGCTGAGTAGTTCTTTGCCATAATGCGTAAAAATTAGGGCTGTGCGATATGGACAAAAAAAAACTATCACGATTTCTTGATTTTTTTTTTTCGATTTCAATTTTAATCACGATTTTGACACAAACAGACATGCTTTACAGTTTTAATGCATTCTGTGTGAATTTGACACATATTTCCAAAGGAAACCAATTAGAGCTTTATTGTGTAGCACTACATCTGGTAAAACGTTACACATTGCTCTTTGTATTGTTGTAAAATACATTCATGAAAAACAAGATAACAAAAATCAAAAAGATCAGTTATTTTATATATAGTCTACTATAAAATTAAGACATATATTAAGTATAGCACAGCTGGTTAATGAGGCAACAACATATGATAGATAGGACTGCACAAAAAAGGCTATTAATAATCTTTTAATGTGCAAAAGTATTATGATATGATTATGAAAGACTCCAATACAGTGCAGCACACAGCGCTTATGCGCATCCCGAGCGCAGAATGATGCGCTTGAAGCAACACAGAGTCACAGCGCACAGCTCTTCGAGTCCGCATTGAAAAGTTCAAAGCACAAAGGAGGAAAGACATATCGATGCATAGTGTATTATACAGTATCTATCTATGCAATCGCTTATTGAGCCTTTTCTTTTAACAATTTTAAATTTCAGTTACTGTGCGCGTGAAGAACAATTATAGACAGTGCTCTCCAGTGTTGTGATCTAACAGACACACGGTAGAAACGAACATGATTAAGGTACAGTCCAGCAAGATAGTCATTTAATGCAAAAACCATAGAGCTTTATCTACAGATCAAGTATAATATTAACATTGAATCATCTTGGAGAGAGTTTCATCGTTGACTGTCATAACCTAACGCAACGCGCTGTTTGAACGCTGAATGGAGAATGACTGACAGCCGCAGCGGAGGGAACTACTTGTAAACCAATCAGGTAATGGTATTCCCTTACCTTCCCAGAGAAAGAAACTGGTGAGGCAAGCCCCTTTGCGCTAATATTTCCATGCACTCGCGCTCCCTTCTGGCACGCGCACCTGTTCGCAGTTCACTGAATCTCTGGTACCCGCCCGGTCTGTTCTGTTCTCGCGCTCAATTTAGACGCGCTGCATTCTGATCGGTTCGGATAGCATACTGGGAGGTTGGAGCCGGGAGCGCGGAAAAAAATCGTGCTATGAAGCGATTTAGAAATCGCGCATGCTCAAATCGCGATTTTATTACGATTTCGATTAATCGCACAGCCCTAGTAAAAATAACAATTTCTTCAACAACATGGCTCCATCAACCCATGCATTTCTTATGAGAAGTGTTATCCATCGTCATAACACCTCCACAAATAGAGCTCTTCTGGAGAGGCAGTTAAACTCTGGACGCCGGCTGAAACTTCAAACCACCATCACCTTGTCTACTTTGGGATAAGCTGTCATAGGTGATGCATCGAAATGACAAAGTACAACTGCGGTGGCCCAGGCACCTTCAGCAACAAGTTAATTTCTTTAACATTAATGATCTTACAAAGTCAGTCATGTAATTAATCTTGACCCATGTGACACAATTGTTTGTTTTGTCTAAAAGTTAAAAACTTAACTGTAATGCATATTCTAGTCATTTAATTGGTTCATAACATCAATGTTGTTGTACTGAAAAACTTAAGGACCTCAACTCACTCCAGCCGAGCCAAGGTCAACTGAAAACATAGCTGCACAACCACCATCAGTGGATGAAGCACCAACACACAGTAAGCATTATGAATATGAGTTGAAAGAACTAATGTCTACTAACTGGGAGGAGTTTAATGTTGGGAATATGTGAATGCTACTGTCAGATCACATGCAGTGAGATTAATGTATTATTAGCATTAATAAGACTAATTGTTTCATTTTTCTTGTAGATGTTGGCCCTTCGCACCATTGTGGGCAGCATTGTGCAACACTTACTGCCATCAGCAACCTCACGCCCTGCAGAACATTGTGGGCAGGAGATCATCCCCTCCAGGAGCAGCTGGTACATAAATGCATAGCTTATTTGACAGAATCTCATTTCCGTCATTGAAGTACAGTTGAAACTCGTGCAAAAGTTGTGCATAATTTTGATGATTATAGTTTACAGCTTATGAAAACCCCAAATTCAAAATCTCAGAAAATTAGAATATTACATGAAATCAATAAAAAAGGTTTTTAAATACAGAAATGTCGGCCCTCTGAAAAGTATAATCATGCATATGTATATAGTTATATATACTAAATATATTAGTTTCACCTTTTAATTTGAATTACTGAAATACATGAACTGTTGCGTTATATTCAAATTTTTCGAATTTCACCTGTAATTGAAGGATTTTGTTGATATTGCCTGTGTTGCAAGGTTTGTTTTTTTTGTTTTATTAAATGCTACTTTTAAATGTGCATGTCTTTTTGACTTTGTCTTACTTGTAGGTCAGCTATGTTCTGGATGAGGGTAGGCCTGCCAATGGATGTAGGATGTAGAATATTTCTATGCTAAACTTCAGCCCTATTCGCACAGGATAAGTATTACCTGGTGACCTCTAGTCATTTGTAATAATTGCAGAGGTTGTCTGTGATCTTAATCCCGTGCTTTTTTTTTTATTGTATTCTTTTTAAACTCTTGTATGAAAATAATGTCACAGTCAATTAGAATAATCAAATATAATCATTTATTTTGTCAGGTAAATGTATCATGCCAATTTCATAATCAGTTCAAATATAATCAATACAATAACATTCAAATGCTCTGGAATAAAGAGAAAAGATGCAAACCCGACATTAGGAAATACATGAACGCAACTCTCAGCCTCAGGGGCTGATCTGAGATATAGAAAAGGCCCCGAGCCCCTTGCTGCATTCCATTATATAGACAGACAATGGATATTTGCATTCAGAGGTAACACCTTTTGAGAACAGGAGGGCTTAGCCATCCCACCCTCCTTTTTGTGCATGTTATCTCTAAACTCTTAAAAACCTTATTACTTTTTGTTTTACTTATTTGGAAATTAGACATTTGTACCAGTCGCACTGAGACATTTCAAATAATACCAAACATGTATAAAACTCGATGATAATCATTCACATTAACCCATTTAGATTCTTGTGTGAGTTTGGGTAATCTCTGCAAGAGTGAAGAATGAGGGGGAGAAATGTAGATTAGGATGAGGGAGGTGAGACCTTCATCTCGATAGTGCACGAGGGGGAGTTCAATATGTTAATTTGTCCACTCAAGGAGTGGTCCTTCCTCAATTAGTTTTCCAGTCTTACAATTAAATGGAGATGGATGACATGTATAGCAGCATGCAGTAAGGAACATTATTCTGTTTATGATCATACAGCTAGACCTATAACGACAAGACATTTCCAAGCAATAGCCTATTGACATCATATCCGGGAGATAAGTCTGTAAATTCGAGTAAAATCACAGGCTTCGCTTATCCCGTGCGAATGCGCCACACGAAATTCAGATGTGGGGGGTAATTTGTAATTCACACGAGGTCCCCAGATAATACTAATCCCGTGCGAATAGGGCTTTATACTTGGCATCTAACATGCACACTTTGCGAATAAAATTTTAGAATTTATAAATCAATGGCTAATGATAGACATTATAAGTCGCCCAGAGTGAAATTTACTCGCATATGTGAGTGATTTACTCGCATTGTAGAGGGTTGACAGCAATAATTAAACTGATTTGAATTGACAGCATAACTTGCTTTCTTTTAAGGTCGACTCCACTGAGAAAGATGCACTTATATTCCCGCTGTGGACACAAGGAAATTTTTTGCTATGTGTAAGTAATGCATGCTTTCAAAGAAAGTTTATCAAGCTATACTGTTGATGTGGAAAAGAAGCATATGAAGATTCCTTTTTACAGCACTCATTGGAATATTACACATGAAAGGTTAACTCATTGCCAAGATTATTCTCATAGGTGATGATGCCACTCAAAAGAGGAATACTGTTCCTCGATTCGCTGTTTGCACAGTGGGAACAAGGCTTTGGCTACAAGCCCTACCGAGACATCTTGAGGTTACAACAGGATGATATATTTCGACAGTCACGTTCCCCTGACTTGCCCACATTAATGCAACTACTTTCGGCAGTCGCGTTCCTTTGACTTGTCAAGGCTGCTTGGACAAACTGCATAGTTATAGTACCTCACGTTCAGAGGATGTAAGCATTGTTGGATTTCATGTTCAATCAATTTCTGAATTGTATTCTTCATTTGTGACCCTGGATCACAAAACCAGTCTTAAGTAGCACGGGTATATTTGTGGGAATAGCCAACAATACATTGCATGGGTCAAAATTATAAATTTTTCTTTTATGCCAAAAATCATTAGGATATTAAGTAAAGATTTTTTATCAGGGCTGTTGCACAAAAGTTCATGCCTGGGCCATGGGAAGAACAGTCAGGCCTGGATGTTGAGGTAATAATCATTTGCCAATGAAAATGCACAAGAACAACATGTATAAGGTTGATAGTCATTGTAAATTCTTCATAATGTGTGTTCTTTCTTCAAACAGGGGCTACCTCTACAACATTTTGGGATTGATTGGAGTGTTTATGGTTATGGTGAGTTGCCAAGCTCATTTTCAGGATGTTTAGTGATATCCACACAACATACATTGTCCATTTTTATTAATCTTGGTGAATTTATGCTCATACAAAAGACATGTCAACATAACAGCCTTTCTGCCTTTACAGTATACCTGGTACATAACTATGGAAGCAGCATTTGATTTCACCACCGTAAGTGCAGTCTTGGTGTTGACATAAAGTTGTTTAATGTTAATTGTGGTGAATTGCATTACAACTGTTCTTATCTTTAGTCTGACATGCCATATCTGATGAGGTGGTGGTGCAAGGTTTTGCTAGAGAACCTTGAGATTGAGGGGTATGGTTTTTGAAATTAAAAGTAGTACATTAATAGATACTACTGTCAAAGTGGGAAAGCATGATGAACATATTTGGTCAATGTCAATTACAGACATGGTCGAAGATTTGCACATTTTACACAGGAAGGCAGGATGATGGGGGATGGAAGTCTGCCGCCTGTCTTTCGTGTCCCTAGGAAAAGGAGACACTGTACTTTGGTAATATCTTTTAGTTAAAAGTAGTGAAAGTAGCATGTATAAATGTGCAGCTCTTTCTTAAACGATCTGTATTTCTCTGTTTTAATTTTCGAAGGTACCTACACTCCCAGCAAAGATGATCAGGGTTTCACAGGATGGGGCAGTGGCCACTGACATTTTGCAGGCATGTGTTCATAATCACTTTAATGTTGATGAAATGGCTTGCAATGACTCTATATTAAATCATGTTTCATATCTACAGTTGCCCAAAGGCATTCTCCAGAGGATCCTTCTCTTCGTAGTTCTAGAAGACGGCTGCTCTGCAATCCTGAGGCTGGCTCTGACATGCCAGAGATTTAGCAACATTGTCAGCCAGGAGCATTTTCAGCAGGAGGCACACTTCAGCTGGCTTGATAGTGAGTTCAATAAGTGTGGTTGCCCCATCTTGTTTTTTGTGGGTATAACAATTAGGCTAGGTTAATCTCACTCTCTTCCATTTCCCTAACATGAAACTTTTGACAGTTAAAGATTTGTTAATTTATTGTCTGAATTGTGTGACTATCATTGTGTTTTGATATTGAACAGGTGTAGTGAATTGGAAAAGATTTTCAGAGGGACACTGTCAAAGATACAGGAAGCCGTACACCATCTCTAGGTGCAGCCGCCTACAATGCTGCCAGTTTTACAAAGACTGTGGGGCTGGCTACCAGGGAAATGGACAACGGGGAGTGCTTTCGGGGTTTTACTCCTCAGATGACAACCCTGGCTACTGTAGCTGGGATTGCTTTTTAGACGATGGAGGTCTTGAACAGTAAAGTGTGTGTGCGTGCAATGTGTCTTCACTTGTATAGTCACTTGCAGTTCAAGTGTGGTGTCTTTTTTTTTTTTTTCTCAAAAGCAATTAAATTAACGAAATTATTCTTAATTATTTTACTGTGGATGATTTGTATGTTATTTTGCTTTATATAGAAAATTCTGATTAAATAATAATTTGTTCATATTTTTAATTTTAATAAACTAATTTTTTACAGTATGGTCACTTGGAGTTAATGTGTGTTGTCAAATAGATTATTATGTTTTACTTAAAAATAATTAAAACTGTTAAATTGTAGAAATCATTCTTCATTATTGTACTGTGGTTGATTTGTACATGTTATTTTGCTTTAAATGCAAAATTCGGAATTTACTTTTACTATAATATTTTATTAAAAAAAGTAATAAAATGTTAAAGCTTAGAGCGCTTCGTTATTTTGCGTGAAGATTAGGTCAGGTCTCTGGTCAGGTAACGTATATATATCATAGACTGTAAAAAATATGGACAAAGCGTCTGTGACGTCACCCATAGACTTTCTGAAGAACGGTTTTGAAGCCGTTTATGGGGGGTATGGGCGGCGCCATCTTGGAAAATCCTAACCCCGCCCACCTTCTGGCCAACCCATATGAGTTTCGTGCCTGCTTGGGGCTGTACAAATCGCCACACAATTGAAAACAAGTCTCGATGAATTATCTTTCACAAGCAAGACTGAACAGTTTCTGGTTGTATTTGGTCATGATATAAATAGTAATAGTAACGTTCAGAGGAGAAAAGCCGCGAAATTTAAAAATAATACTGTTATTGTGTCACGAAATGTAGTTTTAATAGTTTTTCAGTCGACAATGTAGCTGTTTAAAGCTAAAATCTGTGGTTTATTTATAAAGATAGCGCCTATTTAAAAATTTGATCTGACGTTTTCGGAGTTGAGATCAAGGGATCAGCGCGCGCTCAGCGCTCATGTCCCAGACAGCAAAAAGTATTTGGGCCAGATCTTCATTAGCATTTGGCGCAGATCCGCTAAACGGACCTGGGCCGGGCTCATTCTTTCCAACGGCCCAATACCGGAACAGGTTGGAATTACGGATCAGAAACAGATCTGGGCCAGTGCACAGTTATTAATGCCATGACATGTGGTGCAGATCTGGCCCAGATCTGTGACTCATATTTTACATCTGGGGCTCATCTGGCCCTGGTCTGTGATTCATATTTAGGCTATCAGACAATTAAGGCACAAACACACAGACAATTTGTAATTTTCAAAAAACTTTTTTTATTTTAAACTCATTTATTGCTCATTAGTTGGGTGTGACCGGGCATGGTGGCCACCCCCACAGTTGCATGCCAGATTAAACCACCTGATGGTATACTGGTTTATCTCGGTGTCGTGGCTTTGTCAGACATGCGATTCTTCCTCACTGCTCCTGTAAGACGTACAAAAAGCACACAAAGCAAAGAAACAAAGAGTAAATATTAGATTCAATATTCAAAGATTCTTTATTACATGACATTATAGTAAAATGCTTGCACAAATAAATAATAATAAATGTGACTAAAGTGGTGTGGAGTGAGTAGTATTAAGGTAAAAGAGTATAAAAACTCGAGAGCACATAGATGTGAATTTGAAAACTTGTACAGTAAATATTCATACTTGTACGTGAACATTTACACTCACAGCTCCAATGTGAAAACCTGTAAAATTAAAATCGTTGAATGTTGAAATTTGCACTTGCAGACAAAAGTCACAAACCTGTATTCTGAATTTTAAGCTGCAGACAAGCAGTCACAAATGTGTAAAATGCCATTCACACAAGTACAATGACACGCACAAACTGGTAATATATATTTGCATTTAATCGCAGTATAACCTCAATTAGGCACTTGCAACTTCTCAAATCTGTCACTGCAATTTCAAATTTCGCGCCTTGAATTTTGCTACTCTTTTCGTGCAAGTTGCAAAACTAACTTGTGCACTTGCAACTCAATGGCAGTGACAGAGAAATGCTAACATGACTCAATGCATTAGACTGATATTTAAAGAAATAAATTATATTATCAAACTCAGTAAACTCCATACTAATAATGCATTCTACAGAAAAGCAGATGAGCACAGAATATGACGAAAGAAAGCAAATTTGTGTTCAGTGCAAATAAACCTGCTGCCTGTATTTTATTAATAATGTATAACGAATTGTGTTTTATTTTTTATAACTGTTGGTCCATTAAGCCTCATTAAGCGTGTTCTATGGGAGGGAGATGCTTAACGTACAATTAAACGCGTTGCTTTGAACACCCCGCCCCCCTTTCTCTCTCACTGCCACTGTCATATTCTCGGGATTGAAGACAGGAAGCAATAGCAAGTTAACGTATTATTTGGTCAGGGAACACAAAGTCTCAAGACAACGGGTGTGGAAAGGTGGCGCAGGGACTTCAATGGCCAGGACCAGAATCAGATCAGGTGGTGAGATGAATGATAACAATCCAACACGAAGACGGTGAAAGACGAAAACTCCAGCAAGACGATGAATATCACAGGAACACGAACAGGAGGGCAGACAGGACTGGAACACCGACGGAGGACACATCAAACAACGATCTGACAAAAGGGATGAGACAACGGTAGGTTTATATAGAGTGGTGAGATGAGCTGCAGCTGGTGAATGAGATGATGATCAGCTGGAGTGGATTAGGCAATGACACACAATCACGCCCACAACGCACGTGCATTCATACAACAACATAAACACGAGACAAGAAGGAAACAACGAATTTGTATACCGTGACAGTACCCCTCCTCCTAAGAACGCCTCCTGGCGCTCTCAGACTCCCTTACCTGTCGATTGTAATCATCGATGAGGGAGTGATTCAGAATGTCTATAGCAGGTACCCAACTTTTTCTCCTCCGGACCGTAACCTTCCCGGTCCACCAAGTACTGAAATCCGCGTCCCCTCTGCCTAGAGACCAGAATGCGATTGACCGCATAAGTGGTCTCCCCATCTACGAGTCGCGGTGGGGGAGGAGCCGGGGCTGCCGGATTAATACGAGAATGAAACACGGGCTTAATTTTGGAGACATGAAAAACGGGGTGAACCCTCCTGTACGCCGGAGGTAAATTGAGGCGGACTGCCACCGGACTAATGATCTTGGCGACAGTGAACGGGCCAATGAATTTGGGAGCCAGCTTATTAGAAACGGAGCGGAGAGGAATGTTTCTTGTTGAAAGCCACACTTTTTGACCAACGACGTATACGGGAGGCTTCGACCGGTGGCGATCAGCCTTGGTCTTGGTGCGCGCCCCCACCTGGAGTAGAGTCTCACGGGCTCTAGTCCAAGTGCGGTGACACCTCTGGACGAAGGCGTGAGCGGAGGGGACCGCGACCTCGGATTCCAGACTGGGAAAAATTGGTGGCTGGTAACCTAAACTACACTCAAACGGAGATAGGCCCGTGGCCGACACTGGTAACGTGTTGTAACGGAAGGATTCTTGGAAACCAGACATCGTAACACCCTCTCCAGATCCTGGTTGGCTCTCTCGGTTTGGCCATTGCTCTGGGGGTGAAACCCTGAGGACAGACTAACCATCGCTCCCAATAATCTACAAAACTCTCGCCAAAATTTGGACACAAACTGGGGTCCCCTGTCGGAGACCACGTCCATCGGGAGGCCATGTAAGCGAAAGACGTGGTCCACGACTGTCAACGCTGTCTCCTTAACTGAGGGTAATTTGGGTAAGGGAATAAAATGAGCCGCCTTCGAGAACCGGTCCACCACGGTCAAAATGACTGTGTTACCCTGGGAGGGCGGTAATAAAATCTAGAGCGATATGGGACCAGGGTCTCGAAGGGACTGGCAGCGGTTGAAGTAACCCATCTGGGGGTCGATTGGAAGTCTTACCAGTGGCACAAACCGAGCAAGCCAAAACAAAACTGTGAATGTCACGAGTCATAAGTGGCCACCAGAATCGTTGCTTGACTAAAAAACTAGTGTGATTAACTCCTGGATGACAAGCCACATTGGAGCAATGACCCCACTGGATGACGTCCGACCTTAATCCCTCCGGCACAAATAAGCGATTCGGTGGGCAACCGGGAGGAGGCGTTACCCGTAAGGCCGTCTTGACCATCGACTCGACCTCCCATGTGAGTGTGGAAACAAATAGGCTTTCGGGTAAAATGCACTCGGGAGTAGCCGGGCGTTCGGAGCGATCAAAAATGCGAGATAAAGAGTCGGGTTTGATGTTCTTAGAACCCGGGCTGTACGAGAGAGAAAAATCAAAACGACCGAAAAAAAGTGCCCACCGAGCCTGCCTGGAGTTCAATCTTTTAGCGGTTCTGATGTACTCTAGGTTCTTGTGATCAGTCCAGACGATAAAAGGTACCCCCGACCCTTCTAACCAGTGGCACCATTCCTCCAATGCTAACTTGACTGCCAACAACTCCCTGTTACCAATGTCGTAATTACGTTCGGCTGGGGATAAGCGATGAGACAAAAACGCGCAGGGATGCATATTGTCATCTGCAAAAGAGCGTTGGGACAGCACTGCACCTACCCCCACCTCTGACGCATCAACCTCCACCACGAACTGACGTGAGGAATCAGGGGCAATAAGGATGGGGGCTGAAACAAAGCGGCCTTTCAGTTTGGCAAACACAGCTTCAGCTGTGTCTGACCACCTGAACGTCGTTCCGGGGGAGGTCAAGGCAGTCAGAGGTGCGGCTAGTTGGCTGAAGTTGTGAATAAAACGCCGGTAGAAATTGGCGAACCCCAGAAACCTCTGTAGGGCCTTACTGGAATCTGGACTTGGCCACTCTACCACAGCCTTAACCTTCTCAGGGTCCATACGCACTCCTTCAGACGAAATGATGTAACCTAGGAAAGGAACAGACTGTGCATGAAAATCGCTTTTCATCCGCCTTGACAAAAAGCCCATTCTCTAGCAACCTCTGAAGCACTCGTTGGACGTGTTGCACATGTTCCTGGAGAGAAGCAGAAAAAATCATTATGTCATCCAGGTAGACATATATGAACTGATCTATCATGTCTCGCAACACGTCATTGACCAATGCCTGGAAGACTGCTGGGGAGTTGGACAGCCCGAACGGCATGACCAAATATTCAATGTGCCCCCTGGGGGTGTTAAAAGCAGTCTTCCACTCATCCCCCTCCCTAATGCGAACCAAATGATAGGCGTTACGTAAATCCAGTTTTGTGAAGATAGACGCTCCCTGCACCCTCTCGAAGGCAGAAGACATCAACGGCAAAGGATAAGTATTCTTTACCGTGATGTTGTTCAACCCCCGGTAATCAATACAAGGTCGCAGAGACCCGTCCTTCTTCCCCACAAAAAAGAACCCCGCCCCCGCTGGAGAAGAGGAAGGTCGGATGAACTTGGTTGCTAGAGAATCAGAAATATATTTCTCCATAGCCTCCCTCTCTGGGACAGAAAGCGAATATAACTTGCCTTTAGGCGGAGACTTACCTGGTAATAAATCTATAGCACAGTCATAGGGACGATGCAGAGGAAGAGAAGCAGCACGAGACTTACTGAACACCTCCTTCAGGTCCCGATACTCCGTGGGCACGTTAGACAAATCCCCTGCTTCCTCCTGAAACACAGAAACAGGCACAGACGGACAGGCAGACACAAGACAAGACTTATGACATTACTTGCTCCACTCCAGCACAACGTTTTGATGCCAGTCCACACGAGGGTTGTGACGGATGAGCCAGGGGTGACCAAGAACGATGGGTTCCAGGGGTGAATCCAGTAAAAAAAAAGAAATAGTCTCGGAGTGGTTGCCAGAAGTGATGAGTGTAATATCCTCAGTGATGAATGAAATGGTGGGGAGATTTTGACCGTTCAGTGCATGTACAGCAATCTTGTGTGTGAGGGGCTTGAAGGGGATCTGAAACTTGTGTGCGAATGTATAATCCATGAAATTACCTTCAGCCCCGGAGTCCAGAAGTGCTTTGCAGTTGTTCTGGTGCACTGACCATCTTAGTCTTACCGGAAGGAGCGTAGATGTAGATGAGGTCTTTTCGGCGGAGATCCCACCCGATAGTAGCCTCATGCTTACTATCGGGCTTGACCTTTTAACCGGCAGTTGTAGGCAAAGTGTCCCGTACCTCCGCAGTAAAGACAGAGGCCCTGGGACCTCCGCCTCTCCTTCTCCTCCCGGGAAAGCCGAGCTCGCCCTACCTGCATGGGTTCGTGATCGTAGACAGGGCTGACCGCGTCCCCACCGCTGAACTGTGGACCCTCGGCTCCGCCAGGCGTGCAGACAATGCTCTTCGTTCGACTCTGGATTGTCGGGCGTCCACCCGCAACGCCAACTCAATGAGTCCATTCAATGAAGTGGGGAGGTCCAGGGCGTAGATCTCCTTCTGGACGCGGTCAGCCAACCCATGCAGGAACATGTCCCACTGCACCTCCTCGTTCCATTGACACTCTGCCGCCAGGGTCCGAAACTCGATTGAGAAATCCGAGACCGACCTGTCACCCTGACGCAGGTCGGCCAGTACCCTCGCCGCCTCTCTTCCAGCAACCGCTCGGTCAAATACCAGCTTCATTTCGGCGGCGAGTGTCTGGAACGAGACGCAGCATGGGTCTTGGTTCTCCCACACCGCCGTTCCCCATAGCGCCGCTCTTCCAATCAAAAGAGTCAAAACGAAGGCCACCTTGGCCTGTTCCGTGGAAAAAGTTCTGGGTTGGAGTGCAAAGTGCATTGAACATCTCGTTAAGAATGCTCTACAGTGTGTAGACTCACCAGAATATGACTCGGGCACTGGCAGGCGGGGCTCCGACTGGAGAGGGTTCTCAGGTGGTGTGGGGGGAACAGCTGGTGTGGGCGGCGCAGTGGGAGCTCGTAGAAGTTGGATCTGCTGGGTGAGCTCGGACACCTGCACCACCAAGTATTGAACAGCACGACCCGTGTCGTTGAGATTCCTCTCTTGAGAATCCATCCTTCTAATGCTGTGGTGGATAAATTCCTCCAACGACGTGGCTGACGCACTCGCTGCTTCCATTCCGGTGTCAGATCGTTCTGTCATACTCTCGGAATTGAAGACAGGAAGCAATAGCAAGTTAACGTTTTATTTGGTCAGGGAACACAAAGTCTCAAGACAACGGGCGTGGAAAGGTGGCGCAGGGACTTCAATGGCCAGGACCAGAATCGGATCAGGTGGTGAGATGAATGATGATAACAATCCAACACGAAGACGGTGAAAGACGAAAACTCCAGCAAGACGATGAATATCACAGGAACACGAACAGGAGGGCAGACAGGACTGGAACACCGACAGAGGACACATCAAACAACGATCTGACAAAAGATCACGCTGAGAGGATAATAATATTATATAGAAGCTTGCTTAGGCTGAAAATTATCTAAAAACATTTAGGTCGATTATACAATGAATTATAGGCCTATAATTGAAGTTATTAACAGCCTATAAATAGTATGTCCGAACACTGCATAATCAGTCATCAATGGAAATTAAAAAACGCTTTAGGCTATTTCACAAATAGCTTGTTTAACAACTTATTAAAAGAGGCACATCGCAGTGGCTTAGAAGACATGGGTAATATGGTTTATCCATTTTGCAACACGAACTGGAGGTAAGCAACAGTAATTTGCAGGTAGTTTGATAGCTAACATATTGACATATCACATATGTCGCACTCTACAGCCGGTATAATACAGTGAGAATTGATATGGTACTGACGTCGAACTAGTTTAATGTATTTGGACTTGGGAAGTCATTAAATTGTTGCAGTAGCTAGCAGCGGTCACCGCTGGTAACGTTAGCGCTATGGCTAACGTTATACGATTTTGCAGCTAACACACAATGGACACGATATTCCGCTATTTTGGTGAAAAATAAGCAAATATCACCGATTCAGCCTTAAAGCCTAACTTATGTTCACATTAGTTGTGGATGTCTAAAAGAACCTAGACTAAGAACCTAGACTAAAATACACGTGAAATACGAGTGACATAATCAACGCGTATTTCACGTGTATTTTACGTGTAAAATACGCGTGAAATACGCGTTAAAATTCACGTGTTTTTGGCCCTAAAGGCTTTCCATATCCGACCGGTCGCCATAGGAACGCGTTAACAACACGTAAGCACATGTAGGAACGTGTTACATATGATTTTATGAAAATGATCAATAATTTCGTTTTTGCTCGTTGTTTATATGTGGCAGACATGAAAATCAACGAGCATCAATTACAAAGTAAAGTATATTCAGCGGATTATGTCTAAATGTAGGCTACCTAATATTAGAACTCTTATAGGTTATGTTTTTAATAAACCTTTCCACTTTAACATTTATTATGTTTATTTGTGAAAGATTATGATAATTGAGTAGGCTAATTTTATTAAGATTGAGTCAGTATTGAGATCTCTAAGTCCTTGAAATAAAAGATCATGCTTGATTAGATTCACCTTTTATTAGTTTGTTACACAACATTAAACACAAATTTCAAACTAAACTCACAAAACCATAGACTCTTCTCAAAGTCAAACAATTGCTGTACTCAAAATCAAACAATGCTTTCAGATCACACAAGTTTTAATAAAAAATAAATAATAATAACATATTTTGATTTGAAGTGTACACGTTTTTGCATTATTACTACAGTCAAACCTGAATACAGATAAAGCATTTTGTTACACGTAACATTGAAATTCAATAAAGCATTTACAAAAATAAACAGCAAATATTTTATCACAGCTTAATCCATCTGGATCTGATCTCATTTCAACCTCTTATTTCAGTCTTCTGACTCAAATATGCTGTGTGGTAATATAGCCAGTATACTGGATATGTATGTATGTATATATATATATATATATATATATATATATATATATATATATATATATATATATATATATATATATATATATATATATATCTAATCTGTTTTTTAAAGATTAGCCTATTGCAAAAAGTATAAAATAACATAATATGCTACATTTATTAATGTGGAGTGTTTTTTTATGAACTGTGAGAACATTGTACATTGGGCAATAAAATGAACAATAAAAACTAGTTAAAATGATTATTGGTCAAATTAAGACTATTGAATGTCTGTATATAGGCTAGCGTACAGTATTTCTGCTCTTTGAAAGTAAAACACATAATCTTACATACACAGGATTCAGGAAAAATGTTTTAGTGTTGTTTTAGGGGTACGATATTTATATGTATTGCCTTTCATGTCCATTTATAGTCTTTACACTAAGGATTGCTGGCGCGAAACAGACGTTCCGAAGCTTTGCGAGATCCCGAAGCAAAGATGATTCGAAACACTGATCCGAAGCGTGATTCAAAACACCCACGTCACGTGACAACGGCTAAATGAAGCGTCTAAGTGTTTCATCAGGTGGAGTGCTCCGCCGAATCAGGGTTTCATTGATTGGTCGGTTCGGGAACAAATCACACAATCACACAGTATAAAAGTTTTGTCAACGCATTTTCATATCGTGGGTTTTTGTGAGAGGAGTTTGGTTTTGAGATAGCGGATTTTTGGTGATATAGTGACATTTATAGTGCGATTTGTTTAGTTATATTTAGGATTTAATTTACATTTACACATTGACTTAGAGACACACAGAGTACATATAGTGACACATTAATAGATGCATTGATATATATATATATATATATATATATATATATATATATATATATATATATATATATATATATATATATATATATATATATATATATATATATAGATTAATAAATAGATACATATATTACAGATACATATAGATTATTAGATAGATAGGCTACATATAAAATAGATAGATAGATAGATAGATGGATAGATAGATAGATAGATAGATAGATAGATAGATAGATAGATAGATAGATAGATAGATAGATAGATAGATAGATAGAAATGGAGGCTCCACAGAAGAGATGCCGTACATCTGTGGTGTGGGAGCATTTCCATTTGGAAACCCCAAATAAAGTGAGATGTGTGTATTGTGATCGGCAGCTAGCCTACTGCAACAATACATCATCCATGATGCGCCATTTGAGGAGCATTCATCCTGACATTCTGCAGGGTACAGAGGATGGTAGTGTTCCCCCTGTACCAAGGCCTGCTACTGACACTGCTGGGCCATCTAAGCAAGGTATGCATTGTTTTATGATTTGTTACTAATTGCCGTTTTCTTTTAATTCAGAACCACAAATGTCAACATCAGGCCCATCATCATCAACACCAGTTGAAACAAAAGACAGTTTATGGGAACATTTTGACAATCGTATCCGTGAGACCCAGATGATACACAATCCTACAGCTGATGCCACAGTGGAAGTGAAAAAATACCTCAGCGATGCGTTTTTGCCCAGAACTCATGATCCTCTAACTTACTGGAAAGAGAGAGCAGTAATCTTTCCTCATTTGTATGTCCTAGCTAAAAAATATCTTTGTATGCCAGCAACAAGTGTCCCTTGTGAGAGAATTTTTTCAAAGGCTGGAGAATTTATCTGTAAAAAAAGAAGTAGGCTGAGTCCTTCAACAGCAGAGAAATTAATATTTTTTAATAAAAATCTAGAAGAAAGGGAGACATTGTGGCTTGATTTATTTTTATTAATATTCATTTTTCATGACCAAAATCACATTATGCAATGTGAAGAGACTACAGGTTACAAGCTTCATATATTACAAAAATACAATAATAAAAAAAAAAAAAAAAAAAACACATTTTTTTATTAGCTCTTTGTAAAGGTTGTTTCAGATCAACACCTGCAAGTGACCACTAGGTGTCACCGTGGAGACGGGTTTCGGATTGATTCGAAGCCTCGAAACAAAATGGCACATTTGCTTCGACTGTTTCATTGCTTCACGAAGCCTCGATCTGCCCATCACTACTTTACACATCAGCTTGGATACTTGCATGGCTAAAAACTGCTAATTTCAAGACGTTGACGTCACGTCAGGTCGTCACGTGGGTCAACCCGCTCGGTCGGTAAGACGGTCAAAAGTACAACACGTTCGGATAGACCAGTGTTTCTCAACCTCTCCTGCAGGGACGCCCTGACAGGACATGTTTTTGTTTTAACCCTGAAATGGCACACCTGATTCAATTAGTCAGCTACACATTAAGCCTTTGAGCCTTTAATTAATTGAATCAGGTGTGCCATTTCAGGGTTAAAACAAAAACATGTCCTGTCAGGGGGTCCCTGCAGGAGAGGTTGAGAAACACTGGGATAGACGTTCGGTCGTTCGATCGTTCGAATGTTTGATTTTGGCATGGAAAACGCGCCATAGTTGCAAAGTTATAATAAAAATCCGATCGGAACGCCATATTTATCCACGCGTACGTTATCACACGTCATTGGTCACGGCAAGGTACATGACGATCGACACGATTGCTTAGTTTGCAAAGTAAATGCATAAATCACACCTCATAGATCGGAACAACATACAGCACATTTCAAACCAAACTGACCCCCGTGCAGTAGCCTAACGTACTCATTGCAAAACAGTAGCACGTTGAGAATATGCTGGTATTCAGTGATCTTTGTTCCCCAAATGGATCTTTATTTCCCTGCATTGCTCAACAACTGTTTGAAAGAAGCGAAGATCCTTTGCACGCTTTCTTCCGGATTTTCGAAAGAATTTTAATATAAGTTTTGTTGTCTCAATGGAAAGAATGGAGATTCCCGTCTTGGATTTCAGTGTCTACGAACTGGAGGGCAATGTATCGGCTGCTAACTTGGAAAAGTTAAGTAAAGAATTGAGAAAGGCCTTTACCGAGGTGGGATTTGTTTATCTGAAAAACACGGGCATAAATCAGGAAGAGGTTTGTGATTGTTTTTTTTTTTTTTTAACATTCTTGTAACTTTAGAGAAGTTCTATCGGATTACTTCCCTTCTCTGTTCACTGTTTTAGGTGGAAAAAGTCATGCGTGTTTCAAAGAAGTTCTTCTGTTTGCCAGAAGACATGAAGAAGCCTTTCAGCAGGGGAAGTTTCTCATGTAATGTAAACCATGGCTGGGTTTTATTAGAAACTGAAAGGCACGTAATTCTCTAGATTCAGAAGCATTACTGTAAAACTCACGAATGATGGACAAACATTTTAATGGTTCTAAATCCTGTCATTGCAGTCTGAATCCTCGCCGTCCCGGTGATCTGAAGGAGGCGTATAATATAACATCTTTGACCGCGGATAACGTAAATACCAATTTCTTCTTATCTCTTCACCTTTCTGTCTCTCAAAGATTTAACAATAGCATGACGTTGACAATACTGCATATTTATTGGTTAACTTATAATTATACATTTCTGGAGCAAAAGTTCAACAAAAGCTGTGTTTTTTAGAAGAGGAATATGCGTCTGAAATCACATTCTCTCTTATAGGCCCTTATTTAAGTAGCCTACTTAAAGGGATAGTTCACCCAAAGATGAAAATTCTGTCATCATTTACTCGCCCTCAATTTTTTCCATACTATGGAAGTCAATGGGGTCCATCTAGGCTACTGGTTACCCATATTCTTCAAAATAACCTTCTTTTGTGTTCAGCAGAAGAAATAAATTAATTCAGGTTTGGAACAAATTAAGGGGGAGTAAATGATGACAGAAATTTTATTTTTGGGTGAACTAGCTATCCCTTTAATCTGTGTCCCAAATGATGCAATACACACTGTGTACTCGGCCGTCTGTCGAAAGCCAGTGATTATAGTTAAGAAAGTTTTAAATATGGGTATTTTCCTGACACAAACGCATGGCTTTGCTTCAGAAGGCCTTTACTGGAGCCACATGGATTATTTTTATAATGGATAGATGCACTTTTTTGGGCTTCAAATTTTCTCCAGCCATTCACTCCCATTATAAAGCTTAGAAGAGCCAGGATATTTTTTTAAATAACTCCGATTGTATTCGTCTGAAAGAACAATGTCAAATACACCTAGGATGACTTCAGGGAGAGTAAATCATGGGCTAATTTTCATTTTTGGGTGAACTATCCCTTTAAGTGCGTCATTGGGGTATTTAAAGTCCACCTTTTCTTTTTGGAATTTTCAGTGTGAACACACTTCCCGCACTAGTTATACTACAAAACGGCATTGAATAGTGCATAAGTACACAGATTGGGATGCACTTTTTTTGCAACCTCTAAAAATGTATGTTCTGTATAGTTTGAATGTGTGTTGGAATGTAATCTGAGCGACATTCTCCATATTGTCATGTGACCTGCTAGCGTCGCTTTACTACCATTCACTAATCCTCTCCCATGGCCTATATTAAGTGCCTTGGTTTTGTATGTTCGTTTCATATGAAGCCCCTAAAGGGACAGCATGATGGTAATTTTTTTTAAAGAAATAAAATGGGAGGAAAAAATATATTTAGCCTTAACATTAAGAAAATATAACCCTAACATTTGTGATTGTAAACTTTTATAGTCCTCTACTCTCAATGTGCTCAGAAATGGCCTTCAGAAGGAGTAGATGATTTCCGAGATGTCCATGTATCTTTTTTCCTGCGCTGTAAGGATCTCTCTCTCCGAGTGCTCCGACTGATGGCTCTTGGGTTGGATCTGGAACCAGAAGTCTTCCTCAACGCACATAAGCATATTGGAAGTAAGTACAAGTATGCACCACTACTTCCTCCCAATGAGTCTTTGGCTCATTAATACCTTTATTCTGTGGTTTGTTTTAAGGTGATGTGAATGCAACCACACTCCGGTCTCTGTACTACCCTCCGGTGAACCGCACATGTGTGAAGGAAAATCAGCTGCGCTGTGGTGAACACTCGGATTATGGGAGCATCACTCTGCTCTTCCAAAGCCCAGAGAGTGGACTGCAGGTGAATACCAATATAGGACAAAAGAAAAAAAAAATTTGACCATGTTTAATGTTGTCGTCTATCATTACGGATGCATGTGACGATGTGTTTGGCTCTGCATGTCTCTGTGTTTTCTCCAGGTTCGGAACCGGGCTGGTGAATACGTTTCGGCTCCAAGTATTCCTGGAACAGTTCTGATTAACATAGCAGACCTGATGCAAAGGTGGACCAGCGATAAGTACGTGTCTGCGGTAAGTTTCTCTACTTTATATGGCATTTCATTTAATAGAGTGAAACAGTCGGGTTCTGGAAGTAAAAAAAACTCCATTAATTTTCTCCATTGGGAAATAGATTTTTGACGGTAACCAATAAACTAGTGATGTTACATATGACACTGAAGCTTCAAAGCATGTATCGAATTCACAGCACAGTTTCTCATGAAGCTCCGTGGCGGACCGCCTAGTGTTTTTAGAGAAACACTTGATCAACGAAAAAAACTAAGCCTCGCTTTCTTTCCAGTCACATGAATACTTCATTTTGCGTGGTCTTAATGTTTGAACCTAGACCACTCTAAAAGGGTTTATGGAAGTTCAAGTCCATTTACTACATTTTATATATATAAATATATGACCCTATACCCTATGTTACTGTATAAAAAAGTACAGTTTAAAAACCACAAAATAATTAGAGACCATTTACTTGCATCAAACAACTCTCTGGGTATCATTATAATTATTGTTACATTTAATTTATTGCCACACTTTAATATGGGAATTATGTTATCAGAAAACTTAACATTTAGCATTGTCAGGCTTTTATTTGTGCTTAATGGATAAAACAATGGAGCTGCGCTATTGGCTGCTCGGCTTATGGCTGCTATAGATTTTACCTGCCACAAGATGGCACTGTTTTCATCACTCTTGATGCTTCAAATCTTTTCCCGAAACAATCAGAGTAAAGACCTGTTCACACTACAAGCGACACGATACCATTCATTTCAAATGGGGAGCGGGCGATTTCTGGCGACCGGATGGGGCATGTCTGGCGACGCGACAAAGTTGAGATCTGTTTAACTTTATGCAAATGAAGATGGACTTTCGGGAACGACAACCAATAGGAGTGGAGCGGCAAGAAAACTGATTCGCTGTCATTGGATGTCATTCATAAAGGCAACCAGTAGTGAGAACGCGCACTAGCGACCTCATCGCCAGCCACTGGCGACATGCAGCGACAAAGTCGCTTGTAGTGTGAACGGGGCTTAAAGCTTTAACGATTTAAGAGGCTTCATTTCTCCATCCCTACTATAAATCTTTAAAGGTAGGGTAGGCAACTTCAGAATGGCTAGCAATATAGCAAGCTAACTTTGAAAACATGAGATCCCACCTTCCTCTCTCTAAAGCCACGCCTCCTCCAAAAACTCTGTTAGTGGGGCTAGGTGTCTGTCTACAACTCACTAAGGTACGCGACCTGCGTGAAGTTGCCCCCCCCACCCAACGCAAAACGTCGTCAAAATAGGCTTAATCGTTTGTGCTTGGTTTGTGCTGTAAAAAGTTCCGTTTGTGCTGCTTCGGTTTTTTAGATATTAAAAGAATATTTTTAGGTCATTCTGAGGTCACTTAGCCCCCCCACATGATCCAAATTCACCCAAAATATTCTCGTTCGTTTGTGCCGGTAAAAGTTTCGTTTGTGCTGCGTCGGGTTTTAAAATATCAGACATTGAATTATAGACGATGACGTCACCAGCCCCCCACATGATCCGAATTCACCCAAAATAGTCTCAATCGTTTGTGCTTCATTTGTGCTGGTTTGTGCTGTAAAAAGTGTATTTTGTGCTGCATAGGGTTTTAAAATATTAATCATTGAATGTTAGGTCGATGACGTCACTCAGCCCCCCCACATGCTTCAAATTCATCCAAAATAGGCTCAATCGTTTGTGCTGGTTTGTGCTGTAAAAAGTTTCGTTTGTGCTGCTTTGGTTTTTTAGATAATAAAATAATATTTTTTGGTCATTCTGAGGTAACTCAGCCCCTCACATGATCCAAATTCACCCAAAATAGTCTCGTTCGTTTGTGCTTCGTTTGTGCCGGTAAAATTTTCGTTTGTGCTGCGTCGGGTTTTAAAATATTAGACATTAAATTATTGTTGATGACGTCACCAGCCCCCCACATGATCCAAATTCACCCAAAATAGTCTCGTTCATTTGTGCTCGTGCTGGTTTGTGCTGTAAAAAGTTTCGTTTGAGCTGCTTCGGTTTTTTAGATAGTACTAATATTTTTTTGGTCATTCTGAGGTAACTCAGCCCCCCACATGATCCAAATTCACCCAAAATAGTCTCGTTCGTTTGTGCTCTGTTTGTGCTGGATTGTGCGGTAAGAAAAATCGTTTGTGCTGCATCGGGTTTTAACATATGACATTAAATCAAATTATAAATGTTATTTATTAAGCTATAGGCTACAAGCTGACTGAATAAAATAGATAATTGAATTGGTCACCAAGATCAAAAATAGTTAGTAATGGTCATTCTGGTTACTTAGGCTATTTCTAAGACATGTCTATCTATTTTTATGAAGTCAGTTCGGGTTTGTTATATTAAATCTCTTACCAAAATGTTAGATGCTAATAAAAATGATTTAATAGAACATTAATTTCGTATCAGTGTTTTTGTAGTCCCTGTATTGTTTAAAAAAAACTTCATGGTGTTCAGACATTGTCAGACTATTTTTTTTTTCTGTCACTCACTTTCTCTCTGGGCAAAATGGATTCGTGCCCTTAAATTGTAGTTTAAATGTAACTTCAGCAAGTTTGGGCATGAGAACAGCAAAAATAACCTCGAGGTGAGCACATTTTTAAAGTAGAATTGACAAAGACTTTGTCATCACATAATTTGTTCAGGAGATGTAGTGTGCTATTTTATGGAAGTTTGCACTCAAGTCTATTACTTTGTGTGGTATTTTTGGTTTGAAGACAGTAACTTGTCAGTATTAAGTGTGTTTAAGTTTAAGTTTTTAAAGGTCAATTTTTTTGTTAATGGATGTTCGATAGTACATGATTCAATTTCAAAAGTTTAATCATTTTGACTTAATTCATTGACATGAATTTACACATACATAATAATAATAGTTATTAAATAAATTATATATAGCCTACACAGACACATACTGTACATACACACACACCAGTCAAACTTTTGAAAATTTTTTAATGTCTCGAAGTCCCTTCTGCTCACCAAGGCTGTATTTATTTGATGAAAAATATTATTTCACTGCTGTTTTCTATGTGAATATATAGTAGTGTAATTTATTCCTGTGATCAAACCTCAATTTTCCGCATAATTACTCCAGTCTTCAGTGTCACATGATCCTTCAGAAATAATTATAATATGCTGACGTTATGAATTTGATGCTCAAGAAACATTTCTGATCGTTATCAATGTTGAAAACAGTTGTGCTGCTTAATATTGTTATTTTTTCTTCTTCTTGAAACCAAGATATACAACCATTCAAAGTTTTTGGTTAAGTAATATATATATATAAATACTACTTTTATTTAGCAAAGGACGCATTAAATAGGCCTAATCAAAAGTGAAAAAAATTATCACGGTTCCAAAACCCACGCTATGGGTAGCCTATTCAACATTGATAAAAATAAGAACCTTTCTTAACTGAGCACCAATAATAATTGATCAATCAACATTTTACTATGATTTCTGAAGAATCATGTGACAAGTAATGATACAGAAAATTCAAGTTTGACATCACAGGACTAAATTACATTTTAATTTTATTAATATTAGTGTATCATATTAAAAAAAATAAGCCTTGGTGAGTTTAAGAGACCTTTAGAAAAAGAAAAAAGAATACACACACACACCTATAGGCTAAACACAGCAAAACAGATTATGGTGTGTGTTTTTATGACAATGTTCATATTATGTTAGGCTACTAACAAAACAACATAAAAACACTTACCTTGTAGTTTTCGTGTTACATTCCACACATCCTGCGATCCGCAGTGTCCGTTAAAAGTTGAAAAAGCACAGGATAGGTAACAGAAGTGAATATTGTGATTTGGTTTGCCGTTTCGGTCTTAGGCTACTTCAAGTAGATAAAAAAGGGACTGGAGAAGTCACCGTCTATAATTCAGTGTCCAATATTTTAAAACCCGACGCAGCCCAAGCGAAGTTCTTACAGCACAGTCCAGCACAAACGAAGCACAAATGAACGAGACTATTTTGGGTGAATTTGGATCATGTGGGGGGCTGGTGACGTCATCAACAATAATTTAATGTCTAATATTTTAAAACCCGACGCAGCACAAACGAAAATTTTACCGGCACAAACGAAGCACAAACGAACGAGACTATTTTGGGTGAATTTGGATCATGTGAGGGGCTGAGTGACCTCAGAATGACCAAAAAATATTATTTTATTATCTAAAAAACCAAAGCAGCACAAACAAAACTTTTTACAGCACAAACCAGCACAAACGATTGAGCCTATTTTGGATGAATTTGAAGCATGTGGGGGGGCTGAGTGACGTCATCGACCTAACATTCAATGATTAATATTTTAAAACCCTATGCAGCACAAAATACACTTTTTACAGCACAAACCAGCAAAAATGAAGCACAAACGATTGAGACTATTTTGGGTGAATTTGGATCATGTGGGGGGCTGGTGACGTCATCGTCTATAATTCAATGTCTGATATTTTAAAACCCGACGCAGCACAAACGAAAATTTTACCGGCACAAACGAACGAGACTATTTTGGGTGAATTTGGATCATGTGGGGGGGCTAAGTGACCTCAGAATGACCTAAAAATATTCTTTTAATATCTAAAAAACCGAAGCAGCACAAACGAAACTTTTTACAGCACAAACGGAGCACAAACGATTAAGCCTATTTTGTCGACGTTTTGCGTTGGGTGGGGGGCCAACTTCACGCAGGTGCCTTCGATGTCTGCTCAAGCAGGGTGTGTTGAGGTTTGGAAATACATCCTATCACTGCATTCGAACATTTTTTGGTCCTAAGATTTCCACAGATATGTACATATTTGAATATTTGCATCAAGTCTATTGGTTGCTATCAGGTTTTAACCAGTATAACAAAACGTGTTTATAAAAAATTGCCTATCCTACCTTTAAAGACAGACCCGTTGTGAGTTAATTGATGGTTTATGCTTTTGTTGAAGTCATCTTTAGCGTATTCACTTTTCATATTTTTAAAACAATTGTGTTTAACAGTGGTATTTATGGTGAAAAAATACGTTACCCATGATGCTGTAGAGAGAATTACACAAATAAAGCTCTGCAGAAGATAATATTCACTCCCATGAAGCACAATGAATAAAGGAATCAAGGCGGTCTCCCTCAATACAGGTCCTTCTCAAAAAATTAGCATATTGTGATAAAGTTAATTATTTTCCATAATGTAATGATAAAAATTAAACTTTCATATATTTTAGATTCATTGCACACCAACTGAAATATTTCAGGTCTTTTATTGTTTTAATACTGATGATTTTGGCATACAGCTCATGAAAACCCCAAATTCCTATCTCAAAAAATTAGCATATTATGAAAAGGTTCTCTAAACGGACTATTAACCTAATCATCTGAATCAACTAATTAACTCTAAACACCTGCAAAAGATTCCTGAGGCTTTTAAAAACTCCCAGCCTGTTTCATTACTCAAAACCGCAATCATGGGTAAGACTGCCGACCTGACTGCTGTCCAGAAGGCCATCATTGACACCCTAAAGCAAGAGGGTAAGACACAGAAAGAAATTGCGGCGTGGCATGGAGGCAATCAGCCTGTGGCACTGCTGAGGTGTTATGGAGGCCCAGGATGCTTCGATAGCGGCCTTAAGCTCATCCAGAGTGTTGGGTCTTGCGTCTCTCAACTTTTTCTTCACAATATCCCACAGATTCTCTATGGGGTTCAGGTCAGGAGAGTTGGCAGGCCAATTGAGCACAGTAATACCATGGTCAGTAAACCATTTACCAGTGGTTTTGGCACTGTGAGCAGGTGCCAGGTCGTGCTGAAAAATGAAATCTTCATCTCCATAAAGCTTTTCAGCAGATGGAAGCATGAAGTGCTCCAAAATCTCCTGATAGCTAGCTGCATTGACCCTGCCCTTGATAAAACACAGTGGACCAACACCAGCAGCTGACATGGCACCCCAGACCATCACTGACTATGGGTACTCCAGTGCTGCTTCTCTGTAGCCCAGGTCAGGCACTTCTGCCGCTGTTTCTGGTTCAAAAGTGGCTTGACCTGGGGAATGCGGCACCTGTAGCCCATTTCCTGCACACGCCTGTGCACGGTGGCTCTGGATGTTTCTACTCCAGACTCAGTCCACTGCTTCCGCAGGTTCCCCAAGGTCTGGAATCGGTCCTTCTCCACAATCTTCCTCAGGGTCCGGTCACCTCTTCTCGTTGTGCAGCGTTTTTTGCCACACTTTTTCCTTACCACAGACTTCCCACTGAGGTGCCTTGATACAGCACTCTGGGAACAGCCTAATTGTTCAGAAATTTTTTTCTGTCTTACCCTCTTGCTTGAGGGTGTCAATGATGGCCTTCTGGACAGCAGTCAGGTCGGCAGTCTTACCCATGATTGCGGTTTTGAGTAATGAAACAGGCTGGGAGTTTTTAAAAGGCTCAGGAATCTTTTGCAGGTGTTTAGAGTTAATTAGTTGATTCAGATGATTAGGTTAATAGCTCGTTTAGAGAACCTTTTCATGATATGCTAATTTTTTGAGACAGGAATTTTGGGTTTTCATGAGCTGTATGCCAAAATCATCAGTATTAAAACAATAAAAGACCTGAAATATTTCAGTTGGTGTGCAATGAATCTAAAATATATGAAAGTTTAATTTTTATCATTACGTTATGGAAAATAATGAACTTTTTCACAATATGCTAATTTTTTTATTAATAATATTTAATATTTTTTGATTTATAATATATTTAATTAATAATTTCAATTGCAGGCCTTGTCTGGCCAAACAAATGTTATTTTCTTTATCAGGTTAATCCCAAATTTGAATATTTATTTGAAATAAAATAATAAAATATTGCAAACCATAATAAATGTACCAAACATAATTGATGGGCAATTTAATATACCCCTTGACAATAGGTCACGAGATTAAGTATAGAAAAAAATTAAGAGGATATTTACCATAATGTGTTATTGTTTGCCGCAGAAGAAGGTTGGTTTGGTTCAAGACTTTCCCTATGGGAAAAAAAAATATTCCGGAACCAACTCCGCTAAACAAGTGGTCATGCACTAATGCACTCTATTACACTAGCAAATGCTTGTTTAACTCTTTTCTATTATGAACTCTTCAGGCTCACAGGGTTTTGCTGCCCGCTGCAGGAGACTCCAGCACACGCCAGTCTTTGGCTTTCTTTGTACACCCTGATGATGACGCCATCATTTCATGCTGTGATGGATCCGATAAATATCCTCCTGTTAATTCAGTGGATTACCTTTTATCAAGGTTTAATGATACCTATGGCAAAAAACAGGCTCTGGTTTGAGTGGAAGTTTACAATTGTTTGTAAAAAACAAAGTGGTAATAATCAAAACACATAACTGGTGGAGCTGAGATAATTTAATAATTTTTCTAAAGAAATGTACAGCACAGTCACTTACTCCTGAAATCACAAAAGAAACTCAAACAAGCCTAAATTGCCTCATGTATGCACTATTTTATGATTTATAGGATTTCGTTTTTTCTTTAATCACTGATTGAAATTCTTAGTAATTCATCAATCCTAAGAAACTTTGTACATCTAGGATTGACTTTCAACTGAAAGTAAAAAGCAAAAAGATACAAAATGCAAATTTGTCCTGTTTTTAATGCTATGATAGTATGTATTGTTATAGTTATCCTGTGTTGGATATTAATGTGTTTTTTATTCTCTGCACCTATGTTTTTAGTATTTGAAGTGCCGTACAGCAGGAATGCTGAATTGTAGGGCTTTTAATATGACTAAATATAAAGAGAGATTTGTTTTCTGAGCTCTTTGTTTTCTGAGGTCAGACATGAAATTTACACGGAAAATTAAAATAGTTAACATCTCTAAACACACATTTCAAGTACAATCCCTGTCCCAAACTGTAGACAAAAGTGTGATTGTCTGATTACATTGGGATACCATAACAACAAACTTTGGTGAATATTGTTTTGTGTTTGATAATAAGGAATGCCAATGTATTTGCTAAGAGACAGTAAATGGTTCTTTTGAATGTGAGAATGGACATATTTTACATTACATACACCATACAGACACAGAGAAGAGCTACACCTGCTAAAAATGGGCAGGCAGGTCTTGCTGGTGACCTTGTGACATAGGCCGAGCGTCACCAGGCAGGATCTCCACAGCAGAAGGTACTGCATTTGCCAAAAAACAAAGAGTAATTATGATAGAAAATCTATATTTTGTTCCTTGTGACAGGGCATAGGACTTTGACCCCAAAAATGTAAAAGAACTGCACCGACCTTTCGCCTGCACTGGAGTCTCTGTTTTCTGTATTTTCAACCGCTCCATGTGTTGAACCGCCTAAAGGAAACAAATAGGCTGAATAGGTGAATAATCAATAGAATATGTAATCAATAGAATAGATTAATATGTTAGAAAGTTTTTGTGGTGAGGCAGTTCTAGCTTAGACATTTCCATTATGTTTTAAAAAGGGAATAGTTTAGTGACAAGAATATCAGAATAAGGTAAATGCAGTGCTACAAAACGTTTTGTCACTTATTCAAAAGTTTGGGGTCAGTAAGATTTATTTATGCTTTTGAAAGAAGATTATTATGCTAATCAAGGCTGCACTTATTTGATCAAAAAGAAAGCAGTATTGTGAAATTTTCAATATATTTGAAAATGTAATTTATTCTTGTAATGGCAAAGTTGATTTTGCTGCAGCCATCCATACTTTGCTTAATAAAAGTATTAATTTCTTAATAAAACCGTCCTTCTACTGTCCCTAAACTTTTGAATGATATTGGAAATAACTATAAATGTATTTTATATACTAAAAGTAAAATATTTTTTAAAAACTTTTTAGTTTGTAGCTGTAGTTTGGCAAATAATTTATATATATATATATATATATATATATATATATATATATATATACACACATATATATATATATATATATATATATATATATATATATATTTATTTTGATGGTTTAATCAAACTTGTAGGATCATTAAAAACAAATATTCCTTCCAGACATCACTTTTGTACAGAGCCCCTAAAGAGACGTGAAGGGAAAAAATTTTGATGGAAGGGAAAAAAATGATGTCAAGAAACTTTGCTTTCGCTCACAAAAAACAAAAAAGTTTTGCGAGCGAACGCAAAGTTTCTCTGGGAACGTAAGAGTTTTGCGAGCGAACGCAAAATCATTGAACTATATATTTTTTCAATCACCATGTCTTTTTAGTGGCTTCATACTTTTGGCCACAACTGTATATGTAAATGTTGTAAATAATGTTTGTGTGTACTACATAATGGATTCTTTCTTCAGGCTCTACTGTTGGGAATTGGGGTTCAACACAAGAGTGTAGATGAGCTGGAGAAGGCGATTGATCTGCCCGCTTCTCAGCTTATGGGCCTGTTCAACCGGGTCATCCGTAAAATAGTGCAGGTGAGACCAAACAAGCCCTCTCTCCTGCTCTCTCATACACACACAGAAGAATTAGAACCGAACCTTCTTTTCAGAGTGAGAAATAAAACTGCATGGATCTACTCCTCTGAAATGTTTCAGTGTGTATTGTTTGATTCTATATTTTCTGCAGTTCTTCAACACTCTTCAGGAGAAAGCAGTTGAAGCAGAGATGGTGGCCACCAAAGACATAAGCATTGAACCAACTGCGCAGACGCTAAATGAAGATCTGGTATGAGACTCTAGATTATCATTTTGTGATCCAAAAAATAATCACAAAAATGTTGAGTCGGTAAGATTTTTAAAAATCTATTTGAAAGAAGTCTCTTACGCTTGCAAATGCTTCTTTTTTGATGGGTAAAACAGTTATAATATTGATAACTTTTCGATTTAATATATTTAAAAATGTATACATGTGATGCAAAGCTAAATTTTCAGCATCATTACTCCAGTCTTCAGTGTCACATGATCCTTCAGAAATCATTCTAATATGATGATTTGGTGCTTAACATTTCTTATTATTTTCTGTAGTAAGTTTGAAAGAACTGTATTTATTAGGGGGAAAAAAACAAGTTTTCATATTAAAATATTATTTTGTCTAGAATGATGCAGCCAAAGAATTCCAGGAGAAACACAAAACTGACATGGAGATTAAAGACATGAATCTTTCAGAGTGAGTACAGTCCAAACTATATTGATTTAAACTGGTCTTTTTATTTAGGGTTCTTACACAGTGTGGGATTTGAGTCATTTTCAGGTCTGGACAAATATGGAAAAAAGAAAAAAGACAGAGAGAGAAAAAAAGTGTTTCTAGACTTTTTCGCCTATTCCGTTATCCAAACTATAACATTAAGAAGTTCTAAAAATAAATGTATCATACAAGCAGAGTGTTTTCATATGATCATTTAGTGATTGTCAAACACATTTTCATTACACAAAACCTTTGTCTTTGTCTGAGATTTTGTCTGGGATCATGAACTGCTAGGAACTTTATCGTTCTGTTTTTTCCCCCTCAGTGACAAAAAAAGAAAACTGGAAAGCTTGAACCAGAAAGAACAATGACAAGGCAAGAAGATGAAGAAAAATAAGGACAAAAAGGGCAAATTTGGAAAGAAAACATGAAAGAAATGGACTTTAAAAGGAAACCTTGAAATGTATTTGTGCTTGTCGTCCTTTAAGTTTCTCTGGTCAATAGATTTATGCAAGTCTTCAGTCCAAATGAGAAAATATGTTTGGATAAAGGATTTTACAATCAAGGCCGATTTGTTTTATCTTTTTTCCCCATAAAATAAAGTTGTACATTGGTGTTTTTTCTTGTTACCATTTTTCAGATATGAGTATTTCCATGGTTTAGACCTCTTTTTTTCCTTATAAGTTGATTCCAGCCTGACACTATAAATTTAAATTTGCCATCTGTAAAATAAATATTTTTATTGTGCATAGCTTGCATTCAAAATCATTAAGATTCCATTGTTTGCTAAATTTAGTGAGTAAAAAGATTTGAGACAGAACATCAACAGGAAAAAATACAAGGAACATAAATAAAATGTGCTTAAAAACATCTGGTTCTGTCAAAACCACTGTAGCGAGTCAGTAGTTGGAATTGCGAGAATTGATCAGGATAGCGTATATTTGCATCTAGATAGCATTTCTATAGTTATTTAGATTATTATTATTAAATGTGCTTCTCCAAACAGCTCCTGCTGCAAACGCTGCTCTTCTTGCATGGACTCCACCACTGAAGCGGCGTCTTGATGTGAGTGAGCATATTTTTAATCACAATTTATGTTAAATGGTAACTAAACACTAAAACAACTTTTTTTAGTTAATGATCTGTAAGAATGGAGCTTCATAAATGCTGTTCATTGATTCGAGTGTTTTAATTCTACAATATATGGTGTAAAAACGTCTGAGTGCTGCCCTCTTCAGGTTGAACGGTGGCTACTGCAGTTGAATTTTCCTATTGGAAGTTGTGGTACCGTCTGACGTCAAAGGGTACTAGCTAACCACGGCCTTACCTACAGAGAGATGAGTCTCAGGTGCACTGAGACTATTGTCACTGTTTCTGTACCACAGTCCATTATAAACCACATCATGGATAAAGTTTACAAAGCCATAGTCAGATGAGGATCAAGGGTCTTAATATATAATATAATAATAGTAATCAGCTGATTGTCTCACAAACGTAACCAGCACATTTCCCCCCACATAGCAAACCCATAATACAGCGAGGGAGAAGAACCACATGAAAATATGCAACTATATATTTTTTTCTAACAGGGTAGTAAAAGTTTAGCTGGCTAAATATGAGCTGTTACTGTGGCTGAGCTGGTTAACCCTCATGGAAAGAACCTATATAAACATATATGTTTGAATATAGGTTTTGATATAGGATTTTAATATATGTGACATATATACGTACCTATATAGGTGCATATATGCACGTATATATGCAGCTATATGTTACCTATAATTATTAAAACCCATAGCTACTAGGCAACATAAATAATAGCCCAAGATGTAGAAATTTTAATTATTTATTTATTTAAGAACAAAAATAAGACATAAAACTGAACAGAAAAAAAAAAAACAATTTATCTTGTTGATCTTCTCAGCTCCGTGAGCTTCAAATTCATAGATGTGCCTATCTGTCCTCGGCTGGCTGCCGGCCACTTCTTCAATGTAGCATCTAGAGAAGACAAAAATAATAAGATGGTATAATAATAATAATAATATAGTGCTTCATCAGGAACCCAAAGTGCTTACAGTACAGCTGCGATTGGACACATATTTTGGATAAAGGGCTGATCATAATAAAAAATGCGTAATGTAAACACGTCAAATGGAAGATTCTGATTGGATTCTGCTAAATCTGAAAGAAATTCTGATTGGAAACATCAACCCCCCCTTTTTTTAGCGGCATCGTTCTTTCATATGCACATGTCCGTCATGGGGACTGCATTGTTAACAGTCACACGGTCAATCATGCGCATCCAAAGCAGAGAAAATTCATGGATAGGAAAAATTCAGAAATGTGGCTTTAGAAGAGGAAAGGTAGGATCAAGAAGTGAGCAAGCAATGAATTAGTATTATAGGTTCCAAGCAGATACAGTAACAATAATGGGTGCCCTATCTTATACAGTCTCCATTGATGCCTAATAAACATTGATACAAGTATGCTATGGTTAAAGTGGTGAACTTATAAAGTCTTAAAAGTTTTGTTTTCCCTTCTCAACGCATTATGCATTTACTCACCAATAATGGCTGCCTTTTTAATTTGGTCAAGGGCGACCAGCTGCTCCCCATCCCCTCTGGTTGGCTTCCCACCTTAAAGTAATATTTCAAAATTATTATGAAAGGGGGGTAAAATGAAGGTGGTGAAAACAAGAGATTTTTTAAATACACATCACTTTTACTTGAGGTGCAAGGAAATAGAAAAATGGCAAGTAAAAAAGCAATGGTATGCCCGCACACAAACAATTTATTCCACAGAATATGACGACTTTTTTTTTTTTTTTCAAGGACAGAAGAGATTAGAAACATGTTGTTTTGTACCATTAAGGTTGCTTTTTAGCAAAGTCTCCAAATCAAAAGGTGCCCAGCAGCAGATTCCACACCATGGCAGTAGCAGAGGTGGCAAGGCCTGGCAAAACACCCCAGAGCCCTTTATAACTTCAATCTGAAAAATAATTTCACATCACAATATTAATTTATTGGCAACTTTTAGAAAGGTTTTTATGTTTCATATTGATTCTTATATTTAGCTTCCCAATAGTTAATAGGTTATGATGTATAAATGCAGATTAATGATAAAGATATGAAACAAATTAATCATTGCCCTAAACGTTATTAAAGGAGAGGAGGAAGAGGTCAGGGTGGGGGGAAGGAGGAGGTTGGATGGAGAGTAGGGAAGGAGAAAAGACAGTGGGTGGAGAGGAGCGAAGGGGTGCAGGAGGAAAGGATGATTGTCTTGTATAACACTAATTGGCTGCTACAAGCACACAGTTTATACCCATCCTCCTTACTAAATAATGTTACTCACCTGTGTTTTCACTGATGTCTCAGCTGTTGCTGCAGTCTTGTTAGAGAAGAAAAACATTGTTAAACTCAACAATTGTAAAACTTCAACAATTTTATGCATATGGGGCAAGTAAATTACATATTACCACTAACTATCCCAACATAAAAATCCCTATAGCTCAGTTGGAGCCTTAAGTAAAATAAGTACAGAAAAATCTGAGGTATAAAAGGGTTACACACACCTGTGGTGTCTCTCGAAAGCGCTCAGTCACCATGGGACTCTCTTTAAAGGGCTCGGTCTCCTCTCTGGAGTCTTAGAGAAGAAAGAAACTTAGTAAAACTCTACAACAATTTTTATTCATCCAAGCAAGCCACTATAGATTCTTATTTACAGGGGGGGGGCTTGGAAAACATCACACATGTCAATAAATTAAAGTTACATGCAAAAGTAATCAGCCAAACATCATAAAAATCCATATAGCTCTGTTTGAGTAACAAGTAAACTAAATAAATAAATACAAATGCAAGGGGGTTACTCACCGGTTGCACTTCTCCAAAAGTCGAGAAGGGGGAATCTAGATCCTCCACAGGACTCCTTCCAGTCTTGTTCATAGAAGAAAAATATAGTTATTCTCTTCAATAAATTAAAGTGCAAATACATCAAATAATTAACACTATCAATCAGCCCAACATCACAAGTCTCTACAGCTCTGCTTGAGAAACAATTTTAAAAAGCAATGAAAATCAGAGGAACTTACCTTTTGAGCAATAATGGCGAGGTCACTTTTCATTTGAGGGATTTCTAGAAAGAGGTTATATAAAGAAAAAACAATTACAATCACTAAATCAAAATAGCACCCAGCAACTCTACTCTTCGAAAGACATTTCCTGCAGCTGTGAACGCAAGCTAACTTACAACCCTCCAAAGCCCATTCATAAGGCTCTGCAGAGGAAACCTGGTTGTGAACGCAATTAAAAAATATATATATTTCTCCCAAATTCAAATTCCCCAGGGTTTTTTTCTGGAGCCGATTGCCTTCTTGAGCCGTTGAAGGCAGAGAAGTGTATGTAACGTTACTCATGAACTGTATTCTCTAGACCATGACTTTTGTGAACCCTCTACGAATTCCTCCAGAAAGAGACAAATAAATATAATTCTAATTTGAATCTTATTAACGGCTATATGAGCACCCACACTACCAGCTAACAACATAGCATTTATTTTGCCAAACACGTGTTAAACTTTCAGCCAATACAATTTCTAATATTAAAATTAGGAATACTTACGATTGATGATAAGTAGGACATAGCAGATCTCCAACGCTGATAGGCGGGTGACGTCATGACTCATCAACTACGCGGCGCTGTAGCAGCCATGGTAGCAGCAGAGTGGAGATTTTTTTTTTTTTTTTTTTCATTTTCAAAATTACAGAGTTTGATATCAAGTTCTTGACACATTTCTTTTACACATTTTCACATTTGATAAGTATAACTTGAAACAACAATAATTTGGAAAAAAAGAAAAGAAAAGAAAAAAATTAAATGGCATCGCAAACATAAATTCATTTAGCAGAGATACAGATCTTTGGGCTTTTCGATTTTTTAAAAACTTTACAGACTCAAAATACATGCTTGTCTTCAAATTCATTAACCACAGTGAAATGCTCAGATAGATGGGATGATGATGATGATGATGATTACTTGAATGTATGTTCTATGTTCTTTTTTTTTTTGCTACATTTAGACTGTAATGACCTTTCAGCCATATTCATCTAGAAACTGCATTAAGACAATACAGAAAACATAGCATTTTGCATTGCATTTGGTGGATGTAACGGTGAATGTGTGGATGTGTATGAGCTGTAATGTGAATCTGGAAGGGACTTGAAATTGGAAAAAGGTCTTGATTGGCAAAATAAAAAAAACGACAAACCATTTTGTTATTTCCTTCTTTTCCACTATCTTCATACAAGAAAGAATTGACCTTGTAAATGTAGCTTTCACATAGCTTTCCATCTCCTCTCACTTAATTGCCATAATTAAATTCCATAACATGCCAATTACATGTGATACCAATTTCACATGTTTGCACACAGGCCTACAGTTCTTGCATAATTTCTTTTTTTAGTTAGTTCTTATTGCCTTGATAATAGAAAATATGAGCTAGGCATCATGTATGACAGTTGCCAAAGTGAGGTATGAGCTACAAAATGACCAGATCCTGCCATGAGCTAGGAGACATGTATGCACATATGTGGATATAAAGAAGCAATACAGGAGACCTATATGGCCTGTATATGCACATATATGCACCTCAGTTTTGCCTATATGTGCCATATATACGCATATATATTAGCATATATGTGCATATATGCTGTATATATGCAGCATATATGTGCATATAAACTGCATATAGGTTTCATATATGTGCATATATCCTCATATAGTTTCTTTCCATGTGGGAAAGCATAAAGCCTTGTTTAAACTCGACGCATCCGCATGAGCCCAAAGGTGCGTGCGTCAAAAATGGCATGATTGTAACAGCGCGTGCGCCTCTGCATCCCCTAGACACCATTTACTACACACAATAGGCTTTTTTTCTCTGATTTTGAAAACTCTTCGCGATCGACTTAAAATGCTCCCAAGATCGACTTGTCGACCGCGATCGACGGGTTGGTGATTCCTGTAACGTTACTGTTTTACGGTCAATGACAAGAGTACTAATCAGCTGTCTCACGAACATAACCAGCACATTTATCCCCACATAGAAAAGCCATAACACAGCGAGGGAGAAGAACTAAGTTACATGAAACAATCCAACTACATATTTTACACCACTGACAAGGGAAAAGTCACTACTCATGGTGTTTATGGCTAGCTTCTAGCTTTCTGCGGCTTCTCTTTCAAGGTAGTGACGAAGCGCGCTCTGTAGCGCTGTTTGTTCGCTGTCGGCTACGGTAGAAACATGACGTCACAATATGTCGACCTTCATAGAAGGGGGTGCCCGCGGTTATGTAGATATACATGTCTCATTCTAAGGTAATAAAAACATTACGGTTTATTAAGTAAGTTCTTTATACACCACTGAAAACATAGTTATGGATGTCATATTGCATTTCTGTTGATAGATACTCAAAATTTTTACACATTGCACCTTTAAAACATTTTTGCTGGATGCTTTCTGCCTCTCCGTGAACTTTTTTTCCGGAGCACGTCTCTAAACTTAAACAAAACTCAGCGAATATTAATCACACAGGCATAAGCAATATATCTTTATAAACATTTTAGTCTCTTCTATTAAATTATCTATTTCAAAACGAAAACAAATATTCTCTGCTTATTGAATATGTATGGAAAGATTTCAGTCGTTCTCATGGCAACTCATTATCTGCATTTGTGAACACGCTATTGAAACGTGCACCCCCCACCCCCCACCAAGCCCGCTCAGCCCCGCCCCCTCTGTCTCCGCCAATTTTTCCAGGTGGAGTCAGACCAGGGGTTGGGACCCTTTACATTTACGTGCATTGTACTGCATACTACAAAGTTCCAACAATACAATCGATGCAAAACAGTAGCACGTCGAGAATAGGCTGATATTCAGTGATCTTTTACACCGATGTTTGGTCATTCATTGGTGCATCTTATTTCCCTGCATTGCTCAACAGCTGTTCAATAACGGACTGCGCTGCATTGATCAGAGAAGCTAAGATCTTTACCACATTTCTTCCGGACTTTAGAAAGAATTTTAATATAAGTTTTGTTGTCTCTCAAGGGAAAGAATGGAGATACCTGTCTTGGATTTCAGTGTCTACGAACTTGGAATTGGCAATGTATCGGCTGCTAACTCGGAAAAGATAAGTAAAGAATTGAGAAAGGCCTTTACCGAGGTGGGATTTGTTTATCTGAAAAACACGGGCATAAATCAGGAAGAGGTTTGTGATTTAAAAAAATGTAATTACATTGTTACTGAAGAGAAGTTTTATTTTGTTTGTAGCGGATTATTTCTCTATTATTTCTCTGTTCACTGTTTTAGGTGGATAAAGTCATGCATGTTTCAAAGAAGTTCTTCTGTTTGCCAGAAGACATGAAGAAGCCTTTCAGCAGGGGAAGTTTCTCTTGTAATACGTTTCATGGCTGGATTTCGGTAGAAAATGAAATGTACGTCAGTCTCTCTCAACATTCAGAATCATTACTGTAAAACTCACGAATGATGGACAAACATTTTAATGGTTCTAAATCGTGTCATTTCACAGTCTGAATCCTCGCCGTCCCGGTGATCTGAAGGAGGCGTTTAATATAACATCTTTGAGCGCGGATAACGTAAATACACATTTCTTCTTTTCTCTTCTCCTTTTTGTCTCTCAAAGATTTAACAATAGCATGACGTTGATAGTACAAATCTATGGGTTATAATTGTACATTTTTCGAGTCAAAAGTGGTTGGTGTCCGAAATCACATACTCTCTGGAGGCACTTATTTAAAGCGGCGCTATGCAGTTTTGGCAATTTCTTCGCTGTATTCTTGCTTTTTGATTGTAGGTTTTTATATAGCTCCCCCTAAAGCTTCGGAATAGATATTTGACAACACTGTCGTAAAAACCCCAAGTACTCCTCGCTGCTGGCCTAAGTCCCTCCCCTCTGCTTCCGGCTCATGGGACCTTATTTCGGAAAAAAAATTGTATGGTAGTCAATGGCGAGAAACAACTGATCTTTTTATTCCATCTGAACTGTGCCCTGAATTACACATATGATGTTTGTCAATTTAAAAGATAATTATGAAAGTCAAGAAAGTCACAGTTTGTCATAAAACAGAAGAGTAACATTTAGTTTTATGTGAAAATCACTCAATTAACTACATCTCTCGTCTCGCACTATGTACGTCACCAAGCTCGTGTGTGTGCAGTCTGGTACAAAACACACAGGCATGACGGCGTAACGTTACGATTATAACGTTAGACTATAGAAAAAATTACAGACGTTAGCTTCATTCATTGAGAGAAAAGGTAAGACGTCACATGCGCGCCTTTTGGGTTTGTAGTCTTTGTAATTACGTATTTTCACAGTATTATACCTCAACAGTTTTACATCAAACTGCGACTTTCTTGACTTTAAAATGTATCTTTTAAATTGACAAACATCATATGTGTAATTCAGGGCACAATTCAAACGGGATCCAAATATTTGTTGTCTCTCGCCATTGACTACCATACAATATTTTTCCGAAATAAGGTCCCATGGTGGTCCACCGGAAGGGGAGGGACTTAGGCTCTCTATGGAGGCCGACCCATAGACAGTAAAAGAAAGGGCCGACCTCCGCACCTGGCGGCCATCTTGTCACAGTCAGCTCGCTCACTCGTAACATTGTGTTTTAATGGTGCATGTACTTTTTAAATAACCATAACTTGCTAAATTTTCTACCGATTTTCAAACGGTTTGGTTTGTTATAAACGTCAGAGATGTAGTATGACACTGCATACTTATGAATAATTATAACCATGGACTTCCATATGAAAATAACATTGAACAGAACAGATAGGTGCAATGAATATACACACGCACAAGGTATGTTATTTATGTTAAATCAATATATAGGCTACTAAAATTCAGTGTACAGAATGGCAACATGATATATATATATATATATATATATATATATATATATATATATATATATATATATATATACAAACACTTTTATAATATGAATATTACTATTATAATAAAATAATTTGAATTATTACATGTTTATTTTAACTTCTTCAGGGTTGGGCCATTTATAATAAAGACAAAGTGAAGACATTTATAATGTTACAGAATATTCTATTTCAAATAAATGCTGTTGTTTCTTTCTGTTCATCAAAGAGTCCTAAAAAAATGGTACACAACTGTTTTCAACATTGATAATAATCATAAATGTTTCTTTAGCATCAAATCTTCGTATAAGAATGATTTCTGAAGGTTCATGCGACACTGAAGACTGGAGTAATGATGATGAATATTCAGCTCTGATCACAGGAATAAATTATATTTTAAAATATATTAAAATCGAAAACAGTTATTTTAAATTGTAATCATATTTCACAATATTACTGTTTTTGGTTGTATTTTTAATGAAATAAATACAGCATTGGTGAGCATAAGTGACTTCTTTTAAAAACATTAAAAGTCTTTCCGATCCCAAACTTTTGAATGGCAGTGTACATAAAGAAATGCTGCCAGCTTCTTGTTATTAGCCAGCTAATAACTACAACCACATCCACAAAGATTGTAATTTAGACAAAAGATTAGTTGTCATAAAATCGTTGTTGGTGTCAGTGAAACCTATAGCCCATAATTGAACAGCTCGATTGTGGTCTCAGCCTTGATAACTTGCGCAAGTAGCCGTGATACACACCTATGCTGCACGATTAAGTCGTTTTTTGAAAAGAAAAGCTGCAATTTCAACATGTTCAAGCATCCAGAATTATAGCCACATTAATAATGTTTGTAAGAAACCAAACCGTTTGTAAATCCGTCAAGATTTCAGCGAGATAAGAGTATTTGTGTTCGTTCAGATCACAGATCTTACATCAGGTACCACAGAGCCCGCCAGAAAGCTTGTCTGTGACAAGATGGCCGCCGGTGATGACGATAGAAACTCCGCCGTAAGACATCTAGCCTTTATTATGTATATCTTTGGTTTTAGGCCCCCTTCCCTAAGGCCCCCCCTCCCCCTTCCCCCCTTAGGCCTTGGGAAGGCTTTAGCTACTTTCCTTTGAAAATAGTTGGCAACACTGCGGCAAAAGCCAATGTGTGCTTCTTTTACTGATATCTTTTGCATTTCTAATCCAAACAACGTCAAACTTGGCACTGCACTTACTCGTGCCAGTAGCAAGACACCTGTCAAGTTTGAAATACATCAGACTAACGGTTCGAGAGATATGCGAATAACACACACAAACACAAACACAGACTCACGGTCCTGTAATTTATAGATAGATAGATGTAATCTGAAAGTTCTACATTCGCCATCTTGTCATTGTCATGTGACCTACTGCATCGCTTTACTACCATTCACTAATACCATACCCCTAAGGGACAACATGATGGTAAAAAAAACAATGAAATTGGAGGGACACATAATTTAACATTAAGAAAATATATCCCTAATATTTGTGATTGTAAACTTTATAATCCTCCATTCTCCATGTGCTCAGAAATGGCCTTCAGAAGGAGTAGATGATTTTCGAGATGTCCATGTATCATTTTTCCTGCGCTGTAAGGATCTCTCTCTCCGAGTGCTCCGACTGATGGCTCTTGGGTTGGATCTGGAACCAGAAGTCTTCCTCAACGCACATAAGCAAATTGGAAGTAAGAACAAGTATGCACCACTACTTCCTCCCAGTGAGTCAATGGCTCATCAACACCTTTTTTCTGTGGTTTGTTTTAAGGTGATGTGAATGCAACCACACTCCGGTCTCTGTACTACCCTTCGGTGAACAGCACATGTGTGAAGGAAAATCAGCTGCGCTGTGGTGAACACTCGGATTATGGGAGCATCACTCTGCTCTTCCAAAGCCCAGAGAGTGGACTGCAGGTGAATACCAATATAGGACCAAAGAAAAAAACAATTTTGACCATGTTTAATGTTGTCGTCTATCATTATGGATGCATGTGACAGTGTGTTTGGCTCTGCATGTCTCTGTGTATTTCTCCAGGTTCAGAACCGGGCTGGTGAATACGTTTCGGCTCCAAGTATTCCTGGAACAGTTCTGATTAACATAGCAGACCTGATGCAAAGGTGGACCAGCGATAAGTACGTGTCTGCGGTAAGTTTCTTTACTTTATATGGCATTTCATTTAATAGAGTGAAACAGTCGGGTTCTGGAAGTAAAAATCCCCATTTTCTCCAAAGGGAAATTGATTTTTGACGATTTTTGTTATTTTTAATGTGATGACCAAAACATTATTTGTTCATCCTTCAAAGATTACCCTCATTTATAAAACTAAAAGTTTCAAGATGTAGGACAACTCACACTTATTTAAAAATAAATTTTCTTTTAATAAATATACTTTTTTATCTTAATATAAGACATAAAGAATATATTTTTGTTTACATTTTATTTTTGACTGTTAAAACTAATTAATTGTTTGCCTTAATAATGTGGATAAATAAATAAAAACAGTGGTTTAAATTCAAACTTTGTCTTTAAAAAAGTTTCAATAATTATCGATATGAAACATATCGTGATACATTTTTTAGCTATATCACACAGATCTAGTCCTGAGACTTCTAAAGAAGATATGTGTACATGTTTAAATAAAAATGGTTGCTCTCAGGATGTGAAGTTTTAACCATTATAACAAAATGTTTATAAAAAATATTGTTTGCCTTTAAAGACAGACCTGTCATGAGGTTGTTAATTGATCGTATATGGTTTTGTTAAAGCAATCTTTACCTTATTCACTTAATTTCTTGTTTCTAAAATAAATGTTTAACAGTGAAATTCTTGGTGGAAAACTACATTACCCATGATGCTGTAGAGAAAATGACAAATGGAGCTCTGCAGAAGATTCACTCCCATGAAGCACCATGAATAAAGGAATCGAGTTGGTCTCCCTCAATTGAATTCATAATTTCAATGGCAGGCAGGCCTTGTCTGGCTCAACAAATTATATTTTCTTTATCAGGTTAATCTCACATTTTAATATTTATTTGAAATAAAATCATAAAATATTGCAAACTATAATAAATGTATCCAACATAAATGATGGCCAACTGACCCCTTGACAATAAGCCACAAGATAAAGTATAGTAAAAAATGAAGAGGATATTTACCATAATGTGTTCAAAATATCTTCTGCAGAAGAAAGGTGGTTTGGTTCATGGCTTAAAACGCTTTAATGAAGATTTTCCCTATTGGAAAAAAAAATATTCCGGAACCAACTCCGCTAAAAAAGTGGTCATGCACTAATGCACTCTATTGCAATGGCAAATGCTTGTTTAACTCTTTTCTATTATGAACCCTTCAGGCTCACAGGGTTTTGCTGCCCGCTGCAGGAGACTCCAGCACACGCCAGTCTTTGGCTTTCTTTGTACAGCCTGATGATGACGCCATCATTTCATGCTGCGATGGATCCAATAAATATCCTCCTGTTAATTCATTTGATTACCTTTTATCAAGGTTCAATGATAATCATGTAAAAAAACAGGCTCTGGTTTAAGTGGAAGTTTACAATTGTAAATAAAAAACAAAGTGGTAATAATCATCAAAGCACATAATTTGTGGAGCGGAGATAATTTAATTATATTTTAAAGAAATGTACAGCACATTCACTTTTTACTCACAAAAGAAACTCAAAAAAGCCAAAATTGCCTCATGAATGCATCATTTTATGATTAATTGGATTTCTGTAAACAAAATTGTCGCTTGTGATTTTATTTTTTAAATCACTGGTGTTGCAGTAGTAATTAATCAATTTTAAGAAACTTTGTACATCTAGGATTGACTTTCAACTGAAGCTAAAGCAAAAAGACTAGCTAAAGCAAAAACTAGACATTTTAATATGACTAGATATGAAGAGAGAATTATCTTCTTTGCGCAAATCAGACATGAAATTTACTAGGAAAATTAAAATAGTTAACATCTCTAAACACACGTTTCAAGTACAATCCCTGTCCTCACAAACTGATGACATTGGGATACAATAACTAAAGTTTGGTGAATATTGTTTTGTGTTTGATAAGGAATGCCAATGTATTTGCTAAGAGACAGTAAATGGTTCTTTTGAATGTGAGAATGGACATATTTTACATTACATACACCATACAGACACAGAGAAGAGCTACACCTGCTAAAAATGGGCAGGCAGGTCTTGCTGGTGACCTTGTGACATAGGCCGAGCGTCACCAGGCAGGATCTCCACAGCAGAAGGTACTGCATTTGCCAAAAAACAAAGAGAAATTATGATAGAAAATCTATATTTTGTTCCTTGTGACAAGGCATAGGACTTTGACCCCAAAAATGTAAAAGAACTGCACCGACCTTTGGCCTGCACTGGAGTCTCTGTTTTCTGTATTTTCAACCGCTCCATGTGCTGAACCGCCTAAAGGAAACAAATAGGTGAATAATCAATACAATGTTAGAACGTTTTTTGCGGTGAGGCAGTACTAGCTTGAACACATTTCCATTATGTTTTAAAAAAGGGAATAGTACATAATGACAAGAATATCAGAATAAGGTAAATGAAGTGCAACAAAATGTTTTATCACTCAATCAAATCTTTGGGGTCGGTAAGATTTATGCTTTTGAAAGAAGATTCTTTTGCTCATCAAAACATTTAGTATTATTGTGAAATTTTTTAGATATTTAAAAATGTAAATGTCAAAACTTTTGAATGATATTGGAAACAATTATAAATATATTATATACACTAAAGTAAAATTCTTTTTAAAACCTGAAGTTTCTTTAAATGGGTGGAGGTGCAAAAATCATAATGGCTCTAAAAATAAGCTCAATCTACTTTAAGCAAAATAAAATCTCATATTTGTCTTTTTATTTTGGGGTAAAATATGATCCAGACATGTTCTTGACAGGTTTTGTGAAATTTACTCATGTCGGATAGCAACAACATTGCCAAAATGATCCTTTTCACACGGATCCGCTAAAACGACTGAAAACGCTGTATTCTGCTGTCAGGCCAGTAGTTGGCGATGTCACTTTGTAAAGAAACATTACGTGACTATAGTCTGAACGTAATACGCATGCACATGACATCACTGTTCCCTTTCAAGGGAACTCGAGCTGCGTTGAGACGCGGTGGGAACGCTCTGCGTGATTGCGTCGTGAAGCACGTGTATAATCAGTCCAATGGAAGAGCGAGACGTCATAGGCGGGTGATGTCATAGACCAGGAAGCTATAAAGCACACCAGAAAACAGACCGCGATAGCTTCTGTTGCCTTCAGCAAGCGCTCTCTGTATACTGTCCTTGTCTATTTACTGTTGTCTGTCACAAGCACATTATCTATCTATATATATATATATATTATGGCGAAACAAGAATTCAAGCGTTGTGTTGTCCCTTGCCCTCGCTTTATCACGGGTGGGGACACACATCAGCTTTGTGTTGCTTGTTTGGGAGTGGAGCATGCCCAGTCAGTTCTCGAGGGAGCTGACTGTGAGCATTGCGAGAAGCTGTCCGTGAGGACGCTCCGCTCTCGCCGGGCGTTCTTTGAGGAGGACGGTTCGGTTCGCGCTCCCCGAGGTGCGGGTCCCGCTGCTGCCGAGGCTCAGCGAAGGCTTTCATCTTGGGGTTCGCATATGGATCTAGTATCGGGGCTTGAGACGGGCCCAGCCCTTTCTCAACCCTTACCTGCTGGATCCGGTGCCTCTGCCCAGGAAGGAGCCCGCGCTGCGGCTTCTCCTTCCCAGGTTGGGGCACCACTGCTGAGGCTATCCAGTTCTGAGGATCTGGATGTCGTCAGTGTTGATATGGGGGATTTTGAGTCTTCGCCAGCTCATGCCTCCAGTAATGATGAGGAGCTTATGGAGGTTTTATCTCGTGCTGTAGCTAGATTAAATATTGAATGGCCAGCCGATGATTCTCAGAGTGTTTCTAAGAAAAGTTTATTAGATGAAAGATTTCTACCATCTATAACACAGCCTCCACGTCGGGGACTCCCGTTTTTTCCCGATCTCCACAATGAGGTTTCGAGATCGTGGAATAAACCGGCGTCATTCAGAGTATTTAACCCACAAACTTCCAACTACAGTAATGTTTTGGGTGCATCTGACTATGGTTATTTGACGGTGCCTCGGGCTGAAGAGACGCTCGCGAGCTATCTCTCTCCCGAGTCATCGTCATCATTAAAAGCCCCGACGTTACCCACCAAGCCATTAAAATCTACATCTTCGCTGGTGGGTAAAGCTTATTCGGCAGCAGGTCAGGCTGCGTCATGTCTGCATACTATGTCTATACTGCAGGCATACCAGGCTGATCTGCTGAAGGATATCGATGAACGTGAGGAAGTCAGCGCTGACGCAATTCGAGAATTGCGTCGCGCAACAGACCTGTCTCTCCGGGCCACTAAGGAGACGGCCAAATCAGTGGGCCGTTCTATGGCAGCCCTGGTGGCCACGGAGAGGCATCTTTGGTTAAATCTGTCTGATATTAAAGATAAAGATAGGTCTGTTCTTCTGGACGCGCCACTGTCACCTTCAAGTTTGTTCGGCGACGCTATCAATTGTGTCGTTGATAGGTTTCAAGAAACGAAAAAGCAATCGGCTGCGTTCCAGAGGTTTCTTCCTCGACGTTTCGATGTCCCCGAGACTGCTGGGCGGAAAATGGTTATTAAAACCGAGCAGTCTCGTCCGAGTACAAGCTCCTCACAGCACAGAGTGCATCAAAAACAGAGCGTCGCCACTCGGGCTCCTCCACAATCTGGGGAACCTGGGTGGCGGTCGCAGTCCAGGCCAGTTAGGGGTAGGCAAGATCTGAGGACTGTCATCTCTAAGAAGGCTTGGGCTAAGAAGAAGTCCTGACGCCCAAGGCGTCAGGCTTCTGAGGGTGGTCCCCTCCGAGGAGGGACGTTTTCGAGAAATCGTTCATCCTCGGCACCCTCTGGGGGGCGATTCTCTGAGGAGAGTCGCAGCGCTGCCACATCGGTTGTTCCCTGCCGGTTCGCCGCTTCAGGGCACCGAGGTGTCAGCGTCCCCATACGATTCTCCGAGGAGGATCGTAGAACGGTCAGTTCGGTTGTTCCCTGCCGGTTCGCCGCTTCAGGGCACCGAAATATCCGTACAACCGAATCCCGAGGCCAGTCTCGAGAGACTGGTCCCCTTAGTAGAATTTCTGGCAGCGTGGAAACTACTGCCAAATATTTCTCAGTGGGTCCTGCATATAATAGAAAACGGTTACAGAATTCAGTTCGGTTCTCGTCCGCCCAGATTTCAAGGGGTCCTTCCCACAGTGGTGGACCCGAGGCAGGCTCGGGTCATGGAGCTAGAAGTACTGACGCTTCTGCGAAAAGGGGCTATAGAAAGGGTTTCTCCTCCCAGCAGAGAGTCAGGGTTTTACAGCCGTTACTTCATCGTTCCCAAGAAGGATGGGGGGTTGCGTCCTATTCTAGATCTGCGTCAGTTAAACAGCAGAGTTCAGAAACTCAAGTTCAAGATGCTTACACTCGTATTTCTGTGATTCTCACAGCCGTAAAGATGGTAAAACTAGGCCAGTCACTCACTGTGAAACAGTTCCAGAGACTGGTGGGTCTCATGGCAGCTGCGTCCAACGTAATTACTTTTGGCCTTCTGCGCATGAGACCCCTGCAGTGGTGGCTCAGGACCAAGGGGTTTTCTCCGAGGGGAAATCCGTTTCGCACGATCAAGGTTACGCGGCAATGCCTACGTGCCTTGGTCATGTGGAAGAAACCTTGGTTCCTCGCCCAAGGCCCAGTTTTGGGGGCTTCTTGTCGACGCGTAACGCTATCGACGGATGCTTCCCTCACAGGCTGGGGGGCGGTCATGAGTGGCCGCTCGGCGACAGGTGTCTGGCAGGACCATCAGCTTTCGTGGCATATAAACCGACTAGAGATGATGGCGGTATTTCAGGCTCTCAAATACTTCCTGCCAGACCTGAGAGGCCATCATGTGCTTGTCCGCACAGACAACACATCGGTGGTCTCTTACATCAACCACCAAGGGGGTCTGAGGTCCCGATTATTATGCAAACTGGCTCATCAGATCCTCCTATGGGCCCAGGGGAAATTACTGTCACTCAGGGCAGTTTATATTCCAGGGTGTTTGAATGTGGGAGCAGATATCCTGTCAAGGCAGGGGCTGAGGCCCGGGGAGTGGAGACTCCACCCCGAGGTGGTGGAGCTCCTATGGGAGAATTATGGTCAAGCTCAGGTAGATCTTTTCGCATCTTACGATACAACCCATTGTCAGCTTTGGTTCTCCCTCACATACCCAGCTCCTCTCGGACTGGACGCTATGGTACAGGTGTGGCCGAGGCTGCACCTGTACGCATTCCCCCCGATATCATTGCTTCCGGGAGTTCTGGAGAGGGTTCGCCAAGAAGGGGCTCATCTGCTATTAGTAGCCCCGCACTGGCCGACCCGAGTGTGGTTCTCGGACCTAGTGTCCCTCCTTCACGGCTCTCCCATGGAGATTCCTGTCAGAAGGGACTTGTTATCTCAAGCAGGGGGCACGATATTTCACCCTCGCCCGGAGTTGTGGAAACTATGGGCTTGGCCTCTGAGGGGGCCCAGCTCTTAGAATCTGGTCTCTCGACTGAGGTCGTTGAGACCATCCTTCAATCCAGAGCTCCTTCCACGAGAAAACTATATTCATTGAAATGGAAACTGTTCTCTACATGGTGTGGAGAACGCTTTTTAAATCCTGTTAACTGCCCGGTTGGTACAGTTCTCGATTTCCTTCAAGACCGTTTCTCTGCTGGATTATCTCCCTCCACCTTAAAGGTGTACGTAGCGGCTATATCTGCTTATCGCTCCCCTCTGGGGGCTTCTTCTCTTGGGAGAGATCCTCTTATTATTCGTTTTCTTCGTGGTACATTGAGGCTGAGGCCTGCACTGCACTCTAGAGCACCGGCTTGGGATTTGGCCATTGTACTTGAGGGTCTGGCCCTGGCTCCCTTCGAGCCTATTGAAGAGGTTTCAGAGAAATTCCTTACACTAAAAACTCTATTTCTTCTCGATATTTCTTCTATCAAGAGAATTGGAGATCTGCAAGCCTTGTCGGTGGCTCCTTCATGTCTGGAATTTGCACCTGGTATGGTGAAAGCATTTTTACACCCTAGGCCGGGTTACATTCCTAAGGTCCCCGCTAATGTGGGGGGCCCTATTGTGCTGCAGGCTTTTTGTCCTCCACCTTTCATTACCCCAGATCAGGAAAGTCTCAATCTGTTATGTCCCGTTAGGGCTTTGGATGCCTACGTTCACAGAGCTGCCCTGTGGCGTAGATCAGAGCAGTTATTTGTCTGCTTCGGTTCAACCAAGAAGGGTTGCCCGGCATCGAGACAGGTAATGAGCAAGTGGGTAGTTGAGGCTATCTCACTTGCTTATGAAGCGGCCGGACAGCCTTCACCTATGGCTGTCCGCGCCCATTCTACTAGGAGTATGGCTGCCTCTAAGGCTTTAATTTCGGGGGTTTCCCTTCAGGACGTTTGTAATGCGGCAGGCTGGTCCTCACCGCATACATTTGTCAGATTTTACGACCTAGAACTCTCCACTCCCGGGGCTAGGCTGCTTGTTTCTTAGTGTGCGCAAGGACTTCACACAGAACGGGCATTTCTCATTATGGCGTAGTGGATATGGGGTTCCCACCGCGTCTCAACGCAGCTCGAGTTCCCTTGAAAGGGAACGTCTCAGGTTACGTATGTAACCCTGGTTCCCTGAGAGGGAACGAGACGCTGCGTTCTCCTGCCATACTTCCTGCATGCCCTGAATCGACTTGCTTCAGGCCTTTTCAGAAGCTGTCGCGGTCTGTTTTCTGGTGTGCTTTATAGCTTCCTGGTCTATGACGTCACCCGCCTATGACGTCTCGCTCTTCCATTGGACTGATTATACACGTGCTTCACGACGCAATCACGCAGAGCGTTCCCACCGCGTCTCAACGCAGCGTCTCGTTCCCTCTCAGGGAACCAGGGTTACATACGTAACCTGAGACGTTTTTATAAATTCAAGTTTTTGTAGTTTACATGGAGACGAAAACAGTATAGTTTTCAAAAACGTGTAGTTTGAAACCAGTTTTCAAAAGTTTGCGTTAAAATGCATAAAAAGTTTTCTGTTTTTATTTTAAAACAGTGTCTGACGGATTAATTTCCATGACTTT